>MAPW01000016.1:0-341119 GCA_001689995.1 Tilletia indica
ATGTAATGGAGAAGAAATGGAAGCGACGATAATGGTGCACAAAGGTTTTTTGCGCCATCTACACCCTTGCCTTGTCCGTTCACCTTATTCCCTCCATCTCCCTATCTCCCTACGAATCTCGCACACAACCTGATCCACTTATTTCCATCTTACCTCGGACGTTTCCCTCTGACCTTGTTGTCACCCTGGTCCTTGTCGTGATGGCCAACAGGGACTGATGTGCCGAAAGTTGCAAAGGGAAAAATGGGGAGTATAGAAGGTTGCGGGAGAAAGATTGAAAGGCTTGCATACAGGGTGTGTGACAGCTTCGGTGGGCCGCAAGAGGAGGGGGAGCCTTGAATCCACTCTCTTCTGTCCGTCACTGGGATCGAATCCGACGGGTCTGGCCTTCGTCGAGGGGTGGTGGAATGAACATGTGCGTGTGGTGTGTTGCATGAGGTGGGGGAAGAGCAGAATGACGATTGATTTACTTTGTCTTCTGGGCGTTCTTGACGACCTGCTTCACGATGGCGGCCTCCTCGACGAGGAAGGCGCGGATGATGCTGTGGGAAGGTAAGGGAAGGGAGGTAAGGGAAGTGGGAATCAGTTCAGTTCGTTCCTCTTTTGCAACTTGAGAAATTTTGAGGGGGGGGGGGGGGGGAGGGAGGTTGGGGAAAACTGATCCGTCCTCCGCCACGTCCGAGGCCTGCCCATCGTTGCGTGCCTCCCATATATGCCATGTCCATCGCTACTCTAGCTAAAGACGGCCCCAAACCAACTGCTTGATGCCCGACTGAAATCCCGCACCCACCACTCGCCGACGTTCCCTCTGCCGCTAAATCCATGATCGGAATTGCGCCTTCACTGTCGGTGTTACCTAGCCTGCTGGACACCCACACACCCTCGCACCCCATCCCCTCCCTAATCCTGGAAACTGCGGCGGAGGAGTTTGCGATGTGCCCCCCCCCCCCCTCGCTGAGCCATCATCCCATCGTTCCGCTGTGCAGCTGGGGATGAGATGTTCCCACTGATCCCGCCAGAGGTTGCTCTCCAACTGCGCCCGACTGCTGCGCTCGGTCCTGCCGGTATGGTCGGGTCTGCTGCCTTGCCCCCCCGTCCCACCCCACTGGTTTCCGCTCTAGACCACACATCCACCGGAGTGATGAATGCTGCCCATCCATCGATCGCTCCTGACACTCGCACCCATGCACACCCGTATCGATCTCTCTGACAGTGTCCCCTTCCTCCACTTAGCGAAAAGAAAGAAAAGAGAAGAATGGGAAAACTCACCGTGTTCGGACGCAATCAGCACATCGACTTCCACCGTATGCGCGCTGGACAGTCTTCTTGGTCTTGCTGACATTGGCATACTCGCGAGGACGGAGAGCCTTGATGCCTGGGAGACCCTGGTGGCAGTCACCGCACTTGGGCTGGGATGCTGGCTTCTTGATGTGGAGGTAACGGAGCTTCCCACCGGGGGTCTTGATGATTCTCCTCCGGTTTGAGTTGGTGTTGTAAGGGGTGCGCTTGCGAAGGGTGACGCGTTGGACCATGTTGGGCAATCTGCTTTGGGTGATTGGGGAGTGGTGATCTTGAGGTGGTGCTGCGACGAGGAGGAGGAAGAGGGAAGGAAGGTTGGAGGTGGGTGGGTGAGAGGAGATTTATTTTGGCAGCACGTGACTTCGTTTCTGGTGGGAGGGTCGTTGATCAGAAGCAATCGATCGATCAATTTTGCTGGAGAGAACCACGTGGAGCGATGCAAAGTTCTCACGCTGCGACCACGTGCTTCCAAATAAGGTTATGATGCAGTGTTGCGTAATTGAGATCTGAGACATTTTGCTTACGTAAACCATGGCGATCATTTCCTCACACCCACTTTAAAATAGGAGGTTGTACATATATGCGGACGACAACCATCATCCCCTCAACAGCAGCCATAATGGAGAACTCTCTCCCACAGCGACTGGTCCCACTCAGAGTACATCGCCTACAACACCTCGACCCGCCTGCACATCACGTGTTCACATCCCCAGCAGCATCAGCACAGGCAGGCATCTCCTCATACCTCCCACACTGGAACGCCGTACCCGAGAAGTTCTTCCACCCACGACATCGCAACCACCACAAATCATCACCATCCACAGTCACAGAAGACAACACAGACTTCCTAGACGAACCCCCCACAGACCTCCTCCGCATCGGTTTCCAAAACCCATGGCCATCCTTCATCCGCCCTTCCTTCTGGCAGATCTGGCACTCCTTACGATGGGGCGTACCCCCACCACACTTCGAAGCCGACATCGACGACGAATTCCCACATGCCACCCACAGGGAACGCAAACAGATGCGCAAGAGGATGAGGACCGATCCAGAGTTGCATCTCTCTGTCGAAGCTCCTGACTTCGAATATGAGGAGGGCAAGGTCAAGGCTACCTGGGTGGGGCATGCCGGTACCCTCCTTACTCTTCCCCCTGCCCACGGACGCACGGATCCCTTCCGAATCTTGTTCGATCCCATCTTCTCTAACAGGTCAGTCCCCAACCCATCTCATTTTACTTGAGAAGGGCGACGCGACTAACCACCCTTCGAGCTCACTTGCAGATGTTCGCCGTTACGCGGCGCAGGTCCCTTACGCGCCTACGCACCACCCTGCCAAGTCTCAGACCTACCCCCCATCGACCTCGTCATCATCTCCCACAACCACTACGACCATCTCGACTACGACACCATCTCCGATCTCTGGGCTGCCAACGAACAGCGCGGGATCCGCTTCATTGCTCCCCTCGGCAACAAGAGCTGGTTCGTACAGGAGGGGCTGGGCATCGATCCTGAGAGGGTGGTTGATCTCGATTGGTGGGATGAGTTGGTCCTTGGTGGGGCGCCTGTCATGCCCGTCTCAGCAGCAGCAGCAGTAGCTGGTGATGCCAAGAAGGAAGAGCAAAAGGATGAGTCCAAGTTGCATGCAGAAGTACAGGTACCCACCACCTGCGTCCTCGAAGACCAAGACAAAGAAACAGACACCCAACCTCCCAAACCATCCACCGCAGCAGCAGCAGCCGACCTAGCATCCTCTCTTCAAACCGAACTCAACCCACGCGAACAAGACGCCCTCTCCGAACCTCAACTGCCCTTCATACGCGTCATCTGTACACCCGCCCAACACCAATCAGGCCGATATGCAGTCGACGCTTGTTCGGCACTCTGGTCCTCCTGGGTCGTCGAGTATCACCACTCCTCTCCCTCCGAAGACGAGAGCAGGAAATGTTTCCGCACATTCTTCGGTGGTGATACCGGGTACCGATTCCACGATACTGTCGCGGCGGCTGAGAGGGATGCCGAGGCGAAGGCCAGACAGCAGAAGAGGAAGGAAGCTGATCGGAAGGAACGCGCTGCGGTTGAGGGTGGTCCACTCAGGAAGATGAGCAATAAGCTGGGCAAGAGACTTTCGCTTTCCGGCAGTAAGGCTTCCAGTGTCCTTTCGTCTTCGGGCAGTAGTTCGCCTGCTCCTCCCTCTGTCTCTGCCGCTGGGAAGACGGACAACAGGATCCTTACGGATGTTCCTCCCACGAACGGGGATTCGGCAAAGGATGCTGACGTGGTGGTCGATTCGCCCAAGGAGGCTGTGGCCGTCGCGGACATCGAAGACGAAGAAGAAGAGAAGAGGAAGAAAGAAGCCCAACCAGGAGCCGAATCAGAGGATCCCTTCCCAGCCTGTCCAGCCTTCAACCACATCTCCACAGTCCTCGGCCTACCGAACCTCCTCCTCCTCCCCATCAGCGTAGGCGCAACGATCTCCTTCCTGAAGTCGTACGACCCCCTCCCACCACGATGGTCGCCCTTCCCCCGGGTCGATGAGCGGTTGACGAGTGCGGTTCATATGGGGCCTGAAGATGCTGTGAGGGTCTTTCAACTGATGACGGCGGAGGCTGCGGCGCCGAAACCGAATACGCCGAACCACCACGAACATGCTCCGCCGGCTTCGTCGCATCTTCGACGATTTGCTCATCTAGAAGCGGATACGTCGAGTAGTGGGAAGGGAGCGACGGCCCTGGCGATTCATTGGGGCACGTTTGTCGGTGGGAAGGACGAGGTTCATCAGAGTATTCGGGCGTTGAGGAGGGCTTGTGGGAAGGAAGGTGTTCGGTTCGTCAGGGAGCATCGGCAGGGAGATGAGGGGACGGAGGAGGGAGGGAAGAATACGTTTGCGGTGGTCAATCATGGGGAGAGTGTTGTTGTTCGGCTCTAAATCCAGGACGCTTTTCTCTGCTTCGATCTTTTCATCTGGATACCATTTTTTCTTCCTCTTTTTCAACAGACTTATCTTTGTTTAGGACCCGAACCATCATTCGCTCCTTCCATACTCGGTCACGGAGGATCCTTGATACCTATTCCCCCCCTCCTTTTCTCTCCTCACAATATACTTATTTCAGACAGCCACAGGAATTCTATACACCCATATCCATACGATCCTTCTGCCAGAGAACGTTTGATTGATGCGATGAAGGATTAATGAGAAGAAAGAGTGTGTGTTGTTTGGTTTGGTTGACTTTGATGGCAAGGTGGTACAGAGCAGAGATGAGGACAGGATTGGAGGGAGTGTGGTGAGGAGTGGGTATTGGAAGTACAAGAGTATATCGATGTTGAGGAGATAGAAAGAGTGTGTGTGTGTGTGTTTGTGTCGAAGCCTCCTGCTCCGCCGCTCGCAGCGCCGCGTTCAGGCCGCACAGAAGACGTCAACGACGCCGTCGGCCCGCACAGCAGGACGCGCAAAGGCCGCCGCAACGACCGTACTACTCGTCGTCGATCCCGACGACGAAAGTTTCCCCTCTTCCGTAAGCGACCCACTACCGCTCCCACCACCGCCCCGCTGCATCCCTACCAACCCAAGTCCCAATCCGGACCCAGACCCGGACCCAAAGCTGGAATCGTGAGTAGTGGACGACATGGAGCGGGAAGGACTGCTCCTCCTTGCTCCGGTGGTGTTCGTAGAGTTCCCATTCGAGTAGAACTGGAAGAGTTTGAGAGTAGGCGAGATGTACGATCCTCGCTCGGAGGGTGGTACACTCCCCGCTCCTCCCGCTCCACCCGCAACGCTCCCACTAAATCGAACCCCACCAAGTCCCAACAGGTTATTCAAGCTGTTCGTAGAATCCCGAAGGGCCAGAGCTGCGTTTGCCGCTTCTACCGCTGCCGCCTGATGATTCGGCGAGGCTCGTCGAGAGGCAGGTGAAGGTGCAGCCGAAGGTTGGCTGTAGAATGATTGAGAGAACGAGGAAGACGATGACGTCCCGAATTGGGTGCTCACGATTCCTATAGGATTCTGTGTCTGAGCCTGCTTCTGAACGACGAGCTGGTCTCCCAAACCTTGCACCATATCGACGACCGACGTAGATCCCTCGAAGCCAGGATGATGATGTCCCAAGAGATGCTGAGCAAGGAGTCGTTGCTGTTCCTTCTCCTGAAGAGCCAGCATGGCCCCGTCGTAGATCCGCAAAGGAGCCACGTTCGTCTCTTCACCACCATAACCAAAGGGACCCATTTGGTTCGCAGTCTTGGACGGCAAGAAGGCAGCCCCTCCTCCCACTCGATCGGCACGCTGCACCACAAGATCTCCATTCGTAGAGGACAACTGAGAGAGCGAGAGATCCGTCGGTTGTTTTTTGTGGCCTTGTTGGTCTGGATGGATGGGACTGTACGTGTATCCGAAGGGGTGAGCGGGAGTAGGTGTGCTAGCTCGCGTATCGAGCGTATCCATCGATCGAGAAGAGGCAGGTGTCGATCCGCAGCTACTGGGTACGAACGTAGCTGCTCCTCCCCCCACGGTACGCAACTCGCTCGAAAAAGATGCGGTAGGTAACACAGTCGTCGTCGTCTCTACGGTCGCTGCAGCAGTAGGAGTCGTCGTCCGAGTTCGGGTCTTGCGCGGACTTGCGTTGGGACTCCTCGAAGATGGTTCTCGAATGCTCAAATTGGTCAGACTGAAGGAGGATGAGGAAGGGGCGTGCGCTTGATGCCCCGCCACTTTGATCATCCTCGAAGAACCTATACTCGCTTGACCACGGGTATGAGCATGCATAGGCGACAGCGAAAGGGAATCCTCAGTCTCCGCTCGCTGAAGAGCCTCCAAGTTCGATCGAAGACGCTGTTCGCGAAGAAGTAGGACCGAGTGAGCGGAAGATGATTTGGACATCTGCGAAAGACTGGGCGAGAGCGTTGCTGAGTCCGTAGGGATGGCTGTCATGGATTTCTGAGGAGTCGAGTTCAAAGTATTGGTCCGGATCGGCTCGATGCGTGCGGTTGTAATGGGGGTATGGGTGGCTCCGCCTGCGAAGTGCGAAGAGACAGCAGCTGCTCCGCTAGCTGCGATCGTTGCAAGCGTGGCAGCGTAGCTCGCCAGTGCCGGCGCACTTGCGCTTGAAGACCACAGGGAGAATGGGAAATGTGGTACGTCGATGGGTGAGATTCCATCCATAGCGATTCCAGACAAGATGATGAGGTCGTCCGACTTCCCAGAAGCCGTACGGTTCAGCTCAGGTCGTTGCGGATATCTCGACTCGGGCAGGGGGAAGTCGTTCTCGATCTGTCGGCGGTTGAGCGAGGATAGGGATGTGGTAGGATCCACGGTAGTGACACCATGCTTCCCACTCCGCCGCGGCTGAGGGATCTCTCGTCGTCCATTCCCATTTTCCGAGATAAGCTCGCTCTGAACCCTCTCCAACGCTCTCGTCCTAGCTTCGCTCCCGTAGCCCATCGACGTAGTACCTTCCAGCGCTCGGAGCATGCTCTGCGGTACGGCCCCAACCAGACTCATTCCACTGCTGCTGGGGCTGATGGCAGCTAGGTTGTCACAGCTACCTACTCGAAGTGGGCTTCCGGTGCGGAGGGAACCTTCGGGGACGTCGCGCCAGGTTAGGTGTTGGATTGTCTCGATGGAAAGGGATGGGACAGGCTTGACTGCTTCTTCCGCTTCTGGCACTACGTGCGCAATAGATGGCGCAGAAGCGCTGCGGGGAGCTTGAGCCATTGCGAAATCTGTGTGCAAGGGATTTGGAAATCTTTTCAGTCGCACTGCTAAAGGGAAATTGGTTATCATCTCCGTACGCACCTTGTAGCTCATCCTCATGAACCTCAGCGCTTTCTGACTGCTCGGTGTAGTAGGAGGTAGTGACACCAGCGGTGTCCACGGATCTCATCCCGTGCGAACGGTCTTCCACGAGTCCCAGACCGATCGCAGGAGCACTTGTGTCCGAATAAGACAAGCGAGAAGAGGATGTCGAGCCCATATTCGTCACCCTCAAATTGGGATTGGGAGACCACCCAATCAGAGGCGAATTCCTGGTCGATCCCGTATCCGGAATAAGTCTACCGGTGAGCGTACCGCCACCTGCATTGACAGGGAACGACGTCCACCTATGTACATCCCTTGGGCTGTGCGTGCTCAGCGTGTTCATGTCGGGCGAAAAGACAGCCGAGGGTGAAGCGATGACGGGACTGGCAATGATGTCTTCGTACCTCAGTGCGGGAGGCATAGATATAGCCATGCCTGTCACCCGACTGATGGCGAGTCCTCGTGCGACACTTGAGATAGCTTTGGAGGGCGGGTTGTTGTAAGATTCTTTGCGAGGTAGAAAAGGCGCTTGACCGGTCAGACCCGTCGATGTCTTTCGGTCCTGCATGCGGTTCATCAAGGTTGGAACGAAGAACCGCGTCTCGAAGCCATCCGCGTCTTTCTCCGGCATAGGCGACGCCTTATCGAGACTGCCGGCGCTATCTTTTCGGAGTGAAATGGGCTTTTTGGAAGACCGACGCCTGAGGAAAGCAGGGAGCGAAAGACCTCGATCAAGGACCTTTGCGTATCGCCGGCAGAGACAGACTCCGATCATGAAAGCGATCAGCATGAGAAGGATCACACCCGCTACGCTGAGTGCGACCACCACAGGCGTTGGTCCGTGCTGGTTCCAAGAGGAATCTGGATACGCATCTGAGGCTGCCGTAGGGGTGGGCGTGTCGGTTGCGATGATGGCACCCTCCGTCACATCCGGTGTTGTAGCAGTGGAAGAATTATCTAGCACGCCCTGGGTTTGAGGCTGCCGTCCATGTTCTCGCGCCGCTGAGAGATGAGGTGCAATCACTACAACTGGAATCGGCGCCATTGGTTTCCGTCCAGGCCCGTCCAGGATGACAGTGCCTACGAAGTTGGGTCCATGACCCTTACCACCGAGCCCGACTCCGCTTGGCAGTGCAATTGTGATGGGTGTCACGGAGGCAGTGGTGGACGAGGATGCTCGAGCGATATGTGGGGCTTCGGTGGGAGACATCTCTGGCTTCCGAAGACGCTGTACTCGAACGGGGGCACCGGCACGGTGGTCGGCTCGTGTGTGGACGGCATCGGAAGAGTTGGCGTGAATGTGCTTCATGCTGTATTGATCGATCTTGTTGAATGTTGAATAAGAGAAGGTCGGTGGCGGCGAATGAAGATAGGTAAAGACGCTTGTGTGCGGGCAATAAGTTGAAGATGATTAGAACAAAACCGAGATGTAGATGGTGGAGCCGGACTGGGAGAAAGAATGTGGGGGGGGAGCCAGCTCTCGAATGGGGCCCGTCGTTTATCGGACCGCTATTTGAGGACTACTTGGAGAGAGGGAAGGAATCTTTAAGACGAAGTCGACCTCTTGCAAAGCATCGACGTCTTGCAGAAATCCCGAACTTGCTTCTATGTTGACGAAAGGGTGAAGTGGTCCGAAACTGTCGGAAGGATGAGAAGCTGAAAGGCCAGAACTTGAAGGACTTGAAATCGCTCCCTCGAGGTAGAGGAGGGTGATGAGGAGGGCGAATGAGTGCAGAGGAAGGGAAGGTTGTCGAAGTTGAAAAGGTTAAGGTATATCTGAGAGCGGCTGACTTGGCAGGTCGAAATCTGTAGAGCTGCTGTCCAGAGAAGGTTCGAGCACGGACGGCTACGGTGGAATGTCCCAGATTGAGCACAAGATAACGTCAGAAACACGACGTCAAGCGGCAGAAACTTCGTAGGCACGCATGGATAGCGGACAAAATCCTCACCTGGGCGGGCGGGTATAGGGCTGGGCAGCTTCGGTATAGCTGGTTTCTGCAGTACGTAAAGTGAGGGCCGATGGAAGCGTAGATTCGTGATTGTGGGGGAGATGCGGCGCCTGCGAGGAATGCTTACCTAGGATAGAATGTGTCTGGAGAGGGAAGCGAAGGAGAACTCGTTTTCGGGGCGGGTGGGACAGAGTTGGCAATGGCGGGTACCCAGGTCTTGTGAGCTATCCCGTTGTGCGACTGCTTGGGCTGAGCAAGTACCTCCGGGCAGTTGCGCCAAAGAGTGAAAATATCTGGCTGGAAAGAGGATGCGAGTGGCAGATTCAGTGGGTAATGACATGGCAAAAGTAATGGGACCTTTTAGATCGCCAGTTGGGCGTTGTACCTTGACAATGGTGAGCCACATTGTAGATACATCCATGATGGAAGAGAGTGGGATGGTGCTGAAAGGAAGCCAGTAAAGGTTAGATGAGAAGGAGGAGAAGAGGAAGACAGCGGTCAGCATCTACTCTCCATAGCAATACCGCAGCGCTCAGAATGCTCTATAGCACCGTCACCTCCAAGACATTCAATTGGACCATCGGATTTGCCGGCGAGCTCGGGCCATCGTAGAGCAGGTAGAAGGATGATGATGTGGAGAGTGGGAGGGGAAGGCGAAGATGGGACTAAAAAGGTCACAAGGCTTTTGCGTTCGGCAGAAGACGTTGCGTCTCAACCTTTTGGCTGAAGGAGAGCTGATGTCGGTTGGTTCACGGTAAGACAGGGTCCACTCTGCCTGACAGCTACATGTGGGTCGTGGGAGCAATTCTGAAGATCAGATACATAGAAGTCAGTGACGCTCATGCTCGGAATCCACAGGTAATGCTGAAGGATTGATTTGGACAGGAGACCGCAAGGGAGCCCTCTCATACGTCCATCCAGTTCTTCGATGCGATTCCGAGGTCAGACCTGATTTCGGATCCGCACGGGCAGGGAGGATTCTTCTCAGGCCCAATCGATGTCCCGTAAAGATTGGCCTTGGAGGTTAGTGAAGGTGAGAGAGGAAGGAGGGATGAAAGTCGTTGACCGTTGGCGAGGGGAAGTGGGGAGCGGAATCAACCGGAGAAGAGTCGGCGGATTTCGGACGCCACGTGTCACGACCATTCCCCAACTTTATCGCCTCACAGACGATCATCCGAACGCACGACCTCGATTTACTAGTGCTGGGCAATCGAGACGCGGAAGAGAAGATCCTCTCTAAGCCATGTTGTCACGCGCGGCTGTCCTTCCTGCAGTTACCTCTGCGTGCTCTGGCGTCAGCGCCCGGGTCGCAGCTGGCACTCGTATTGCGGCCAAATCATCACCATCACCGGACCTCAGCTCCATCCTCAGAAGAAACCAACTATCGCCTCACACTCGCGCTGCATCTTCAAGTCGCAAGGATACGGGAGCTAAAGCAAGTCCGCAACGGAAGGAAGCAAGTAGCTCCGAGGCTGCAAGTGATCCTGCAATAGCGGCCAATGCCACGGCGACTGCGCCATCGCTGAGAAGAGGGTGGACCTGGCGGGGCAGGGACAGCAACAGCTCGCGGCAGCCACAGCAAAAGCAGCCTCAGCCGCTCCATCACCTTCTACAACCTCCAGCAGCTCAGCAACCTCATCAGCTTCCCCAACATCGCCGACCTACGGCGCCAGTGGTTCCACGAAGCCGACCCCGTCACAGCCCGCACGACCTGTTGCTCAGCCATATCAGCACAGGAAAGTCTCAGAACCTATACCCTCATCTTCGTCCACACAAGCGCGTCAGGAGGCGGCTACTCCCACGACACAGGCGACCACAGCCTCTTCGTCCTCCACAGCATCGCCCGACGCCATCAGCGGAACGATCCTATCTCCCGGCGAATCCTCTCGTCTGCGCACGGACGTAGACCCGTCGAGCAGCGATGTCGATACGTCCGACTCTGTGCCCTCTGCCGCCCTCACACTCATCACAACTCCCACAGCCGACGATGATCCCTTCAAGCAGCACCGTCGCCACATCAAGCATCCCTTCAACACCTTCTCCCTTGTCCATCGTCTCCATAATGCCGGGTTTGGACGTGCGGCGAGTGATAAAGGAAAGCGGAAAGCTGATGGAGGAGAAGAGGGAGGTAGTGCAAGCGAAGACTCCTCTGCGGATGTTGTGATGGATGCCACACGGCACTTGCTCGTGGAACGAGGCGACTGGGTGCTGGAACAACATCTCAACAAGGGCGACTTGGAGAATGTGAGTCTTGCCCTGTCTTTGCACCAATGCTCCGAAATAGGCAGGAACTCTGACAATATGTTCTCACAGGAAGCATATTTATTCTCCGCTGCACTAGCCGAGCTGCGGACAGAAACGCAGGTGCGGGCACGGAATGACGGTGCTGCGCTGCGGAGCATGACCACTTTACTTCAGCGTGAAGTCGATGCGCTCGATCTCAAGATGCGAGAGGACATCTCCATGCTGAAGCACGAGTGCGTATTCATTTGCAGCTGGTTCAAAGCTCTATCATGGCTGACATCTTTTCTTATGCTACACAGCATCCAGATCGAGATGAACAGTCGAAAGGCGGAGCTGAAAGAACAACAAAACAGCATCGAGCAGGAGATTCAAGACCTGCATAATCGCTTCACGATATCGCTCAGCGATCTTAAGTGAGTCATCCCTTGGACCAAGTGCCTGAATTGGACATTCATCAAAAGCTAATCTGTTTCTGTTACCCGCTTCTTCAGGACGGAGATCGAACAGAACATCAAGTGGGATGCTACACGTCGATCTCTAGCGCTGGGTGAGTTTCTTCAGCCATTCTCTGTGATCTCACCAGGCTCCTTACTAAACTGTATTTCCTCCTCCGCAGTCTTTGGTATCGCGGCCATTGTCATGACCACTCTCACCTTGGCCGACATCCTGACAAGAGACGAACAAGCAGCCGCAGCCCTGGCCAAGTCCAATCTAACATCCTCCTCCTCGACAACACCTTCTCCTCCCATCTCCAGAGCCGAAGAAGAAGCAGTACGCGCGGCGCGGGAGGCTGCCATGAACTTGCGCGATCGTCGGAACGGGTTGGCTGTTGGCGGTGAGATGTCGGAGGGGGCGGATTCAGGTCTAGGAGAGGACGTAACGCCTCCTCAGAGCGCGGAGGAGCTGGGGTTGGTGCCGACGTACGACTTGGATGCTTTGAGGGTAATTTGACGAACGAAGATACCATAACCTGACGCCTGACTCAGGAACAGCGAAATAGATTCTGGGTGCGTTCGCCTGGAGATTTATAATGTCCCTGCATCATTCGAGTTCGTGAAGAGGAAGTGGAACTCAGAAAGGAACGAAACGCGTGCTTGATGCTTGTGACCTCGACTGCGCGTAAGATTAGGTGATCGTTAGCCTTCTCGTGTCTCCTTCTGTCTCTCCGTTCTCACGACCAACACCCGGCCAAACGATGAAGCAATTAGCCACTGTCTTCCCTTTTTCTAGCCGCGCTGCGAAAGTTCCACCCTTCCCCAACCTCCCATAGGGAGGGTCCCCAGATCCTTACCATTACCCGGCAGTGTACACAACGCCAACTTCTGAGTAGGATGTAAGCTTGCTTTGAGCGATGGACCTCTGAACACTCCCAGCGAGCTGACCTGTTTATTCCCACAGCACATAGCCGGCCGGCCGTCTTCTCATCCTTCCTACGTTTTTCCGCCATTTTGCTTCGTTTCGCCGCGTCACGATATACAGTACCAGGTCGGGCGGTCGGGATCATTTGGTCATTCCTGAAGCTCGGCACAGCTCAGGACAACAGACTGTCCGTGATGGAAGTCGGCCCATCGGTGGAACGCTTCATCCGTCGTTCCGAAATCCACTTCGGCTACTGGCCAAAGCAGGAACACTCACTGCTCTGGTCCATGCATCATCACGGGGCTGTGGCTTCGTTTCACTGCAAGTGAAGAGAAAAACGTTATAAAAGGCTTTGCTGCAGACCTCCTCATGGTCCAAGTCCAATCCTCATCGCTCTCATCCGACTTTCCTCCTTCCTTCTGCTGCTGGTCAGCGACGTTGATTTTTCAATCTTTCTAACATTCACATTCAGCTCTTTGCTCTTCCTCACTCCAACACCAGAGATCGCCGATAATGACCCGCTTCTGCACGCTTATTGCGCTGCTGCCTTCATTCTCTCCACCTCCTTCGCTCTCCGATCGGAAACACGCCTCTCGGACTCTCGCCGACATCGCTACATCCTGGCCGCGCCATTTTGCAGTCGCAGGGCCCTGATGTCGTGCCCGGTAAGTTTGCCTGCTAGAACCCTGGCCGGGCTTGCGCTCATACTGAACCAGCTCTACATACTCTGCCCCTACTGCCAGCTGCGAAAAGAGCACGTTTCTTGACGCGAGGCGATTCGAGCGATCGGTTGATGATGGAGGTGCTCAGACTCGTAAAAGACCCAAATACGGATCAGGCAGCGCTCGAAGCTGCCGTGCATAAAGCAAATAATGCACTCAGCAAGCTGGCATCCTCCACTGAAGATGGAGCCAAGGCCGAAGCCTCCACTGGAGATGGAGCCAAAGTCGCCAATAAGCCACCCTACCGCTTTCCCTGGCCCGCCAGCCGCTTGAATCTCACCCCTACTGACGCAAGTAACCCGACACAGAGCACCTCGGGGAACAAGGTCTCCTGGCCTTCTAAATGATGCACTGAGAGAATGGCGCAGGTCTGAGCCAGTTGCCTCTTGTTTTTCCCTTCCCTCCATTTCGGTTGCCTTTCCGCTCCGACCCTCTCTATCTCCTTCTTTCGAACCCTCAAAACTAGCCACACTCCACATCGGCCTCGAAGATCTTGGTCCTCACAATTGTTCTTGACATTCCAGCTCACAAATTTGACTTCAGTCTTCATCGCCGGGCAAATGGTATCGTGAGCAAGACCATTCTCAGCAATTGATGATGCGTATCTGATGATGAGCGCGAACACTTCAGAAGCAGGCGGTAGACGGTTACTGGGAGGCGGTCAGGAGGTAAAGCGAAGGCATTTTGCTTGTGCCAGCATCCTATGTCGGATCGCTTGCTTGAGCGCTCGGTCATCCTCACTCCTCACTGTCTCACTGCCTCACTGGCCACTGCTCACTTCTCTTCTTCTCAGCTTTCCACCTTATCCCCTTCCATCTGCTCATCCTCCTCCTGTACATCTGAAAATTGCAGAAAACGACGGTCTGCTAAATACTAATCTGTATGAGTGTTTCGAGAAGATTGGAGAGGGATAGATATAAAGAGGGGCCCGAAGAGAAAATTTTCTTCCCCCCTTCCACCATCTCCTCATCCTCTCACTCACACACACATCTACCTTTCACTTCTCACATAACCTCTTCTCTTATACCTCACATTCAATCTTCTCAACCTCACTCTCCTGGTTTCAGCGGTTCGCTCGTTGCAATGTGAGTGTCTCCCTTCCCCTCTCCCTTCCCTTCCTTCCCGGCCTGCTCACCCCATCGCGACAGGAGACGTCTTGTCGCGGTGCCCTGCCACGGCAGGGGCACATGCTTGGGAAGAGACTTCGGTCTACCTTCTTCGCGGTTCGACATCCCTCTACAGAGCCTGGGGTGAGATTGGACCGCTGGGCCCAGGCTGCGTATGGACTACATCCCGCGGGCGAGCAGGAGGCGCGGGTCTCATGTTCCCGTGTACAGGCTCAGTCCAAGCCTCGCACGCGTCACGAGATCCAAATGACTGTCAATCTTCCCCTCTCCATCCCATGGTTAGAGCTGGGGATATAGCAGCTCCGCGCAACGGGGTTCTTCACAGGATGATTCTGCTGTAGTGGGTTCTTTCCTCGTACTGACTTCACCTGACTTCCTTCTCCTTCTCCTTCTCTTTTCTTTGACGATTTTCTGCCGGCTCGGCGATCCTGCGCGGAGCGGCGAGACTGAGAAGGCTTTCCAGCGGGCTTTATCTTCACAAGTATCATCCCGAAGGACCCAATGGTGTTGAGTAAGTCTCCTTGTGCTCTGCAGATCAGCAAATACATAGAGTTGAGTCACAGGTCAGCTCACACCCGATTGGTCAATCAACAATTACCAACCAGCAGGTCCCTCCATCGTCAAGTCTGTCTCTGATACATCCGCTCAAAGATCCGTCTTCCGACAAGTCCTCATCCGTGTCTTACTCTCCCGACTCTGACTTCGACTCGATTCCGATGCTGAGTAACTTCCGAAGCAGCCAAAGGTAGTCAAGAAGGGCACAAATGAGGAGCAAGAAGAGCGAGGCTGCTCCTGCTCCTGCTCCCGCTGCCCCCGTTTTTGAATCCTACTCATAAGAAGCATCATCCTTCGAGTCTGAATCCAACTCTGAAGCTCCTTCCTCCGGATCTGACGACGACTCTGATTCCGATGACTCTGATTCCGACTCGGATGCGGAGCCGCCGAAGCCGAAGCCCAGCAGACAACCCCTCCATGTCCTGTTTCCTCTTCGAAAACGGCTTCATCCACAACGTTACCCGAGGCACAGCAGCGGGCCCATCACCACCAGCATGGAGAAACATTATCCACATTTGCACGAAGATGTTGGGTCGACTTGAAGTACGGATCAGACGATCGACTGGTACCGGAACAGATGCAGCTCGTCTCCAAACCGTCCCGCACTCCCGCAAGATGAGTCCTCCCGAATGAGGAGCTCTTAAGGTTCGCTGCAGGCACGCGGACCAACTTGGCACGCGGACCAACTTCAGCCCGTCACTCAGGTTGGGCGAGATTGAAATCGTCAAGTGTGGGGCGCATAGGGTGTTGGGAGGTCCGGGATGCCATAAAGCAAGGGCTGGGAGACGAGGTCGTTTGCAGAGAAACAGAATGAGTGAGTTAATGCGCTTCCAAAGCTCGTTCAATCAGGAAATTCCATTGACCAACAGTCGCTGCGCTTTGGCTTACATTTAGGTCCACCGGTAACATCCCTCTTGCATGTTTGGATGTCCTCAATCGGAGATGCGATCCACGTTTGGCGTAATCGTTAATGGCGGCCATTCCTGCAAGTGGGTTTTCAGCCACACTCAGTCACAAGACGTTGATCCAGCGAAAATCCTCTCTCTCGCCTCTCGCCTCTTGCCTAAAGTCCTTCGCTCCTTCCAGCTCTTCAACAGGAAAGGTCGCAAGATTTGCAAAAGGACGGAGGGACAGGAACTCATTCTCGTTCCAGCAGTTCGCTCGTTGCAATGTGAGTGTCTCCCTTCCCCTCTCCCTCCCTTTCTTCCCGACCTGCTCACCCCATCGCGACAGGAGACGTCCTGTTGCGGTGCCCTGCCACGGCAGGGGCACATGCTTGGGAGGAGACCTCGGTCTACCTCCTTCGCGGTTCGACATCCCTCTACAGAGCCTGGGGTGAGAATGGACCGCTGGGCCCAGGCTGCGTATGGACTACATCCCGCGGGCGAGCAGGGAGGCGCGGGTCTCATGTTCCCGTGCACAGGCTCAGTCCAAGCCTCGTACGCGTCACGAGATCCAATGACTGTCAATCTTCCCCTCTCCATCTTATGGTTAGAGCTGGGGATATAGCAGCTCCGCGCAACGGGGTTCTTCACAGGATGATTCTGCTGTAGTGGGTTCTTTCCTCGTACTGACTTCACCTGACTTCCTTCTCCTTCTCCTTCTCTTTTCTTTGACGATTTTCTGCCGGCTCGGCGATCCTGCGCGGGAGCGGCGAGACTGAGAAGGCTTTCCAGCGGGCTTTATCTTCACAAGTATCATCCCGAAGGACCCAATGGTGTTGAGTAAGTCTCCTTGTGCTCTGCAGATCAGCAAATACATAGAGCTTGGTCAATCAACAATTACCAACCAGCAGGTCCCTCCAATCCAATTGTCCCTCCCTCCATCGTCAAGTCTGTCTCTGATACATCCGCTCAAAGATCCGTCTTCCGACAAGTCCTCATCCGTGTCTTACTCTCCCGACTCTGACTTCGACTCGATTCCGATGCTGAGTAACTTCCGAAGCAGCCAAAGGTAGTCAAGAAGGACAAATGAGGAGCAAGAAGAGCGAGGCTGCTCCTGCTCCTGCTCCGCTGCCCCGTTTTTGAATCCTACTCATAAGAAGCATCAATCCTTCGAGTCTGAATCCAACTCTGAAGCTCCTTCCTCCGGATCTGACGACGACTCTGATTCCGATGACTCTGATTCCGACTCGGATGCGGAGCGCCGAAGCCGAAGCCAGCAGACAACCCCTCCATGTCCTGTTTCCTCTTCGAAAACCGCTTCATCCACAACGTTACCCGAGGCACAGCAGCGGGCCCATCACCAACAGCATGGAGAACATTATCCACATTTGCACGAAGATGTTGGGTCGACTTGAAGTACGGATCAGACGATCGACCGGTACCGGAACAGATGCAGCTCGTCTCCAAACTGTCCCGCACTCCCGCAAGATGAGTCCTCCCGAATGAGGAGCTCTTAAGGTTCGCTGCAGGCACGCGGACCAACCTCCGCCCGTCACTCAGGTTGAGCGAGTCTGAAACGTCAAGTGTGGGGCGCATAGGGTGTTGGGAGGTCCGGGATGCCATCAAGCAAGGGCTGGGAGACGAGGTCGTTTGCAGAGAAAACAGAATGAGTGAGTTAATGCGCTTCCAAAGCTCGTTCAATCAGGAAATTCCATTGACCAGCAATCGCTGCACTTCGGCTTACATTTAGGTCCACCGGTAACATCCCTCTTGCATGTTTGGATGTCCTCAATCGGAGATGCGATCCACGTTTGGCGTAATCGTTAATGGCGGCCATTCCTGCAAGTGGGTTTTCAGCACCACACTCAGTCACAAGACGTTGATCCAGCGAAAATCCTCTCTCTCGCCTCTCGCCTCTTGCCTAAAGTCCTTCGCTCCTTCCAGCTCTTCAACAGAAAGGTCGCAAGATTTGCAAAAAGGACGGAGGGACAGGAACTCATTCTCGTTCCAGCAGTTCGCTCGTTGCAATGTGAGTGTCTCCCTTCCCCTCTCCCTCCCCTTTCTTCCCGACCTGCTCACCCCATCGCGACAGGAGACGTCCTGTTGCGGTGCCCTGCCACGGCAGGGGCACATGCTTGGAGGAGACCTCGGTCTACCTCCTTCGCGGTTCGACATCCCTCTACAGAGCCTGGGGTGAGATTGGACCGCTGGGCCCAGGCTGCGTATGGACTACATCCCGCGGGCGAGCAGGAGGCGCGGGTCTCATGTTCCCGTGTACAGGCTCAGTCCAAGCCTCGCACGCGTCACGAGATCCAAATGACTGTCAATCTTCCCCTCTCCATCCATGGTTAGAGCTGGGGATATAGCAGCTCCGCGCAACGGGGTTCTTCACAGGTTGATTCTGCTGTAGTGGGTTCTTTCCTCGTACTGACTTCACCTGACTTCCTTCTCCTTCTCCTTCTCTTTTCTTCGACGATTTTCTGCCGGCTCGGCGATCCTGCGCGGGAGCGGCGAGACTGAGAAGGCTTTCCAGCGGGCGTTATCTTCACAAGTATCATCCCGAAGGACCCAATGTGTTGAGTAAGTCTCCTTGTGCTCTGCATATCAGCAAATACATAGAGTTGACTCACAGGTCAGCTCACACCCGATTGGTCAATCAAGACCAGCATCCGTTGCTCGTGGAGATCCTGCAGGGTGACAAATCGCCTGGTGGAAGGCGGTGTGCAAAGAAGGCTTGATGTATGCTCGTAGTGCTGTGAGTCTTTCATGACATGGATCTCTTCACTAAAGACCAGATCTCATCGTTTGCCTCGCCTCGATGCTCCCTACCAGGCCGACCTCTACCGCCTCATTCTAGAACGAATCGACATCATCAGCAGCATCCGCACCCCGACTCGCCCGCGACACCACACTGCGAACATGCCAAGGCTCCTCGAGAACGACATGAAGATTCTGATCTCGACACACTGAGCAGCCACCGCTCGCTATGCGTTCGAGAGCGGTCGGTCTTCCCCTGTCCTTTGCGTCCTGTACACAGAGCTCCTCACTCTCTCATCAATCGCAAATACACGATTGCGAAAGTCTTTTGCCTTACTCGTGAAAGGGACCTGTCGTGAAGCTCGGTGCACTCGCCAGATCATACACGCTTATAAAAGGACGAAACTTTCACCGTCGAACGTTCGAGGTCACACTTTGGAAGTCTAGCGCGCGCTGTCCCTCAATGGCGATTCAGATCACTGCGTCTGGTGACTGGTCGCTCATGATGCTCATGTCAGCAATCAGGAGGAGCATACATACGTCCACAACCATAGAGGCCGCCCCGCAACAACGAGCTCCTCGCACCGGCAAGGGTGAGCCGCTTGCTTCGCTTGCCCTGTATGTAGAAATGCCCCACTTCCCGAGGTGGAGCCTCTCTTCCCGTGCAAGTCGACACTCCAAGCGCTGCAGATTGGGTGCGGGTCGCCTCTGGGTCGGATGTTGGAGTGAGCTGGCTCCGACGTGCCAACAATCCTTGAAGAGCGATGCTCATTCTCGCTGGGTACGTACATTCAGGTATAAAAAGGGGGCATCACTTACCTTCCTGCCCACCATTCCTTCATCAGCCACTCCCATCATAGGAAATCTTCCCACTCACTCTTTCTCACCCACACACTACACTCACAAAGCATCTACACAACCCCATACTCTCAACTCGCCAATCATGCAACTCAACTGCAAGCTCGCTCTCATTCTCTGTGCCCTTATGGTCGCCACGCCCATTGCGTCCTCTCCGATCAGCATCAACGCCGACGCCACCGGAATTGTTCCTCGTTCTGTTAGTATCCTCAGCCGCAGCGAGAAGCTCAACGGCGGTCATGCTCAAGGGACCTCCGAGCACACGAACGGCAACGACGCTGGTACGGGCAAGAGTCAGGGGGAGGACAACGAGGGGAAGGAAGAGGATGAGGACGACGAGGGAGAAGATGAGAACGATGAAGAGGGCGACAAGGGCAAGGTCGGGACCGTGAACGGAAACTACGTCAAGGTGACCTTCGGGACAAGAACGGCAACTGCGTTGGACAGGGCACGGGTGAGGGTGAGGGTGAGGACGAGGATGAGGGTGAGGAAGGCAACGGAGAGCAGAGCGAGGACGGCAAGGAGGGCCAGAAGGACAAAGGTGCGGAAACGGAAGATCAGGGGGAGAAGGGCAAGCTTCATCAGAAGCGTGAGGAGCGCTACGGCCGGAAGGGCGAGCAGGGAAAGGGTACCGAGAAGGAAGAGGAGCACCACGGCCGGAAGGGCAAGGGCGGTCGGAAGGACGAGCAAGAACGGGATGCCGAGAAGGGAGAGGAGCACTACGGTCACAAGGGCAAGGCCGGTCGGAAGGGTGAGCAGGAACCGGACGTCGAAAAGCGTGAGGAGCGCTACGGCCGGAAGGGCGAAGCCGGACGGAAGGACGAACAGGGTAAGGGTGCCGAGAAGGGAGAGGAGCGCTACGGTCACAGGAGCGAGGAGGGCAAGGGTGCCGAGAAGGGCGAAGAGCGCTACGGTCACAAGGACAAGGCCGGTCGGAAGGGCGAGGAGCGCTATGGTCAGAAGGGCGAGGCTGGAGAGAAGGGCAAGCAGGGCAATGTTGTTGAGAAGGAAAAGAAGGGCCACGGTGAGGAGCGTGAGGATGGCTGGAAGGGGGAAAAGGAAGAGGAGCGCCCCGGCAAGCATGGAAAGGGCGAGAAGAAGGGCGATGAGGCCAAGCGCATCTTCTTCTAGACCCTTTTTGACTGTTCACATTCTCAATGAGTTCCACTCTGTTCAAGTTCGACCTCACCCAACACTTGCTGCTCACTGAAAGGGTGAAAAGAAGTGAAGATTAAGGTCTGCACTTTATATGAGCCTCTTTTCCTTATTGGGTCTTCTCATCCCTATGCGGGACATAGCAGCAGAGTTTCCAGGGCTGTGATACCGAGAAAGGCGATGGAGAGGAGGGGAAAAGTGTTTGGCTTTCTTAACTTCAAATTGTGCTTTCGTAACAACACAACAAACAAATGCAAATATGCAAAGCCGTTAGTTTCCCACGCTCCGAGATGCCAGAGACTCGGAATCTCAGACGAACGCAACGCTAAGTCAGATCAGTACAGGGCCAGATGAGCCTTACATTTTCATGGGAGGTCGAAGTTGGGATGTGGCATTGCGGTGATGATCTAGGACGCTTAACGCAGAGAGGGCTTTGTAGACTGGTCGAAGAACGTTCTGTAGACGTCCATGCCAAATTCAAAGGCCGGACAGAGAAAAACGACGTTCACTTCGTCGTCTTGCGGATAGAGGGGTCCGTGGTTCGTGTGACCCGCACGATGTAGCGGAATTTCAACTTGCCACCTGTACACAAGGAGAAGGTAAGAGCTACTCAGACAAGTCCGAGAATAAGAAGCGGTAGATTCGCAAGAAGAGACCACGTACTTTTCTCACGGAAAGTAGAAATCATGCCAAAACATGGCTTTTCGAGTCATTTCGAGCCTTCGTGGACGATGTGCCAGCGTTGCAGGAGCTTGTATGGCATATGAGGGTCTCGCTTCCGAGTTTCGATGTCGGTTGAAGGCTGCGACCACAGTGAAGAAGACTGTGAGCAGAATGAGGGGTAGGGACCGGATGTTTCGGGAGACTCACTACTTGGCAGCGAGCGCATCGTGCGACGCAGTACAGACCTCGACCTTTGGTCTCGGCCTCAGGGCCAAAAGGAATTGGCATCGCTCGCTGCTCAGTCGATGATTGTCCAGCGTTGAAGACTGGGGCCATGTGAAAGCAATGAGGAGGGCCTAGAGGATCTTCGAGGTCGATGTAGACTGTTCTAAAGAAGGAGGTGGAGCCCATCTTTGCGGGAACGCGACTGAGCTGGGGAAAAGGGGAGGAAAAGAGTGATGGAAGGAAAGATTCAGCGTCAGTTGGATCAGACTTTCGCCCTGAATGGAGGCCGCAAAGACACTTCAGGCAACAGGCAGCAAAGGAGGACTGTCGGATTGCATTTCTCCCTGCTCCGTCATTGCTATGGTGTGGCTACGATGACAGAGGCGTGAATCTTCCCTCGCGCGGCGGGATCAGATGTCGAAGACCAGTGTCACCAGGGGCCGGACCATGGTCTTCCGGATGTGCTAGGCTTCTCAGTAGATGGATTGGTGTTCAAGCGGTACTTTGGCCAGAAGAACCGGTGGGGTGGTCGTCTGGATTTAGCTGCCTTCTCTGCCTTCTCGTCTTCTTCAATGTACGCTCCCAATTTGTTGATAGCTTGTTTCCCTTTGCGGATCGATTCATCGATCGTCGCAAGATCCGCTTTTGGGTCCTTCATGATTTTGACCGCTTCGTTAAACCATTGCCAGCCCTCCCTGGTGACTGGATCGTTTCGCGGCAGCAATCTAACCCTTTTTGCTGGTAGAGGTGGTGGATGTAGAGTAGGATCAGCTTCAGCGCCATCTCGGCAAGAGTTCTGGCACGCAAGAGTCAAACTTACCGGGTAGTATGAGGCTGAAATCAGGGCTCTCCGACTGCGAATGGGCGCGGTCAGGATGAGGCGCTGTCGACGAGAGTCCGGGAGTCGCGTGTTCGAGCGGGAGAGCGAACGTGGAGAGGAGGAAGGGCAGTAGCGCAATCAGCTTGCAGAAGTGGACCATTGCTGTATATGTCTGTTGGTGGAGTAAGGCAGGAGTGGAATGTATGTAAGAGGAAGATTGAAGTATCAATGTAGCTGACCAGCAGCGGAAGGAAGCAGTAAGGTTGGAGGAGGGCGATGGTTATGGAACTTAGATTTTCAAAGATGGGAGCAACGAGCAAGGCCTGCTATATATCTTCTTCTCTTCGTCTTCTTTTGCGGTGCAGCGAAGTTGCAACCCCGTAATGATGCATGGAAATAGATCAGTGACGTTTCTTTCTTTGGCCAGTAGCCGAAATGGGTAGCGGAACGATGAAGCGATCCATCCGACGGGGCCACCCATGTAGCGGCGGAACGTTTGTCGCCCTGAGCTGTGCCAGGTTAACGTAGTGATGCCCTAGAAAGCAGCATGAAGGCGGAGCGGAAAAACGTAGGAAGGGCCCAAAAATGGCTGCGGACTGTTGGAGGGTACTAGCAGTCGTCGGTGGAGATGCGGAGAGGTTCTTCGCCGGAGGATGGCCGGTCTCGTCACGAATGATGGGGAGATTCGGCGGAGGTTGCGTTTAGGAACTCCACCATGTTGAACAGGGGGCGACCTAAGGATGGGAAAGAGGAAAGGTTGGAGAGAGAGAGAGAGAGAGAGAGAGTAGCGGAAGGAGAAGTGAGAATCCCGACTCCAATCACCTCAAGGGAAGCAGGGAAAAGGAGGGGCTTTGGAGCAGCAGTGGACATCCCTTACCGGTCTGCCACTCAACCTTGCAGATCCACATCATCTGCTTCAGCGTATTGGACATGCTACATCGAATCAGGAGTCTCTGCGACCTGCAGGTTGAGGCTGAAGGGAAAAGCATCTGTCGAAGAGGTCGAATGGATTGTCGACAAAGACGTTCTTTGGCGGTAGGAGGCTGAGAAACGATTTTAAAGAGCGTCAGGAGACTGTTGGACAGTCGCAGTCGAAAATTTCGAGTAAGAGGCAAGGTGGGGAGTACCTGCAATGAAAGAGAGTTGATGTGAAGAGTAAGGGAGAAGAGCGTGAAGTAAGCATGCGACTGTTGCAAGCAAGTAGCTCAAACAAGGAGTCAAGCCTATGATTGCACCAAGACCCTGAAGATCACTCAGCCGCTATGAGAGACCGAAGAGAATGAGCTTCATTGCAGCAGACTTCGTTCATCGCGCTAACTGACATCGATGTCAATCGTTGAAGGGAAAGACGATTGTTGATGCCGAGGTCTTCAGGTGGATGTGGATTGGGGAGTGCGGACTGTCTTCGTTCTCCTCTTTCTGCCATCGTTATATCAGTTCCCGTGGCCAAAGCGTGACTCGCTCCTCGTTGCGTGGCAGGTAACAAGGTCACGGGCCTTTAGTTCCGGAAGAGCTGCCCGGTTCGACCTTGTGCCAGACGGGTTTGCCATAATGGACGTCGGCGGTCTGGGCGAATGGAACGGGTTTCCCTTCAAGAACTTGTACGGGCTGGGCGAATGGAATGGGTCTACCATAATGAAATCCGATGGGCTGGACGACTGGAATGGGTTGGCCATGGAGAACTTCGACGGGCTTGGCGACTGGAATGGGTTTGCCATGAACGATTTCGAGGGGCTTGGCGACTCCAATCTTGTCTTGAATGGAGCTCATCGCTTCTGCGACGGCCTTCTTCCCATTACGGAGGGCATCGACGACCTTCGCGTACTCCACATCAGGACTCTCTGCGAGTCTGGCCGCCTCATCGTACCATTTGATGGCCTCTTTGATGGGTGGGTCGCCTCGCGTCAGCAACCCTGCCGTTTCCGCCGCTGTCAGAAGGGACAATGAGTATGGGAATGGTTCAGCCTGAGCTGCTATAGAGATGAGCTGGCTTGTTCACCAACCTTCAGCACTGAGATACGTGGGCGGCATGACACCCAGTCGTCCTGGAAGGATAAGAGTCAATCAGCAAGTAGTATTCCGGCCACTGTTCTGGAACGCAGACTTACCGGGTAGTGCGTAGTGAACATCATGGCCGATCGGCTGTAGAACGGCGCCGTCAGGCTGAAGCGCTGTCGGCGATCGGCCGTAAGAAGTGTCTTCGAGAGGGAGAGCGAAGGTGGTAGAGACGAGGAAGGGCAGCAGCGTGATGAGTATGCGGAAGTGGGCCATTTTCGAAGATGTCTGGTGCTGGAGTTCGGAAGAAAAGAGATGAAGGTGGATGTTGAAAGAAAGACTGAAAATGTAGCTGACCAGCAGCGAAAAGAAGGGGTAAAGTCAGAGGAGGGCGATGAGGATGGAGTGTGGATGGTCAGAGATGGGAGAGCAAGCCCTGGAAGGGGCCGTATTTATAGTTTATAGTCACCCTTCACTTGATATGCCAGCGTAGCCTCAGACCTGTGTGAAGTAGAGGGGGAGCGGCGGTGGTGATTTTCCCTTTGGAGAGCAGCCTCGGTGAACGCCGCGACAAAAGGGCCGTACCTGCGATGGTCCGACCAATGTCGCGTACATACGAAAAAGGTCAGCCCGAGCTGTGACGAGCTCGGAGCATGGCTACCGGTATTTATGAGGAAGTGATGAAAAAGAAGCAAGAAGGTGGAGCGGCGGCTTACAGATTCACGCGACGAAATTGTTTTCCCGGCTGGAGATGAGCGAAACGGGAGCGGGCACCTTGCACGTTGACGAACGCCAGTTTGCGTAGCGGAACCGAGCGCAGAAGTCAATTCCAGGATAGGACCTGAGAGGAAGGAAGGAAGGCCGAGTGCGGTCACTGTATGGAACATATACCACTCCTACTGTCAATTTTCCCACGCTACAATACGCGTGTCTTGGTTGGCGTCATCGTTCTTCAATGCATCCATGCGTCCTTTTACCACTGCATCAGGATTCCGAGGCCGTACGATAGACGATGAACCCGACGATAAAAAATGAATTGCTGAACAGAATGAGAGAGGAAACAATTGACGAGTCTCACAAGAAAGGGATGGGGGAATAGGGAATAGGCTCGCGCTATGGCAAGCATGGTGTATCCGAGAACGAGTCGTGGAGGAACGAATAACTTTTGGCTTTTTATTTTTAGCACAGCCGCGGAAGCATTTCGCGGGCGCTATTTTGGGAAGGGGGTTAAGGTTTGGAGGGTAAGGTCGTCCTGAGGCAGGGCAAAGAAGCCTGGGGAACGGTGCGACCTCGAGACAGTGTGAGTGTCGTGAATAGCGTTGCTGTCCTCCATTCGGATGATCTTGTGGCATTTTTGAACACGAAGACGATGTGTGGAAAGACGTGCAAGAAGCGCATAGCATGGTGTCGTCACCGGAAAGCAGAGCAGAGGAAAGAAGATCTATCGGACAACCACCTGAAGCGAAGGAAAGCGGGGGAGGAAGGGAGACGCTGTCCCTTTCTTATTTTCGGATTTTCTCCTTAATTTTGCTGTGAAGGTGCGACGAGTGTGTGACAACAGCAGGCCTCGAAATACTGCCCATGGTCGAAGAGTCGCCATTTCCCTCTGCATGTGCATGATCCTGCGCACTATCGCCCGCATTCGAAAGCGTCATGGCCGAGCCCGCCGACGTTGAGTTGATCGTCGAGTTCTCGTCGTGGTGCCAGCCGGGCAACTTCTCCTTAAATCGGTTCCGGAGGGAAAGGAGCTCCTTCTCGAGAATGTTGGAGAGCTCATCGAGACGGCTTCGGTGCTCCTGTTCGGGTTCGGCCCACTTCGGTGGAGGGGCACGAACGGGGTATCCTTTCGTCTTTCCTTGTCCCTTTTCAATCTGCGAAATGAGAAGGAAAAACAAAAAAAGTCAGTCACACGGTTGGAACGACCTCGCATTCACAACGGCACCACAGCAAAGACGCACCTCAATACGAAGATCGAACTCGAGCTCGCCACTCTGCGGTAGATGTGTAACCGCACACCAATTCCGGCCGCCCCAGATGTACTTGGTGTTCGACTTGTTGCCCTGCGGATCTTCTTCGAAAAGAGGGACCATGCTTTCCTTGATGCCCAGGTAGAACAGCGAGCGATGCTTCTTGGCCGCCAGTCGGTTGAGTAGGGTAATGACAGTCGGAGGAGGAGGGGCGTTGACGATGGCGCCTTAAGGGAGGCAGAGGGGCCGCTTGTCAGTTTCTGATGTATAAATGCAGGGATGAATCCATCAAATACTGACTGGTGATGACAGCAAGCTGGTACTTAGGGTCCATTGCAGGATCGTGCGCGTGATATCCGTAGACTGTCCGAGGAGGAGTAGGATCCGATGCCGTCAGCCTCGGAAGGGGACCGCCTAATTCTATGATCTAGAAAGATTTTTACTCACAGACACCGACACCTCCGGCGTGAACATCTCCACTGAGCCAACTGATGCGGACGTGGCATTCGAGCGCAAGCATCTCCGTACGGGCAACTAGGCGGTTTCGCTCTCGCTTGTGAGGCGCTGCGCACCAATGGTCCCTATGAAGTTGTTCGTATCAGATGGTCAGCATTCGTACGCTTGAAGGGGTAGAAATAATCAATGAACTAGAAATGCTTACATGAGATCGTCGAGGAGCTCGACTTGTCCGTCGAACTACACAAATAGGGTCCATATCGAAATTTGTCAGCATACATCCACGGATTTGAGAGGCTAGCGTGACAGCATTGTGTGTGAGAGCTTACCTTGTTAGTGAAGCCCTTGGATGCGGCCTTGGCGAGCAAGAGGAGTGGGTTGGCGGAAGAGGATAGGGTACGCTCCAAGAAGACCATGCGGGGATCTACAGCAAGTGATATGTGAATCAAGGGGACGGATGTTCAGCCGCGATCCTAAAAAATGGAATACTGAGGAAAAGTCGCCACTCACACGCCAGAGGCACACCAACAAGAATGGTAAGATGCTGTGTTGTAGCCGGCATCCGCTTCTTGCACTCCGAGAAAATAAGACCATATCCCTCAGGCGATACTACCTGATCGACTTTACGCTCGGCCCGGCAGTCCATCAGGAGAAGCTGTTGTTTGGGCCCGAGGTAGGTCAGGAAACTGTGGTTGCGGTATGGGACGTATGTGCCTGGGTATCCGAGAATGAGGGAGTGGAACGTTTGGATGACGGGCTCGGGTGCGCCTGCGCTTGTGGCGTTCATGGTCTTTTCGGTCATTTTAGCCTCGTCAAGAATGTTGACCGGCGCTTCGTTGGGAGTAGGAGTGGGCTGAGAAAGGGAAGAGTAATCCTTGGTTAGCTTACACCATGCGCCAAATGAATCTGAGCGCGCAGCATATAGACTGGATGCTCACTGCGATGAACTGCTGGAAGAGCAAGTACCTGCATGTATGCGGTGGAGAAGAGTCCGAGTCTCAGCAAGATAATGCACAACTTTGAAGCGCGAAAAGGCTCACCAAAAGTAGCCACGCGATCCGATGGTGTTGAAGATGGGCGCGAGCATGGTCTCGTGCTTGTAGGTGCCGAAACCGTCGATGAGATCGTGGTCATCGAGCATGTTGACCATAGGCACGTGGGCAATGGTACGAGCGAACGCGCCGCCTCCAAACCAGGAACTGTATGACACAATAAGACGCGAGAAGCTGAGCAAGGAAGCATGCATATAGCCGGATACACTATACTCACGCGTAATGACGGAAGTAGAAGCGGTCGATGCAAGCTGCGATCTCGGGCGTGAGTTCCATCTTGGTGGACTTTTCACCAGATGCCTGGACCCACTCCTTGAGCTCTGGCTGTAGAGGACGAATGGTACAGGGAAAAAAACTTCAGCTTGGACACGACCCTCAACTGTCCGGGAGCAGAGATGCTCACCTCCTTTGTGAGTTTGTCACAGTAGATCTGGTCTCCGCCTCCGACGACGGCGTGGAAGGGGTCTTTCTCGTGGGCCGCGAGCATATCGTTCCAGAGAGGATCTGCTCCTCCCCACTCCTCGGGCTTGATGACGTCTGAGAATCCGTTGCATGAATGCGCGGACCATCGGAAGCTCTGGTCCTTAGCGGGCACGTGGAAGTCATTGACGGTGTTCTTGAGATGGCCGTCGTCCGGCTGTTCGTTGCCGTCCTCGAAGTCGATGTCTTGGATGTCGGCATGGATGAAGCGGGCAGAGAGAAGCTCGTATGTGATCTTGGTAGGCTTGTCGGAGAGGTTGAATTCGAACTTGAAGCGCCAGAAGGTGTGGTTGTCGTACTGGAAGATGCGGAGGGCATCGGTGGTTCGCTGTTCGCCCTGTGGGGTGCTGTACTTGATCTGGGGTGTGTGGTTGGGATCCGAGTACTTGTCTGCGGTTATGATGAGACAGAAAGCGTGGTAGAGGAAGTTGTGCTCTGGCTGTGTTGTGTCGTATCTGAGCATGGGCCCTGTGCGAATGGCATAAGCAGCGTTGCGACTTCCGCCGATCTGGCCGCCGTCGTCTGCATGGTTGTTGTCGATGGGATGCGGTGACTGTGTTCCGTGCTGCGCGTTCTGCGCGTAGTATTCCTGCTGCGATGCCATTGCTGCTGTCCCTGTTGTTGTTGTTGTGGTCGTGAAGGTGATCGAGGCGCGCACACTGTGATAAAGAATCCAACGACGCGTTCCTCCATCCACACAGACTCAAATCTATATGGGCAGACGCACAATTACGAAAGCCAAGGATGCTTTGTAATGTGAAATGAGACCCTGTTTAGTGTTTACGAAGTTTCTGAAGCTTCCAAAAGGTGATCGACATGGAAATTAAGCTTGCCGCAGAAGCCGCGGCACCTTTTCATCTTGCGCCACGCTGAAACTGACTCACTGACTCATTTGCTTCTCACCGCACTTCCCACTTTCCAAAAGGGTGCACTTTTGAAAAGCTGCTCGGGGATAAGAAAAAGTGAGAAGTCGGGACTGACTGACTTGGGGACGGCCTGGCCTGCCTTGCTGGCTGGTGACTACCACGGATGCTGTGGAAATCCTGCCATAGCTATCAAAGAGTGATGTTTGTGCATGCGCAAGTTCGATTGCTCGCTCACCTTCCTTCTTCCCCAGAGTCCCATCAGGGAGGAGGAGCGCTTTGCCTTGGCTATGAAGGGGATGCCTTCTGCTCACTCTCTCCCTGGTTTGCTCTCCATAGCCCTTCAAATGATCTCCTGCAGATTCCAAACGCTACTACCCTTAAAGACTCTTGCCATGGCGCATCGCGCGGTGAGTACTCTTTTCCCCACTCTGACAATGAGAACGTCCACTAACCACTTCCTTCCTACAAAAGGTATCGGCCGGGGTCTGGTCAAGAAGCTCACCAGAAGGCTGCCAGGCCTTCGTCGCAACCATCCGCTACGAGTAGGCCGACGACCACACATTGAAAGTCGATTTCAACGACCTGAACGCGGCAAGCGTCACGTAAGCCGCCTCCAAGTTCGACACGCTCGACCTTCTCATCGTCTCCGCTGCGATCGTCAACCTTACGACCTCAATGCCGGAATCTCACCCGAATCCCATCGCGCCCGCTACAACACGAACGAAATCGGTACCCTCGCCGCCGCACAGGCGTTCTTGCTGACTTTGACATGTCCAACTCCTTAGCTACGTCGGCAGTGAACTCTCGAGCTAGATGTATGATTTGTGCCTTACTGTATTGTATTCCCACCTCTCAGTTTTCATATTAGCCCTTCCGCGCACCACTCTCTCCTACTCCTTTGAACTCGTGGCATGCAATTAGAAAGTTTTGGCATGTCGGGTCCTATTGGTCTCTGTCAGCCGCGAAAAGTGCGAGACGCGTGAACGAAAAGGGGACGCGACGCGACGCGTTTGTCTTTGCTGGGAAGAGCGAGGCGGGCGAAGATCATCTCTCAGTCCAACACACGACTTCCATCTACACCACATCGCCTGGCCCAAGAACAGAGCAAGAATGCCACCGCGTCGCTCCACAAGATCAGCAGCCGCCCGTCGCGGAGTATGAGCACGCGCAGGCGTCGCGACGAAGAAGAAGATCACGAGGAAGAAGAGGATGAAGAGATTCAGGAGGTGGGCGACGACGACGACGACGATGAGGAGGACGCCGCGCCTGTTCGCAGAGGAGCACGACGACAATCCAAACGTACAGCTTCGTCTTCACAAGTAGTGGCTACCTCCTCACAGCGCAAGGTATCTTCGAGCAGCAGGAGACGCCGTGCCGCTGATCAGGACGAAGATGAAGATGAAGAAGAGGAGGAAGAGGAGGAGGACGAGGACGATGAGGATGGGGACGTCACCATTACAGGCTCACGCCAGAAGGGAAGAAAGAGCATAGGCAGCGCACGCGACGCTGATGAAGACTCGGAGGACGATAGCAACGTAGCTGCCAAGTGGAAGATGCTCGAGCGAGCCCAGTCGGGCGAGATCACCAAGATTGTCCGAAAAGCTGCCAAAGAAATCGGCAAGGAGGTGCGTTGACTCTTGAGCTTTCTTTCCCGTATTAACGTCTTGGAACGTTGCTGATCCTTCATCTTCGACTATAATAGGAGGTCCTCAAGAAGTCTGCGGATCTTTGCCGTTTGGCCCTCTACCATGAGTACAGCAAGGGCGCCCTCCGACGTCCCGCCATCAACCAACACAGTTAGTAATGTTCCATTGTTCGACAAGCGTGCGGGCTTCACTGACGCGTTCATTTCACTCTATGCAGTTTTCAACAACGACAGCAAGGCCGCACGCGGATTTCCCATGGTCCTCCGCTACTGCAACAAGACTCTCCGCGGAACCTTTGGCATGGAACTCGTCGAGCTGAAAGCAGGGGGAAGCGCCTACATCCTGCGAAACGTTCTTCCCGCTGCCGCCATTGCAGGCCTCACGAAGCCTTCGAAGGAGTTGGCCGAAGTCGTTGCTAGTGCGTCGAAGCCTCGAAAGCGATCGCGGAACAGTGGGGGGGAAAGCGCGGCGCAGGCTGCGGAGGTGGCTGGAGCTAATGCGAGGAAGAACTTTGTCGGTCAGCGCATGTACGACCCGCAGGCTCCGCCGCTCGATTGGAAGGCGGCCGACGGTCAGTTGGCTAGCATGGGTCTTCTCTACGTGATTCTCGCCTTGATCCTGACCAATGGACGCAGTCTGCCGAACGGTACGTTTTGTTCTTCTTCTTCGGGTTCATGAATGCATGCGTGTCATAACGCAATTTTTGCTCACCATTCCCTCTTTCATGCATTACTCAGCTCAACTGCGTTCCCACCTTCGCCGACTCTGCCTCCCACCGGGCGAACCCTTGCCCACCGCACTCCGTGTAGATGGCAACCTGGACGCAAATGCCCCCTTCCCCGCCCGCTCCAACCTCATCAGCTCCGCCCCGCGTTCGTCCGCAACAGAAGCTAACAATGCAACTATCGACAGCTTCCTCGCGAACGCGGTCAAGATGCACTACCTCGAACATGCCAAGAGCTCTACCCTGGCCGGGGGTACTCAGGCGGGTGCCGAGCCCTCGGGACGTAGTCGTGCTTCTGGCGATGGAGAAGGCGGCGGCGAAGCGGAAGCGGCCTTCGATTGGAAATGGGGTCCACGAGCGATAATCGAAGTGACCGAATCAGGTATCGCGCAGTTCGTCACTGAGATCTGGGGACTCGGGGCAACTCAGGATGACGATGAAGAGGAGGCAGCAGCTTCGCAGTTGCAGGCTATTGAGGAGGAAGCAGATGACGATGAGGAAGAGGGAGGTTCGAGCTCGAGGAGACGGGCGGCAGCGGCGAAGAAGAAGAAGGGGACTGCGACGCAGAGGACTGCGGAACAGGTCAAGGATCGACAGACGCGCATTTTGCGTGACATTGAGCGGGCGGCGGGCAGTCAACTCACGCAGTGAACAATTTGTTCCTTATGCTCTCCTGCTGGCGCGAATTTCTTCTTCTTCATACTCTTTTCCGGGCTCTTCCCTGTTGACTTTCAGATAATCACTTGGCCTTCGCCTGTTCTGTTCTTTTCCCTGTACGATCCCCCCCTTTCGATATGTTTCCAAAAAGTCTTTTCCTTTCGCGCAAAGACAGAAACAATTTGCAGATCGGTACGCTTTGCATGGCAGGAATGGACGATCAACATCATGTCCTTCTCCGTTTCCTCTTCATTGAGAACATGTCGAGGGCCTCCATCGGCCGTTGCTCCTCCGTCTCTGGCAGACCCGCCGCTGCGCGTTCGCGAGCATGACGTGCTTTGGCGACCTTCTCCTTGAGGTCGAGCTGGATGTATGCAAAGGAGAGAGAAAGATGTCAGCGCAAAAGCGACGACGGAAGATGAAAGAAAAACGCAACTCGGGAAGGAATGACTCACCGTCCTGGGATCGATCACATTCACACGCTTGCGACGGAGGTACTTCTTCATCGAGCTGTCTTTACCCCTCGCCTTCCGCTTCTCCTTGCCGTCCTTCTTCCCACCTGCGACAGCCGCATGAGCCCCATCGCGCTCCAACAGTCCATCCTCCATATCCTCCGCGTCCGAATCGCGCTCGTCCTCCTCCAACGCGCCAGAAGCAGACGCCTCACCGAACCCGTCAACTCCACCATCCAGCGCTCCCTTGCCCTCGAGTGCCAGACGCTCGACGCGAGAAAGAGCGGAGTACGGTCTGCCATCTGCTGTGCGAGCGATGCCACCCTCAGGCACATCAGCGGCCTGAGGTAGGGCATTCGCTCTCGAAGAGCGGGTATCGAGGTTGCCGATCACAGTCTGGTCGAGCGTGATCATATCCGGCGCAATCTTGTCCAATAGAGCATGTACCTCCCTTTCTCGCTTGGCGTTCTTGCGTTCGTAGGGATCTGCCTCGGTGGAGTCAAAGTTGGGTTCTCCGGCTCCGGGGACGATCAGAGAGGAGAATCCGTTTGCGTGTCCTACGCCGAGAATATCCTCGAAGGGACAGAAGCGGAGAGAGATGGGAGACGCGTGGGGGATGTTGTGAGTGAGGTATGGACCTGGTTGCTTATTTGAGGACGAAGAATTTGAGAGATTGTAAACGTCGACATGGGAATCGCCCCATGCTACGCCGAGAAGACCGCGTTGAGAGAATTGAAGATCGGAAGCGGGCTTGCGGCTGACCCACTCTTTGACAGGACCGGGGCCTAACATTCTCACATCCCAAACCTTGACACTACCGTCCAGAGAGGAAGTGGCGAGCTGACGACCTCCATCGCGTGTATTTACGCTGACACCCGTGATTGGCCCTCGATGTGCGAGAAGACGCAACGCAGGAGTGGCGAGATTGGGAGTCCAGAGGGTCACGGTGCCGTTGGAGTGACCCAAATGGAGGACTGCTGTGAGAGGGTTCTGAGCCATGGTGGAACATGCGCCGAGACCGGTGCGATGTTGAGAGACAAGAAGACCTGTTGATGTGTCTTGATATTTGAGGTAGCCTGCCGTGCCCTGGCGGAAGATATGGCACAAAAAACGATGTCAGACGCGTCAACACTGTGAAGTATAGTATGCAGGAACTCACGACTGTGGCCAACAAGAAATGATATGGTAGGAACTCCATGCGCTGGACCTCAACATGGTCTTTGAGCATGTGAATCTCCGTTCCGCGCCCGTCGTAAATGAAAGTATACTTCTTCTGCGCGACGGCAAAGAAGTCCTGGCTATGCAACCACCGTACGTCCCTGACCGTCTCTCCGAGTTGAATCTCAGCCGCCAGTCGCCCTGTCTGCCAGTCAAAAGCTGCGACGTGACCTTTCCGCCCTCCGATGAGAAGATGCCGGCCGTTCCGAGTATAGTCTGACCTGTAAGGACCGAGTCCGACCCCGCCTGGTCCACCTGAGAGATCGAGCGAGAAGCTCTTGGATGCAGCATCGATGCCTACGCTGTCCGCGATCTGGGCCTGCGTGATGCGGGCTGTCCGTTCGAGGGCGTCCTCTGTCTCGATGAGACCGGCGTCCTCTCCTGGTTTTGCGACGTTGATGTAGGTATCTGCGAGCTGTGCATGAGCATTTGCGCGTTTTGTCTGGAGGAAGGAGCGCGATACCTGTGCGCGCAGTTTCTTGTTGGGAATCTGGGTGAAGGACTTGGGCGGCCTTGCTGATGGCCCTGCTGTGGGCGGGAGGTCCTGCTGGAAGGTGGTCGGGATCCGTGTTGCTACTGCGATGGAATTTGCCTGTGCTTCGAGGGCTGCTTCTGAGTGAGCACCTGCTTTTCCCTTGCCCTTCCTCGCGCGGTCCTTCTTTGCTCCTCTCGCTCCTGCTTCTTGCGCGCTCATCTTGCGTGCTGAGTGTATGCTGTGTATGCGGCGGGCAGTCGAGGTCTTCCGAATTTTTTTGAGAAGTGAGTGGGTGACTTTTTTTGGCCCGATATCCCGATTTCTTTCTCGGCCGAGTGCGAAAAGATCACGTGTGTTGTTGTTGATGTTGTTCTTTTTGTAATGGAACGCGTCTCCGAATACAAACTGCGCGACTCGATTACAAATCTTCCAATCTTTGTTTCTGCACCAGCCAATCGTCGCAGCAACACCGTGAATCACCACGACCACCACCAACGCTCTCCCTCTCCCTCTCAGCACCGCATACATACAGCACCCCGACTCATACCCCACCATGTCTGCACTCCGAGAACAGGCTCTGCAGCGGCGGCAGGCAGCTTTCAAGGGCAAGTCACAGTTCGCACACGACGAGCTCAGACGGCGGCGCGAGGAAGCTCAGGTCGAAATCCGCAGACAGAAGCGAGACGAGAACCTCGCAAAGCGCAGAAATCTCCAGTGGCATCCCAACGACGCGTCTGACACTTCCATCACCGATGACGACGCCGACGGTGATGACGATATCGAGGAGGAGCTCTCCGCTCTCGGCTCCGATCAGGCTCTCGCCAAGATGGTACAGGCCATCCACTCCGAGGACGTCGACGAACAGCTTCAGGCCACCATGAGCTTCCGCAAGCTGCTCTCCAAGGAGAAGAACCCGCCCATCGACAAGGTCATCGAGTGCAACGTCGTCGACATCTTTGTCAAGTTTCTTTCCTCCACACACCCCATGCTCCAGTTCGAGGCAGCCTGGGCGCTCACCAACATTGCCTCAGGAACTGCAAGACACACCCAGGTCGTCATTCACTCCGGTGCAGTCCCCCACTTTGTCGCCCTTCTCTCCTCAGAGATCGAAGACGTACGCGAACAGGCCGTCTGGGCGCTAGGCAACATTGCCGGTGATTCACCCCGATGCCGTGACTACGTCCTCGGCCAAAATGCACTGCCTCCGCTTATGTCGCTCCTCATGGAGAACCAGAAGGTCGGGATCCTTCGAAATGCTACTTGGACCCTGAGCAACTTCTGCCGAGGAAAGAACCCTCAACCAGCATGGGAAACGGTAAGCTTATCGCACTCCTCATACATCCGCATACATTCACACACGCTCGTTAACTCACCGCTAAATAAACGCGTCTTGTGTGTTTCAGATCTCACCTGCTCTCACCGTCCTCACTAAGCTCATTTACTCAATGGACGTCGAGGTCCTCACCGACTCATGCTGGGCCATCTCGTACCTCTCCGACGGATCCAATGACAAGATTCAAGCCGTCATCGAAGCTGGTCTCGTCCGCCGACTGGTCGACCTCCTCCTCCACAACTCCCACTCCGTCCAGACACCCGCCCTCCGCTCCATTGGAAACATCGTCACAGGAGACGATTCACAGACTCAGGTCGTCATCAGCACGGGTGCCCTTCATCCCCTCCTTGGTTTGCTCAACAGTGCCAAGGACGGCATCCGCAAGGAGGCCTGCTGGACCATCTCCAACATCGCTGCTGGTTCATCTCAGCAAATTCAATCTCTCATCGACGCAGGCATCTTCCCTCCCCTCATCAACCTCCTCAACTCACCCGACTTCCGCACTGCAAAGGAGGCCTGCTGGGCCGTCTCCAACGCGACTTCCGGAGGTCTCACCGAACCCGTCCAAATCCGGTATCTCGTCGAATGCGGTTGCATCCCACCGCTTTGCAAGCTTTTGAACTCTATGGACAACAAGCTCATCGCCGTTGCTCTTGATGGACTTGACAACATCCTCAAGGTGGGAGAGATGGACAAGGAGGAGGCCATCAAGAACGGTCGGGTTGACGCGGGTAACGCGTACGCGCAGATGGTGGAGGAGTGTGGTGGAATGGTGAGTAACAAACAGCAAACTGCATAGACGTGTCTTCTTGTCCCTTTCGAGCATCACTCACTCTTTTCCCCATTCTTTCAGCTCACCATCCACGGCCTGCAATCACATGCAAACGAAGACATTTACCAAAAGACCTTCCACCTCATGGACAAGTGTAAGTCTCTCTTTCGGCGCGTATTCGCATCCAAATTCTCGTCCTTGTATGCTCATCTATGTCTTGTCACACAAACAGACTTCCCTGAAGGCGATGAAGAGGGCATCGCGGGAGATGCACCTCCTACCAACGAGAACGGAGTCTTCGAGTTCCAGAGCGACGCCGCTGCCGCCCCATCGGGAGGATTTTCGTTCTTCCAACCGCAATCCTGAGCTACAAGACAGAGCAAGCGCTGAAGCAATGGTGTGTGTGGCAGGAGGGGCCCAACACCTGCTAGAAATGACGGACCGAATCTGTGAAGAAGTGTCGGCGAGCCTTCTACGCATCACGGTCGGGGTACTTCCCTTTTTTTACTCCTTTCATTCCTCTTTCCCCCCTCTTCTCTCCTATTTCGTCCTTCGCGATTCTCACTATCACGGCTCCCTCTTCCCGGTTTAGGCGCGCTTTCGCTCAGGTGATACGAAGCATGTGATCGGTGGGTGGGCAGTCGCGAGGGGAACTTGAACTTCGCGGGTTCTCTTGCCCCCACCCCTATCGCAAACATGGTCCCTATCTAGGCCTCCCCTTGGTTTCTGTTCTTCCTATCCCGCTTCTTCCTTCTCTTTCTCTTTACTTTTTTCCCCTTTCCTCACTCAAAAACCTTGATCGCTCGATCGTATAGTCTGATGTCGACGATACTACTTACGAACTCAATCACGTCCCCCGTTCCCACACCTGGACCCTGCTCTTCCCGAGATCTTTCTCCTGAGCAGCTTCCTTGAACTTATGCGTCTTTCATTCATACCCTTCCCTTCCATGTTGACTCACTCTTCCTTCTGGCAAACACCCCCTCTCCCTTCTCCTGAAGTTCCTCTCTCTCACGTTTCCTTCTACCACCTTTTCCAGCCGGTCCTCTTCGTTAATCGTCCTCTTCTGCATGGCACTCTCTTCTCTCTCTCCCTCTTTCCTCGTGTTGTAAGCATCTCAAATCTTCAACGTCGTTCCCCTGACACCGCACTGTCGTGTTCGAGGTCCTCAACTCAGTACTCAGTCCGTCAAGAGGAGACGAACGGTAGCCTCAGTCCCGGCCGGAGGGAAGCTGTGACCTGGCTCCCAGCTGACCCTCTTCGCTTCTTGGCTTGTCTTGGGGAAGCAGGTCTGGCACAACGAATGGGATTGATCACTGATGTTCTCCTTCTCCTCAATTGACCTCCGCCTTTTTCTTCAGTTGTTTTCCAACCGCCCCGCTCGTTGCCCAACTCCGCTCGCTTCCGGGCTTCAGCCTCTAACTCCTCCTCCCTTTCAGTCACAGGATGTTGCGGCGTTGCCAGCCAACAGACGGAGAAGGAACATTCAAGAACCGACGCTGTAACGAGAATTGGGGAAACGGGCGTTTAAAGGAACAGAAGGAGCTCCAGAGGGGCAAGGATGTGGAGGAGAATGTATGACCGAGCGAAGGATACAATGGGTTGTGTGAGATGTGAGATCCACAGCGAAGGCTCAGGAACTACAGGGCCCAACGTGAATACTGAGGTGCAAGAAGTTGATGATAAAGAGGAGGGAAAACTAGTAAGGCAGGCGTTAGGAGGATAGGAGATCGAGCTGATAAAACATCGAGGAGAATTGAGGTGGGAGAGAGGGGAAGAGAGGAAAAGGTCTGATTCTGATTTGCTTTAGTAGTGAGCCAAAGTGCTCGATCCCAAACAGGCCCGAGGAACGGATGTAGGTGTAAAGTGAGGGAGGTGTTTGCAAATGGGAAAGTGGGGTTGGGGGAGTGTACGTTCGGTGACTGATGGTGACTCGCGAGGTATTGGAAATCGCCACATTAAAGCCGGATGGGAAAGAAAGGATCCTGTGATAAAACACCCTGAGAGTCGGGGGATAGCGATGCAAATTGAATGCAAGAAACAAGGTCGAGGGGAGGTTGGAAAATTGAGCATGTTGGATGTTGAGAGTTGGACGTAAGTATTGAGGATCGATGCGAGGCATGTAGGATGCTTGGGTATATCGTTGGAAGAGACATAGAGAAGAGGTTGAAAGAACGGCGTGGTAAGAGGGGAACGAGTCCTCACAGCTGCATGTTGCAGTCCCACGTTGCGGTCCGCAAGGCCGGTCGAGACCCTGCTTCGATAACAGTCGGTGGCTGAGAGTGGTGGTGGCCAATCCCATTCGCCTGCTTGTCGCACAAGTCTGGCCGCTGCATCTTGTTCTCCTTCTCTGTCCTGCCATGAGCTTTCGATACACCGGAAGCAGGCTCGATACTCGCTGCGGCAGCGGCGAGAGGGTCGTGTAATGAGTAGAGCGAGAGCGGTGTTACCGGCATGTCGTCATCATCATCATCCTCATCATCATCATCTTCATCCCCATGCCCTGATCGACTTGACATTGTCGAGATCGAAGAAGGTGTGGCTGGGCTGCTGGTCATTGACTCATCGTCGTCGCCGGTAGCAGAGCCGTGACTGCTGGCACTTGATGGCTCCGGAGTAGTAGATCGCTCGATCTTGCATTGCTGAAGGTGGCCGAGAACGCCCATCGAAGATCGCTGGTTCTCATCAGCAGCGCCATTCTGCTTGGCGTACCATTCGGTGGCAAGCTTGGAAGCGTTGAAGTGGCTGGAGCCAGAGTACTTCTTGATAAGGATCTGTGAGAGCTCCTTGGCGTTCTCGCTCATGTGAGAGTCGATCGATTGAGCGGCCTTGCAGATCGCCTCGCTGTCGAATTCCGGTCGCTTGGTTCGCTCCCCGCAAATGTGGCGAGCAAGCATGAGCGCTCCACCGGCAAGGGCGGAAGGGCTGGCGGAGACAAAGTCCTTGTGGAACAGGGTGGTCTCCATCAGAAATCGAGCTACGCTCTGTATCTTGACCTCCTCCCGAATTTGACTGCAAGCGATGCGGAGCCAAGCCTCGGGAGTAGGGTAGCCGAGCTGCCAGCCGATAGTCGATAAGACGTGCCCCTCCATTTGTGTGAAGGCAGTCTCATCGTAGGCGTTGCAGCAAGTCTGACTGAGATCTTGTACCGCAGGAATGTGGTTCTTCGCATCTTCGTACTTGGCGGCGATCAGAAGAGCCGCGCATCCGACGAGTTGGTAATGTCTCTTGTAGACTATCCGCTTTGAGACGTATCGGTCGACGATGTTCATCGTCAAGTAGAGAGTCTCCGGTCGGAGACGGAATGTCTGGTGGATCTCGATGAGGAAGTCAACGAGGAAGGGTCGCATGTACCATCGCAGCTCAGGTTGAACGTCCATAAGCTCAATGTTTGGCAGCGTCGATGCCTGCAAGAAAGATGATCCGGCGCACCAAAAGAATGAGTAACCGGGCTGAGCCTCAAGGGAACGAGAGAACCGGAAAAAACTCACCTCAACTGAGTGCATATGGCTGATGGCTTCTTCTTGGTATTCTTCCTCGAGAAGCATGTTGCGAATCGAGGTCGCAGCCGAGACCGCAGACTGTGCGTGGCCACCGGTAGGCGTAGTGGCCATGTTGAGCGAGCTCTGGGTAGAGCTCTTCTGCAAATTATTTCTAGAAGATCGCTTCATCTGCTGTACGCAAGAGGGGTTCGAGGACCTTCTTTGCATGGCGCCTTCGAGAGGAGAGGAGGCCGATTTCCGCTTCTGACCCGCGCTGGAGCTGGACGACGGTGCATTCAAATCTTGGACGCTGGATCGCTCGGTTGACTTCGTAGTAGCAGGCATTGTGTTCTGGTGGGTTGGAGGACGGCAGTGAAAGGAGAAAGATGACTGCTGTTCCGCAAGGGTTGGTGAAAAAGAAAAGGGGTTGCGGGTTGGGTTGGTTTGTCGAAGCGCAAAGAGAATTGTCCGAGAAAGAGTGTGGTGTGTGCCCGTGAAAGTGCAGGTGAAGGTCAACGAGTGTGGTTTGGTCCGAGGTGAAGGCAGGTTGTGTGGCAGAGCAGATTGGTGAGCGGGGCGGAGGAAGGGGTGGAGGTGTTGGGACCGAAGTTGGTTTGAGTGTCGCAGGAGATCGCAAGTCGGGAGGGAGAAAGAGGAGATTAGGGAAGAGTGGGTTGGAGAGAGGAGAGAACAGGTGGGGATCAGTAAGCTTGGAGAAGATCAGGGTTGAGGAAATAGATGTAGCCTTTTTGACTTGGGCATCCTATTTGAGGTGGAGAATGTGTTCCAACGTAGAAGACCTTTTCACGCAGCGCAGGCCAAGACGTTTCCATGCAAGATGCGCTACGTGTTGGACGGAGATGTGATAGGAGATGGTGCAGGCACGCACCGTAGAGCAAGTGTACCGTTGTGGGGGCCTTGCGATATTGATGACGCCGTGCATGGAAGGCAAGAGTGCTCGAGCTGGTATGTTGGGCGTGTCTAGAATTTTGAATCGGCGCAATCGGCGTGGACGAGATTGAGGCGGAGACACGCGTCCGATCTGTTTGTGAAAGGACCGAAAAATAAAGACCAGGTGAAGTGGTCGAAACAGCGTACAATCCGAGCAGTACGGGTTAGTAGTCGGGCGGGAAGGCGCACAAGGAACAAAGGATAGATCGGTAGGTTGGTGCGGAATTGCGGATCAGTCAATGACAGAGGGAACGGGCAGGCGGGGGGGGGGGGGGGGGAGGTGATCAGCCAGAAAGTCGCAGTGGTCAGCTACCTTCAGACAGGCATGTCAACGGGCTGATTAGAGCGGAGAGTCGAGGATTTGTTTGTGATCTATACGTACCTAGTGATGAGGGGGGGGAAGACTGGACCGGAGTCTGGAAGTACCGTGAGGCAGCAGGGCGGAACCGGTAGACGGTGGGCGGGGACGGAGGTAGCAGCAGAGTCGGAGAGAATTCTATACTGAAAATTACTTGCGACGCCGATAATCGAATTCCTATTGGGAAGGAACGATGGATTGTAAACGCCAGGTGCCCACAGGTGCGTAAAGGTTGACATAGGCACACGGACGGTCGAGAAGTAGTGCGTATAGAAGCAGGTTGGAGAGGCATTGGGGTGCGAGTAGAGATAGAATGCCCGAGTGTTGCATAAGTGTAAGGATCGCAGAACCGCCGGTGAATGCCATGATGTGTGCGAAGGTCCGTGGAGAGTCGGTAGGTGCCAGTCGCAGCCGTCATGACCGATAAGTCGATTACATTTCGGTATGGATCGCAGTTGTGTGAGTGTTCCATGGATCAGTCGCCCGTTGACAGGGTCGTCAAAGGAAAGGAATCAATAGACACCGACAACAGGCCACCACGACCAGACCAAGTTGAGGAAAGAGGCGTAGTGTCAGAGGTTGGGAATGAGGATTTCAGGAGAGAAAAGGAGGGGCGGAAATCAAAAGGGAAAAAAACAAACAAGTCAGCCATCGTATGTCCATATGCCGAATGCCCACCAGCAGTCAAAGATCGACAGCAGGATGAAGAATGTGAGGGTGAGGGGGTGTTGGGTATATGTGGGAAGGGTGGGGATGCCAACGGCCGTTGTGATTTTTCCAACGGCCCACAGAAAAATCGGAACGCTCGAATCTTTAACCACCGAAAATCCAGGAACACCATAGGGAAGAGGGGGCCTGGTGATGTGTGCATGCGGAAGCGTGAGGCAGAACGAGAATGATACTCATTCGCGAGTGTGATCTGCGAGCTGTGTAATATGGTCACCTCCTGCGGTCTGGGCGGAAACCTGGCATGGACAATAAGTATACCACTGGCTCTGGGCCACTACCCCCCTCCATGAGATCTGGCTCCCCCACGGATCGGCACCGGCGCAGCATCGACTCCAACAGGAGACCGAGAAGGTTCATAAAGAGGGATGGAAAAGAGGCAGGATGATACCCGGGCGGAGCGAATGCGCATTTGTTTGCACACCGTCGCCAGAGTCCAAACATCCCATCACTTCTCTTTGTTAACTCTGACAACAGCAGCGGCAGCGGCAAAACCTCAGCATGCATGAGCATGAGGGCGTCGAGCGGGGTTCCAGTTGGCAGAGGGTCGAAGGATGGGAGTGGGAGAGGTGAAAGTGGAAAGGGCGGAAAGAGACAAAGGCCTTGCATGGAAGCGGCGGGCACTCACCGAGAAGGACACAGTACCGACGACAGGCTCGACAGTTCGGACAAAAGGGAGGAGAAGGACGATCGAATGTTGAGGTGTCGCTGAATCCAGAATTGGATGGCGCTGGCGAAAGGCCGGCTTCTCGAGTTCTAAGACGGCGATCTGTTGCAAGAGACGAAGAACAGGCGGAGGAATGTTGTCAAGGTCAGCACAGGATCTTCAAACGAGTGTACGAGTGGTGAGTGCGATCCCGTGGGGTGACAAGCTGCTGGTTCGAAGCACTGAAGGACTCCGATTTCCATGCGATAGGCTTCGCCGACGTCGAGGGCATGAACCTGTTCCACAGAGAAGCGACCGCAGCAGGTACGGCCGCCACCTTGCTCCGTTGTGCGACTGCCACCGGCGTCGACGAACTTCAGAGCAAGCTGCTGAGCGGCCCGACCCGACCGGACCCAACCCTACCCCGAGCACAGGTGGCTTCCGGACACGGTCCCTGCCTCAGCCTGCACCAGCCGGCCCGGCCCGCGGCTCGAAGCATCACCCATTCCTGAGGCATAGACCATCGCAGCGAAGAGGGGAGACATGGAAGACTCACGATTAGGATCGCGACGCACGGTGGCGATTGCGCTTAAGGTGCTCGTTGCGAAGGAGGCGCTTTTGTGTTGGACAGGTTCCGGGCCCTTGAATGCGCTACAGTCTTCGATCGACAGAAATGAGGCGACCGTGAGGATGGTATCTGCTTATCGGACGGCGCTACTCGTTGAGGGTCCTGAGATCCAGAAGCGAAGGAAGGACTGGTGGGAGGGGAAAGGGTTACTTGAGGTAAGGATAGAGGAAGACGGGATGAGCGACGATAGCTGAGGAAAATGGTCTTGCCATTTTGTGTAAATTTCAAAGCTCCAAGGGACGGGCTGCTATCGCCACGGTCCACCAGCAATCTCTGCACACAGTTCTTCTTGGAAACAATTTGGCTCCAGAGCACAGGGCGTCATCTACGGTCCGCCTGGCTTCGAGTGGCCAGCTGTGTCTCCCCAGGCCCCAGGCAGGGTGCGCTAGGCAGGCTCTGGTCATCCGTGCATCTGCCTGTGTAGCCGGCGTGAACCCGCCGTGAATTATTGTGTGCTGTCTGGAAATGGATAGAGTGATTTCTAGATGGTGCCCGCTGTGTGAAAGCAAGTTCAAAGTCGTAGCTCTGCGCTCTGCAGGCTGCAGAGCCGGGAGTAGTCTTGACTCTTGCAGAGCTGCAGCCGGGCACCCGAAGTCCTTCGAATTTTGATCCCAGGCACCAGACAAGACAGCGCCGATCAGCCTACCTGGTACATATGTATGTATATTCGACGCCGCCTCCGGGCTCTGGCCGCCTCTGCGTTCGTTCACAGGGTGCTTAATTCCCCCCAAATTCGTCTTTGCAAGTAGTACTGTGTCGTAGGGTGCAGATGAAACACGAGGGAGAGTACGTACACAGAATACATAGTAGTGCGAAGGCAAGATAGAGGGCGTAAGAGTCAACAGCGAGGAGATAAGGCAGGCTGTCCACATTTCACAAGTTGTGAGCCGACATTCTTTCTCTGTTCACACCTCTGGCCAGTGGACATTCCCGAAAGGAAGGCGGATCCCGCTCATCGTCTTCCCAAAGAGAGAAGCTAGCAGTCAGCCATGAGACATCCGTGTCGTCAGAAGGAAGAAAAGAAAAAAGATCCCGCGATCCCGAACAGCAACAAGAACAATCTCTGGCAGTCAGTCTGGCTGCTATGCTGCTTCCTTGTCTGCGGCATCCTCAGTTTCAGCGAAAAGGCAAGATTCGCAACAAAGGGAACCGACCAGGCGAACGGGCGGAAAGCTGCACTGCGGTATGGGCGGAACTCGGCTCGTACTCGTACATAAGAAGTCTTGTGTCTTACGTCTTACGTCTGTCGTCTGTCTTGTGTCTTGCTTGCTGGCCGTCGTCAGAATTGGCAGGCGTTCGTCAAGCGGCGTCAAGGCATTTAGTCTAAGCTCATCTAAAGGAAGAAAGAAGGTGTCTAGCGTCTAGATTCTAGATGTGGACAGAGGTCTCCTGCTTTGTGTCGCTATGAGAGCACGGACATGCCTGATGCCTGATGCCTGATGCCTCTATCTGTTCTTTGACGCTCTGACCTTCAAGCTTCAAGCTTCAAGCTTCAGTCCGAACGAAGTGTTGTATGTAGTGGCTGACTACTGACTTCTTCCCATGTCACATCGGAAGAGAAATTCTCATCCATTCAAGTCCCCGTCTCAGCCGCTTTGCAGTCAGGTATATCGGCCCCCAAGGTGGTGCGGCGGCGGCCAAGTACATTCTCACGTTCCCTAGGCCTAGCCACAATATACCATTTCCAACTTCTGTACCCCACGAACTCTTGTCAGTCTGGATTGAGTCGCTCCTTTCTGAGTATGTATTGCCAACCTCAGCGACCGTCTCCACTTGTCCCGGACACCCAGTTGCTGTTGACCGTCGTTTTCGAACAGATTCGGATGTGAAAGACATATGTAGACACCATGGATACGGGAAAAGTTCTCAGACCGCCTGGTGCCCGTAAATAGGTCGGTATGGATCAGACAAGGGAGACACACAGGTAAATGACGGTGTAAGGAGTTCAGCCCAACGAAATCATTCGCCGTCTGGAGGAGCGGATGAGTTACTGAGTGCTGAGCGTCGTTGAGCGCTAAGTGCATGGTGTGTAATGTGCGATTGTGGGATGGGTGAACATGGGAAACGACAACTGCTCAACAACACAAGGACAAAGGAACAACGATTGTTTGGGGCGCCGACTCCATGCTGCGGGTTGTTCTCTGGTGTTTCGAAGTGGTGTAAAGATTCTTCTTTCTTCTGAACAAGGCGACCAGTTAAAAATCAGCGGGCAGCATGGTCGCATGGTCAGCGTTCAAAATAGAGTGCTTACTGGAGTCGAAGTAAGAGCATCCGAGGTAGCGGGCGGTGGGAGACTGAACCTGGTGCAGCGTAATGGTAACACATCCAGATGTGCTGATGGAGTGCACGAGTGATGGAGTGGAGATACGTGACTGTCGAAGTTGCGGCCACAGCCTCCTTGTTCGTTCCCTTTGTCTTGGTGGACAAAATCCTTTGTCCCACGCGCTATTCTCACCTTTCAACTCGATAAGCTGCCATTCGGCTGAAGCCCGAGACTACAGGCGAGGACATGAGAAAGATGTAAGACAAGGCAACGCCTTTGCTGCCCCCAGGCTTCACACAGCGGCGAGGCAGACCAACATGGCCTGGTATGTATGTATGCCTTGAGATCACCATCAAGGCGCTGCCCTTTCGGCAAGACCAGTATGTAAGCGGAGAATTCTCAGCTGATGACCTCTTGTATCCTGAGGCCTGACAGTACGAGTAGTCTGGGAAGAATCAATAATGCTGAAAGACATCCACACGACAACTAGACTTCTTCGATCTTCCATCCTTTGGGAGTGGGAGGGATCGTTTCAGAGGAAGGGTTTGTTTGTTATTTCTGGTTTCAGTTACGTAAGCAACTAGCAACAACTGCTGCTATTTATCCGAAGGCTTATACATCGGCGCAAGACGCCGAGACGCCGATGGTTTCGTGGCCGGCGGTAAAGAACCACGTGGAGAAGGACAGTGAGATCCGATGACGCGACTCACTTGGCCGTGCTTGCTTGGCCCTCGCCTTGGCCCTTGGCTGTGCCTCACCTTTCCATCCAGCGCACAGCTCTCGCCTCGCAACCAACCTCGATCCGCAATCGAGCAAAGGAAGTCGATTACCAGTTGCCATAACTTGGAGACGAGTTGCGAAGTTCTCGTATCAAAAGCTTTGAGCACCCCCGAACGTTGCAGCCCAGCGATGAGCGCGAGCCAGCACAACCCTCCGCCAGTCCCACAGAGGAAGGACAGCACCGGGGCAGCATCCAATCGCTCCAGCCGGCGCCTGTCCTTCGAAGGAAAAATCTCCAACCTCACCCGCAAACTCTCCTTCAGCCGCGACCGTGGAGCCAGCAGCGCTCTACATGCACCAGCATCTGAAGGCCATATGCTGCGAAATAGAGAAGACACCACAGCCAGCAGCCTTCACCATGGCTCCATACTTCACGGCGATGGCCTCGCCAGCTCACAAGGGCACTACGAAGCGTCACCTCGTGCGAGTGTCTCACTTGAGGACGACGATGAAGAATACGTCGTCCGCAGTTCACCCATGAAGACAGCTTCTCAGCTGGGGTCAGAGCAACATCTTCAGCCAGATACAGCCCCTCCGCAGCGATCCGACTCCATACCCCTCTCCGTTCGAGCGCCTAGTCTCGTGGGAAGCACCGTACTCTCCTCTGCCCCGTCTGCTTCGTCACGACCGGGCCAGGCAGGTACGCCCGAAAACCCTTATAAAAAGCACACACCTCGCATCATGGCATTCTTCGCAGGCACGTCTCTCGCTGTTTTGATCTTGCAGCGCATTCACACCTTGTTGGCCATTGCCGTCGCCACGTGCGCCGCCTATGTTCTCTGGGTCCAGCTCGATCGCTCTGGGGGAGATCTGCTCTGGGAAGCAGAATGGAGAAGTATCGAAAACAAGGTACGTGCCCTCATAGCCGGTTCAGAGCCGTCAGATACTGACGCTTCTCTCACAACTATCTACGATTTCAATAGGCACATCAGAGCCCTGAAGGTGGTGAAACAGCGCTTTGGATCAATCACTGTCTTCGCATCGTATGGCCGCTTCTTGACAGCTCTCTCTTCACCCCATTCGTCGATCTTTTGGAGTGAGTACTTATAAAATTTCCGGCTGATTGTACGAATACCAGAACTGCACTGAGCCCTTCTTCCTTTCCTCCGTAACAGAGACTCGCTCATGCAGGAAGTCCAGAGTCTGGGCATAGTTCATGGATGCCGCGTCGAGGATTTGGACCAAGGCCAGACAGCTCTCCAGATCAAAAGCTTCCGCATCCTAGACAGTGACGCAGCTGCATTTGTCGGCTCTACTTCAGCTTCATCCTCAGGTGGTGGAGACGATCGCGGAAGTGGCGAAGACACAGGAGAGTACATCAACTTGGAGGTCTCGTTCAGCTATCGCGGTGCGAAGCGCAAAGGCGCTGCGTCCACAAAGGCCAACCATGCCGACAGCGCTCATTTGGCACGGGAAGTGGAGGCGGAAGACTCTACCATGGAGGCGCGAGAAAATATCCAGTGAGTCTTCACCAGTAACGTTTAATCGCATGCATTTGGGTTCACTGACATAATTTGTGCTTCAAATGGTTCCCGTCCGCAGTATGCTACTTTGTGAGCATGTCCTTTCCTTCCGCGATGAGACGCTTCCAACTGCGCTGACCGTCTTGTCTCTTTGCGCATAGATATGATGATCGGACTTCAGAAAATAGCCGCTGTCGAACTGCCGGTGTGGGTTTCTGTGCTCGGTATTGAAGGCAAGGTGAGCAGAGAGCTGTGGAGCACGAAGTGATCGTCGATGCAGACATGCTTAGGACCAACACTGATGTATGTCGAAACCATATCAGGTCCGCCTACGTTTGCAAATTCTGCCGACCCCGCCGTTCGCCAAGACAGTTGCAGTCACGTTCCCGTCTCTTCCCGCACTCGAGCTCTCTGCGCGGCCCCTGGGTCGTAAAATGCTGATAGACGCTATGCAGCTTCCCTTGGTCTCGAACTACATTCTCCACAGTGTCGAAAACGTCATAAAAGGGTTTATCAGCCCTCGATCCTATACGGTAGATGTGCCTGCCCTTCTAGGTGCGGCGGACGGACCGCAGCACACTTACGCTCTGGGTGTCATCATCATTGTGCTGCACGAGGGTAAGTATGCACCCATACCATGCTACAACTCAAGTGTGTGAATTAATTTTCAAATTCTCTGCATCCAACGCAGCATCCCACATCCCAGCTTCTGACTCCAACGGCTCTTCGGATCCCTTCGTACAGATCTCCTTCTCGAAGGCAGGCCGTCCTCTCCACCGTACGCGAGTCTGGCGCAAGACGCGGGATCCCATATGGATGGAGTGGTCTCCGCTGCTGGTATCGCCGGACGAGGTGCGAGACAAAGAATTGATACGCCTGACCGGTGAGAGAAAATGCACTTTCCTACAAACCGTCACATCACACTCTGCTGATCCTTCCGCCCGCATTCACAGTCTTCGACGCCGACCGCTTCAGTGCTGATGATGCACTCGGCAAAGTCGAAATATCCATCGACAGGCTGATTCGGTCATATCACAAGCATTCGCAGGAGGACGACGTGTCACAGATGTTCGACTGTCGGGAGGAGCCGCTTCAGCCAATGACCAGAGGCGGCAAGACGGCTGGCACGCTCAAGTACAGCGCGGCCTTTTTCGGTCTGGCTCTGGGCGAGGGCCAGGCCATGTCACCTCATCGGCAGGCGATGCTGAAGGCCGCTACGATGCGGTCAATGAGTGGTGCGACGCCTACGACAGACTCGAGTTCTATTACTCCGGGAATGTCCGCATTTGAGGCGCTCAAGGGCGACGCACCCAGCCAGGAAACCACGCCACAAGCGGAACCAGTAGACTTGGAGCAGTTTGAGACGCCTTTTGACAAGTTCGTCAAGAAGCTTGGTCTTCCTACCGATGAGAAGCTGCTTCGTGAGCGATTCGAGAGAAAGCAGTAAGTTGCCTCAGTGTCATATCTTCTGGCAGTGGACCGCATTCTGATGGTTCTGACTCTGACCTGATTTCCAACAGACGCGTGCACAAGCTGGTCGAAGCGATCGAAGGTGCTGAAGCTGCCCATCAAGCGCCTCCCCAGATCGACCGACCTGCTGGTATTCTGGTGTGGCACATCCACAGTCTCGACTCGCTCGAAATACCCTCGACGCAGAAGTCTTTGGGGAAGAGGTCGCACGTGAAGAACAAGTTGTCGACGGCTGAGGATCATTCGGAGCTGACGGGCTCAAGGAAGCTGCCGTCAAGCTACGTGCAGGTCATCCTCAATGACGTGGCTGTCTTCCGAACGCGGACGAAGCCGTTGAATGCTCAGCCTTTTGTGAACAGTGGGAGTGAACGATGGGTGAGTGACATTTTTTTTTTTTTTTTTAGAAATGATGATTTTACTAAAACTCTGACCTTATCGTCATCTTTGCAGGTTTCCGACTGGACTAAGACTCGGATCGACTTTGTAGTGGTGAGTTGGCGTCTCAAGGCCTTTGACATCTGCCGATCTGACCACATGTTTGTTTTTTGCTTTCAGCGTGATGCCCGTCAGCGCGAGTCAGACGCAATCATTGGCGTTGTGGGTCTGCGGATCGCCGATGTGTTGAAGACGTCTGGTCGTGTGACTGACCGATGGTCAATCAGCGGAGGCGTTGGGTGAGTATAGTCTCTCCAAAGGTAACAATCGGGCGTCTTTTTCATCCACTGACTGATATGTTATCTATCACGCAGCTACGGCAAGATCCGCATCTCTCTGCTGTTCCGTAGCATCGACGTGACCATTCCCAAGTCTCTCGGCGGATGGAACATCGGTGTACTCGAGGTTGGCGCCTGTCGGGTCTCTGGTCTGGCCGCGGCTGAATTCGAGCGACGGGACTGTTCGCTGCTGTTTGAAAGTGGTAGTGCGAGTGCGGAAACGGAAGACGTGCCCAGTAAAGTGATGCCGACGGTGGCTGGCACTTCTGACTCAGGTCCCTCCGTGGCATTCTCATGGCCTCTGGATAATGCTATCAAGGTACCGGTGCGCACCCGTTATCGTGAGTACATGAAGCTGGGGTATCAGTTTCTTGATCTGTGCTGACTTGTTTTGATTACGACGTTGCGATTGCTAGCCTCCAAGCTTTTCATCACCCTCAGAAGTGATCGATCACTGGGACGGCATACTACGCATGCATTTGCCATGCTTCCGTTGAACCGCATTCCCGATGACACCCTGATCACTCGCCGAGTGCCGCTGTTCCACACACAAAACCTGCAGACGTTCGAGCAGGAAACGCTCAGAGCCATGACAGCCCCCAAGCAACTGGCATCTTCGGCGACGATGCACAGCAGTCGGCGGGCACCGATATTGGAGGAATTGTGCGACGTAGCTGACCAAGGCTTGACGCCCAAGGACGTTGTGGGAGCCTCCATCCGCCACGTTGGCTGGCTGGACATCTCATGCGTATTCAACTCCGGCTGCGGGCCGGAGCACCGCTCGCTGATCTCGGGCGACACAGAGCTGCGGATCGTGTACGAGAGTCTGTTTGCGCTCGTCGATGCTGGACAGCGAAAGCCGCCGATGACGCTGTTGAACAAGACGAGGAGACGCAAACTGAGTCTGGATCTTTCGGGAGCGGTAGGGGCTGGTGGGGAACATGGTATTGATGCTGCTCCTCAAATGAGTCAGGCTGCTGATGATGCCAGTCCTTCAACACCGCATCAACGCCAGCGAGTCGTGTCGCTCGGGTCGGGCGGACCACGCTCGGGGCCCGCCGGCATGAGCTCTCCAGGGGGAAGCATGCTTACAGGCAGCGATTATGACGAGGACGACGACCCCTTCGGAGAGGCAGCTGCACACAAACGGTGAGTCTTCCTTCGTTTTCCGCATTGCTTGACTCTCATCGCTAATGGATTACTTTTCTTGTTCGTGGCTCTAGTGTTCTCCGGCGCACAGAACGGGGTGCAGCTCAGCTCGGAGTGGTCCGTACGATGGCCTTTTTGAAGCAGACTGGTGGGGATGCGATTGCGAAGATGAAGACTAAGGTCCATGGTGGCAAAGATTCTCATAAGGGAGGGCTGAGCAAGTACGAGTCGGAAGGCGTTTCTCATATGTGAAAAGGGCATGAGTGCCAGTACTATTGTAGTTATGTGCAAAGATCCTTCCTCTCCCGCTCGTTAAACATGGACTTGCGTTCTTCCGATGTTGTTGACATGGCAGATGGAGACGCGACACGAGATGAACTCATCAATCGGCGCTCGTCTCATCTCGCCGCTAACCAGAAGCACCTTGCACATCCCTCCTCCGCCTTGGCCATCATGTCAGCCATCGACGCTTCACCTGGAAGTTGCGCAGATGTCTTTGCAAAGACCTCGAACTCGGCCCTGGATCGGGGGAATTCTAATCCACTCCCCCGGGCGAATTCGAAGACGTTCGCCCCCTTCGTCACTCACCACTCGAGTGACCATCCTTCAACGCTTTCAAACGTCCTGAAAATTTACATGGTGGTACGTGAGATACCTTTGCGTCTACCATCCAAATCTAGGTGTGGGTTGTTCAGTACGTTGCTGAGTACGAGGGGTTTGGTGAAGCGTCTTCCCACATCAGGATTTTGGGACGTTTTGTAATGGCAGACGCACTGACATTACAAATCGTAATGGGGGCGAACGTTCGCCCGGGGAGTGGATTAGAATCACCCCTGGATCGGACCTAAGCGCAAAGCTGCCGCACGTGAGCCGAAAGCACGGTGAGGTCTCGCGAATTATTTCACCCCACTGGCTTCATGGATGGGGAGAGGCAACCACCAACACACTCACCACGAAGCTCAAGACTGCATTCGTCCGCCGTGGAACAGGTGGAAGAAGATGGGATGCAGTTAGATTTGATACGAATCCCTCACTGACAAGAAACCACGCATTTCTGACATCTGACAGGATGTCGCAACCTGCCGGACAAAATCCACACTCGGCAGGAATTCGAAGACGCGTCGAACCGCGCGACGACGAGGGAGAAAGGATCAAAGTCGTCTTTGACAATGCCACTCTGGACGGGAACGCAACACACGCTTCGAATGTCGATGGTGGTGGCGGTGCAGACAAGGAAAAGGTCGGGAAGCCGAACGGAAGATTGCACCGATTCTTGAATCCCCTGCTCGAACCCATTGAAGGATGGATAAAGCGCTGTCTGCCATGGCACAACCTCAAGCCTATCATCAGAAGCGCCCTCCTCTTCGAAATCACCCTCATCTTTCTCCTCATCGATCCGGTCGAAAGGATGATGGGCCAGGCCTCCTTCCTCATCCTTATCGGAGCTTTGATCTCACCGGCAGATCTGCCTTTGGCCATGACTATCGAGCGAGAGCTCTTCAATGTCGGCTTGGTCTTGTTGTCCTGGGCATGGGTCAGTATCGGACTCAAGCTCGCCAATTTGGCTAGGGACAATCCGATGGCTGCGTCCGAGGTCGATCGTGCTATCGTGTATCACGGCGCTTATCTGGAGGCCAAGTCCTCAGTGGTTATGGCGGCCTTCCTCTCGCTTGGAAGTGCGTTCTTCCTCTACATCAAAGTCGCTTTTGGACCCTCTCGAACCCTCTTCGGAAGCATCTTTGGGGCCATCTTGACCACAATTGCTGCAACGGTGAGATCCAGTCGGCTTAGAGTATGAATGGCGAAGACGCTGTGCTGACCTCGCAAGTATATTGTTCTTTCAGACCGGAGTTCTCTTTCCATACCCCTTTACTCGATTGGACAGGCGGTTGTCGTCCCTCTTGCCATCAAGGCTGGACTTGCCATTTTCCTGTCCGCCGTGGTCTGGCCCAAGAGCGTGAATTCGCTGTACGTCGAACGACTGTCGCAACTCCTCGCTCACGTGTCCGCCGCGTCCCGCAAACAGTGCGAACTATTCAAGAAAAGCCCGCTCGATAAAGATTACGAATTCCATGCGGTGCACGACTTAGTCACAAACGCAGAGGCGGCTGTTGCTCCCCTGCAGGGCGCTTCGAGGCTATTGCAGCGTGAAGTGAGCTTCGGGCTGCTCAGTGGTGCCGATCTGGAAAGCCTTCAGCAAGCTGCGATCAACCTCATATCTCCGAGTGACGGATGGTCATTCTACTTCCAAATGATCGAGATGGATCTCAAGTCGTCCCACTTTCCCGGTACGGCCAACTCCCTCCCGACCGGCTTCACACATGGAGACGCCGAATTCGTCATGGCCTGGTACCCCGGAACCTGAGGAGGATCCGGAGGCTCAGGCTGCGTCCGCCACCCGCACTAGTCGTGTCGCACGACAATCTGACGGTCCAGGTGTGGGTGGGCCGCTGCATAGTCCAGATTCAACTGCAAATCTCAGTGGCTCTCACGGACAAGCGAACGAGCTCGTCGTATCTCCTCGAATTTTTTTCGCCCCCATAAGGTGGGATCTTTGCCTGCTTCAGTGAGCATAGGCGGTGGCCCAGCAAGACGACGGCATAAATCCAGATCGAGGACTTCTGTTCCTGTGGCTACGTTCGAATCGTTGCGCTTCGCCCGAGTCGAAGCCCAACTGCACACCCGTGAGGCCGACAAACACACGGTAACGATACATGGCCTACTAGGCGACGCCAATCGAGACATGATGAAAGCATGCAGTGACGCCATGGATGAGGTTCTTGAATTGCTGAAGAAGATCAACTCGACGCGGATGACCTTGTTTCGTCAGTGGGTGTTCCAAATCATTGGAGGCAAGCCACCACAACTGGCTGCCTTGAACACGCCTGCTGCGGCCGAAAAGGCGACTCTAAGGATATGCAGAGGACACTCACCGCCCATCGAGAAAACTTGGAACATCTTCTGGCGGCATTTAGAAAGGAACGTAGACACCTTGTCGACAACCCTTTCATCAAGGCTTCTCTCCACGCAGGCCTACCACAGGAGCTGAGGATGGAACTGGGAGCGTCGCAATCCGAAGCCGTGCCGGATGTGCCCCACCGATACCTCTACCAAGCTTTCGTTCACCAGTTCCATTCTATCACGTATACCGAACGACTCATCGAGCTTCTCAAAGTGTTCGAGAAGCTCGACTGCTTTCACCGAAAAGCGCGATTCTGGATGCCGAGCCTTCCACATGTGCTCGACTTTCGTCTATTTGCCTCGGCGATAGGGCATGCGGATGAGAGTGGTGGAGATGAGGACGAGACTCACGTCGAGGGTATGACGAGCTCAGAAGAATTTGATTGGTGCCAGACGAAGAAACGAGATCCAGATGCGCTAGAACCGACAAATTGGATTGAACGCCTAGGAAGAGGTAAGTCCACACATTTTCCACTGTAGGTGCAACGCAACTGCGACTGACTTATGTTGCTTCCTTTTCACAGCGCTGTATAATGGGGCCCATCACATCTTCCGCGGCAACATTCTGTTCTCCATCAAGGCTGGAATCCTGATCCTGATCGCTTCACTTCCGGCCTACTTCAAGAGTTCTGCCTTCTTTTTCTACACCGAGCGGGGAATCTGGGTAAGTTTCTCGTGTTGCTCTTGAACGGTGTCGGCCAGAGAGCTGACACTTCTAATGGCCCGTTCCATGCGTGCAGGTTCTCATCATGTGAGTGTGTCTTCAGTCAATAGCTTTGAGCACGGGCGATTGACCTTTTCTCGCTCGTTCTATGTCGCTTATGATTTCCAGGTGTCAGCTGACGCTGACTCGGTGGCGTGGGGAAACGCTCTTCGGGTTGATTAGTCGAATCGTGACTACCTTCTCTGGTAAGCTCCTGAGATCGTGAACCGTGCAGATGCAAACTGCCAATGGTATTCTGACAAAATGCTTCTCTGCTCTCCTTTGCTTCTCAAGGATGTGTCGTTGGTGAGATCGAGAGGACTTGCTTCACGCTTGCGTCAGCGGTTTACTGACCTTTACGTTATGACCACATTCAGGACTTGTCATTTGGTACATCGCTGCGGGCAGCGGAAAAGGCAACTCCTATGCCATTGCCGCTGTCTTCGGAGTTGCCTCGATTCCAATCGCCGCCTGGCGCTTGCAAGGTCCAGCCCACCTATCGCCTTGATCATCACAACGGTGACCATCGGCCTAGTTGTTGGGTATAGCATTAAAGACTCGAGGAACCCGGCTCCTTCCTCGGTCGGCTGGGGTTGGGATGTGGGGTGGCGGCGGTTTGTAGGAGTTGTCATCGGAGTGAGCGTAGCCGGGGTCTGGTCTCTGCTCCCTCCGAGTCGCACGATTCGCAGATACACACGCTCGCTCAGTGCGACGACTATCGCGAAGCTGGGTGAGATTTACTGCCTTCTGATGACGAGCGCCGTCAGCCCGCACCAAGATCGTCTTGAAGGTGCAGCCAAGAATCTCATGGCTGTCCGGGCGAAGCTCAGGCGACTGGCTGTCGTTCAGGGTCACACCGGGGTAAGTCAATAGTTCCTCAAATGTCCGCATACCTTCTTTGACCTCTTAAGATTTGATCCAATTCCTGCAGTACGAGCTCGGTATCCGAGGGCCGTGGCCAAAGGAGCAGTACGCGCAGCTCAACGCAACGCAGATGGAGATCTCCAAGCTCCTGTCTCATCTTGTTCTGATGATCGAGCGACTGCACCAGGCGCAAAAAACAGCCACTCATGCAGCAAACCAGGTTTTTGGATCCTGTATTCCTGGGCGACTGCATCAGTATATTCTACATGACATCGACTGCACTACGGAGTGCGATGCCATTGCCCCAGCTCACAGCTGCCCCGCTTGTCCATCGCTTCTTGATGCTGGACAGCGAGCTGGCGCAGCGGGAGACGTGGCGAGCGGACCACCGCATTCAACGGAGCGAGAACGAGGACACCTTTGGATTTCCTAAACACTTCTGTTCCGAGCTGCTCGAAGATGAAACTTTCATGTAAGTCAAGCGCTGGAATTCGAGCACTGCATAGAGCTGACATCTCTGATCTCTCAACCCTTCTCGCAGGACTCTTTTCGGTAGCGATGACGGTGAGCACGACGGAGTTGAAACGCAGTAGCCGTACGGCCCAGTCTGTGAGCTCTTCGTCTGACTGACACTTTGATATCCTCCAGACCGGATTCGGGATCTTGCTTCGACTTGACCGACTCATGGTCTGCGCCAAAGCTCTCGTCGGTGAGGGCTATCCGGTCGGCGCGGCGTCGTACCTCTACTTCCCTGACAGTGAAGGGGGACGACTCGTGGGTGCTGCGGACAAAGTCCACGAGGAGAAATAAGATGGGATGTATTGTAGGAAGATGAGGCGATACGATGGTACATGCCGGTAAGTGTTTGTTGATGAGTTTTGATTGACGGAAATGAGGCTGAGATTGACAGGGTCTGCTTCCATTGTCCCAATAATCTGTACCAGCGCCCGTTCAGTAGCGATCCTGCGATCTGCGATCTGCGACCTCGATCCTCGAAAGCTTGAAGTACAAACGCCGCAGCGCTGGACAGCGATCGCAGATCCCGGTAGTATTGTCGCCGCTCGCCGCTCACGCCCTCGGGACTGACTCCCATCTTCCATGTCGCAGACACGCAGCAGCGGCGGCATGAATCATTCTTGTCTATCGTTCGTGAAGGTCCTTTTTTTGCCCCGATTTATGTGAATCGCACCATGACATCATCGATTTCTGACGTCCAACCTCGATTGTCGAGAAAAGTTGAGAGTGGCAGCGGTGAGCGGGCAGAGAAGTTGCCCAGCAGGGCAAGGCAGGAAGGCATTTCTGACACCCCATCGCCCTATGAAGCATCAATCAGTCAGAAGTGACAGAAAGGAAACCTTGATTAATAGATACGCGCGACACGCGGAGGGGCGAGTACGTAACCGAGGTCGTACGAACAGATAACATGATTACGTACGAGTACATGCGACAAGATGTGGGTTCAGGATCTAGAGACCATCATGGAATGATTAGTGATTTATTCCTTCTCAGCACCACCAACTACTTCATCCTCGCTATCATCGTCAGGCTCCCTGCTTACGAACAGCAAGCGCTTTTGTTTTCAGCTTCAGCACTACCATCACCACCACCATCACCTTCTCATCCGAACCATCGACACTCGTCATAACACCTGACAATGACAGGGGAAAGCCACCCAAACAGCGCGAACACGCCCACAGCGCCGCCTTCTCAACAGCTACATACCAAGAGCAGAGCGAAGACCAAGCAGCGCTCCGCATCTTCCAACGAAGGCACCGGGTCGGGCAGCGGAAACGACCACCACGGCAGCAGGAGCGGAAGCGGAAGCATCAGCGGCAGCACGAGCGTAAAGTCCGGTCATGCAGCAGCCTCAGCACTGATCTCCGACAACAACAATGTGGACAACAGTGTATCGATGCAGCTGCCTGAGGACACGAGCATCATGAGCTCCGCTGGAAATGGCGGCGGTGGCGAAGAAAAGAAGACCAGGAAACAGGTTCAAGTAAGTTCAAAGCCGCGCACACAGCCGACTGCTGCCAGACGCGGTTCTGCAGAGGCAGCATCCACGCATCCCTGACCCTTCCTATATCTGACCGTTACGCATACCCACCCAGAATCGCACCGCCCAACGCAGGTATCGCGGTCGTCAAGCTGAATACGTGAAACAGCTCGAGACTGAAATTGAACTGCTCAAAGCCGACCCCAGCTTCCGGGAGAGCGTGAAGGATGAATGGATTCGACAGCTTCAGGAGGACAATCGACAGCTGAAGGTGAGTTCCTTGATCAAGTGTCAGCCGATGTGACTTTTACAAACTGGACGGAAAGGCGCTAAACTTTCTCACTTCGCGCGTTGTTTGCTGCACCTTGATACAGGCATTCATCCTTGGCCCGCACCGCATAACCTTGACGGAGGGCGTAGACGTACTGCTGCGCAAGTCGTATGCTATCGAGGAGGGTATATTGCGACCTTTCGTGTCTTCGCCCGTGCTTGAGCACCCGCCAATCCTGGCTGAAGGGAGCTCTTCCCAAGACCGTCCAAGGGTTTTCAACGCTTCCACGGCGCGTAGCATACCAAACATCGCCGAAGAGTCCGCTAACAGCTCAGCAGGTCAAAACCAAGGTATCTTGAGCCACAACAACTACATGGGCACGGCTACCACAAGCTCCAATACGGCGCGTAACCACACAGCAACATTCGCTGCACCGCAAGGCAATCTATACCTTGGCGAAGCCGGCACATCAACGACATCCACAGGTACCCTGCCCTATGGAACACAGTCCCAGCACTCTGCGCGGTCCGCAGTTCCTCTCAATGTTGCTGCCGCACCAACAATAGATCAATACTCGCTTCGCTTGCCACCAACAGCGGCGCAGCCTCCGGATCCGCATTCGTTCGCAGGAATGTCTCAATTCCTCGCTTCAACGGCGTTGGGAGGCGACATGAACCTTACTTGGCAGGCTCAAAACGACGTTTCTGGGCATGCGCCGACAGACGCATACGGCAATGGGAACCGGCGCGCTGACCAAGGATTGCCAAATCAGGCCGCTGGTAGCTCCTCCATCGCTGACTATCATAACGCCAGTCAAGCATTATCCCATCAATACCCAGACCTCACGTCTTCTTCTTTGCTGCCAGACAATCGCCAAATCTCACCAACATCTGGCGGGCCGCAGGGCTGGTGGCCAACCGCCATAACTCGGATGATGCAATGGGAGGTCCGAGTGCTGGAGGCAATCAAACTTCCGATACGACGCGGTCGAATTCCCTCACGAGTAGCAACAACATTTTCGCAAACACGCAGTCGTCCTCAGATGGGCCGCCGTTGTCGCAGAAGAGGAGAATAGGTGGATATCTGGGTATGAGCCATGAGGATACCGCCGATTCTGGAGTCCCCGGTGGGAAAAGTGGAGGGGTAAGTCGTACAGCGATGATAAACTGCCCGTGTCCCGTTTTTAACTGATTCCCTTTACGTCTCAAAACAGAATGGAGGACCTTCACCGATACATGTTCTTCCCTCCCAGCTATATTCACAGCGCGAACAGCTGAGTGCGATGATTCGTCACGTCTTCGACACGCCTGGATCGAATCAGATTGATTTCAGCTCGCCCGATTTCTCATACGAGCCCTATCAGCAACGACTTGAGCCCATCTTCCGCTTTTGCTGGAGTTGGGCGATGGCAATCTGGCCGGACGAGCCGGAGATGGAGGTTGCGGGTATGGCGTGGATCATCTTTCTGTTCTCAAACGCGGCAGTCAACTTTTACCTTAAGCTGCGTGAGTTCACTTCTGGTCCTGCTTTGGACTAGTATGGCTGTGAAGATGGGTGGAACTGATATGTCGTCGAAACTTTTACCTTTGGCAGCCGAGTTCTTGCGGCCAACCCGAGAGCAACAGAGCCTACCACACGAAGCTGCCGTGATGTTTGTGCCTGTGAGTTGCTTCGCGACTTTGCTCGCTCTTCGGCCTTTGGTCTGAACTACAGCAGAACTGACGATCTGGGGAGACTCTTTTGCATGCCCAAAAAGTGGAAAGATTTGCGGAACCAGATGGTGCTCTTGGACGGATTCGTCAACTTCCGGATTGTGGGCGAACGTGAGTGGCTGCGCCATACGCGACGCAATGTGAGTCCGTAGCGACGTGCTGAAGCTGAAACTGATCGTGTGCTCTGCATCTTTCATATAGTCGTAAACTGTACTTGCCTTCAAGCTGGGCAGTACAAGCCAAATGCTGGTCCCATCGGCGCCCCAAAACGTGAGTTCCGCCAGTCGGGCCTCGACGCTTGAGCTTCTGGATGCTGTGTGCTCACCATCTGCATCTTTTCATCCACAGCCGCGAGTGCATATGGGGAGATGAGACACATCAAAGAGCTCACGTACTTCGACGAAAATTTTGTGAGTGTTGCGACACTGCTCTGAAGCCCATTTAAGTAATATGTACTTATCATTTTCGTGCATCATAGATTCCCTTCGACCACCTGATCGACATAGACAATTGGAGATTAAGGTGTGTTATGAGCGTGTGCCTGAGTTCTGTACAGAGTCGTGCTGAACTTTATTTCCCTGCTTCTTTGGGATTCCTGGTCAAATAGTCGCGATGCCATCAGCCGCTTCCCTCAGCTCGAAATTCCCGAACGGCTGATCGAGGCTGGCGATGTGCGGAAACGAAAAGAACAATCTTGGGCCCAACAGAAGGGCAGTCAAGGTGTCTATTTAAGTTGAACTTGTACAGCGGAGAAATAGCGGACGGCGGAACGATGCTTTCCTTAATGCACTTGCCTTTCTTGCACTGCTGCTTGGAAACGACGCATCGGAGACTTGCAAGTCACCGTCCGCACATTCATTGAGTATTGAGCAGAAGAAGCGCTTTCCTCATGTCCTGTCGCACAACACGATGCTACAGACACACAGCCTCTGAAAGGCTCAAACTTCCAACGATGCTTTGTGAATTTCATTGATGTCAAAACGTGATCTGCAGGTAGCTGCAGACTGAGAGAGCACGTTCTCGGTTGCTGTATCAACCTCTGAGAGTGATGCACGATGTCAGTATGCCGCACGAAAAGGAAGGCTCCGGCGATGGTGGCCTGCTCACATATAGCTGGCTAAGGCTTGCGATGCTTAGATTTGTAGTTGTCAAAATACGTGTGCCTGCGTGATCCAACTCTCATCGTGTGTTTAGGGGGAGGAGGGGGGAGAGGAATTATATGTCTGAGTATGTCTATGTATCGGTGGGAAGTATTAGTTGTCTGCATTGTTGAGTGGTATGTAAAGAAGCCCACAAACATTCCCGTACGCCTCCGAAGCGGTAGGCCGTGCTATGGTCATCCAGGCGTGTTCGATGGGGCCTGCCATCTGCGAGACCTGTGAAGCCGAGGCGCCTGAAGTGTGGATATTGGAACATGGAATTAGGCTAGTAGAGGTCAAACCATTTCTACGGGGATGTCTCCTGCCTGGTCGGTTTGGAAGTCACCCTTTTCACTTCTCCGTGCGTTGATCAGAGCTGCGAACGAGGCTTCGAACGTCGCGTGAGTCACGGAGATGGCGGAGAACGTCCCTGCAACAATGCTGGAGACGGCAGCTGCGATGTAGCATCCGGCTTCGATAGGTTGAAAGTTGTTCCGTTCTACTTCAGGGTAGTAGTTCCTGATTGCAACGAGAAGAGCAACGATGAAGGCGATACAGCCCAACATCACGGCCGCTGTGTTCAAGTAGAGATCGAACTCGATTCAGCAAAAGGTAAATATCATGGCATCATTTCCTAACTACGTACCTGACTGAACTGAAAGTATCGCAAAACGATTCTGAACGTCAGTCACTAGTCACTAGCCACTGTTCGCCAGCGCAACGTCTTCAGCAGGCATATAGAACTCACATGTGAAGTAGAACAGCACCTTTCTTGCTTGATCGCCTTTGATAGTCGTGATCGTCTTTGACGGTGCCACGGGGGGAAAGAAGGAGCGGGAGCGGTCCTGCACTGTTTCCAGTTCTGTGAACATCTGAGTTAGAATCTGGCCTTCCCGCTCGCTCTCAATCCTGTGGAGTTCATCCTCGACGAGAGTATCGTCTTCGGACCTGGTTTTCCACCTGATAGCGGTTTCGCTCCTCTCCGTAGGTCCAGGAGGTACCTTGCCGCTCGAAGGCTGAGAAGAGGACATCTGCCTCGACATTTTGAACCTCTGTGACCATGATATGTTGCTGATGAATTTGAGATGCTTCCGGAGATCCACGATGAGGCTTAGCGCGGCGAAGTAGTAGTAGCCGCCGAATGTGAAGCAGATGATGACCCATACCGTCAGCGAGATGGTCGTGTAGAAGATCGAGTTGATGCCTTGGTGGAAGATCTGCAAGTCTCCATCATCTGTTAGAGAATCTCGATCACGAAACAAGATGAGACCTCTCACTCACGTTCTGAGCATCCAGGAGCATGTCGCGGTTCAATTCCATCGTACCGTTGCCGCCGTACCTGGCGTGCCAGTCGGCCCACCCATGTCTTGCGCGCTCGTAATGAAAGTCTCCCATCACGGCTGGAACCAAAGCTACGATGGTGGGGACCCCTGGCAGGCATACGCAGATCACGTTGAATAGCCATGACGGCATGTATTGAGATAGCAATTTGCCGAACATCGCCTCCAACGGTGCCGATCCGCTGCTCTGCCTGGCTGCCGTAAGACCCCACGCCTGATACCAGGCTGCGAAAGCTATGGGCGCCCACATCATGCTTATCCAAAGGCTTTTATGTGGTACCGGCGTCATCTGAACATCATGAACGTGACTCAGGATGAGGGTGCTGATCAAGATCCATCCGTATATGCCGATGAAAAGGGTCCATGAGTTGTGTACGTTGGGTATAAGAATCTTGCTGTGACCTCGAGGAATGACGCGGAAGATCCACCAGGCCTGATTCATTATCTTGTGCCCAATGAAGATCGAAAGTGCCACGACGATGCTGATGGTATAGATGATTCCGAAGATCATGAACACATCTTGACCTTTCGAGTACCGCCAAAGGATTGAGCGGTCGACGAATTCGGAGACCTCACCAACACTGGTGAAGTTGGGCATTCGTGCTCGGGCCGATGTGTGGTCGTGAGAAAAGACCGTAGGAGGCAGCGGTGGCGGCAAGTCGAAGCGAGCGTAGATATCAGTGTTCAAGGACGACATGGTCTGGTCCATAAAGGGTGTGGCTGTAACGGTGGCGCTATGTGGTCCCGAAGGTGTGGTAGTGGACTGCGTCTCCCTGTGGAGGGGATGATTGGAACAGACGGAGGGGAGAAGTAGAATTTGGAAGGGAAAGGAAGAGGGCTGGGGTGGGGCTATCTCAGAGGTCGGTCAGCAGTAGCCACTAAATACTAAGCCGTCACTAACAGGAACGACACAAGATCTTCGGCCGCCATTTGCTCGGATCACTCGCTCAATTACCCTTCCACTTCCACCTCCACTTCCACTTCCACTTCCACTCTAACCCACTTCCAATTCTAGTTCTCCTACCTGCCCAGTGTCGAAGTGCAGGGCACTTGCGTACACCCTCCTCATTTCAGAGGATGCAGTCACGACTGACATAGGATCCAGAGCTTGCGCCTTCTGAGGCCGAACCTAATAGCGCTCGGACCCGTACTACCTTGATGAGACGACGCCCGTCCTGCGAGAAGAGTAACCACTTCATTCCAGACACCACTGCTGCGGGGTGCACGCACGCCGAATCGGTCGCAGCGATAGGAAGCTGGCGGGGAAATTGCGTGCCTTGCATCCATAGTGAGTAGTCCGGCCTGATTGCCTTGACTTCAGTGCACATACCATTGCGGATGCACTCACAGCAACCATCCCCACAAATCATAGACTCGGAACTCAGCCAGAACCGAGAGAGAGTGCATCTATTGAGGCAGGGCTTGCGAATACTGGTCCTCGACTTCGTTGAGGTGAAGGGAAGACAGAGTCGAAAGAGTCAGCTGAGATGGGACGCTCCTGAGTACGAACGCGTTAGGAATTCGCACGAGACTCATAGTATCGGCTTTGACGGATGCTGAGAGGAGAGATAATGACGGTAATCTTGAGAGCGTTATTCGTTTGCATGGCGATGAAGTGACTCGAGCCTGTTTTGAAAATCGGAAATCAGAATGCGGAACGTGGGAAGCAGAAGACTGTCCGGACAGTGTCGTTCTTTGATTAGCTGGCTTTGATGGTTCGCTCGGGCGGAGCAGTTGAGTGGAATCTCGGTGACCAGTGATCACAGAGTAACAAAGCGGCCGAGACTGTAAGTACACACTTGCCTGACAGCTGCAAAGTTCTGGCCCAAGAGTGTTGGTGCGCAGTACTCCCTCTGTCGTCTTCGACTCTGGCGGATTGGAGTCGCACTTGCCGGACAGCTGCAGTTCCGATCTGAGAGGATCCGTGCACAGTAGGAGAGGATCCGTGCGCAGTACGACCTCTTTCGTACTCGACTTCGGCGGATTGGATGCAGCACAGGACAGGGTGAGATCAGTCCTGAAACTGACGCGATGGAGGATTCTGCCCTTTCCCCGAGCATAGTCTTCGAACAACGCAGCCGCGGAGCCGATGTTGAACCAAATCCAGAGCGTGGCGCATCAATAGATATGTAGGTGAGAATGAATGGCCGATGTATGAGCTGCAGAAGACCAGGCGCTGTTTCCCATCAATGGTCTCTCGAGAGACAGAAGTATAACTGGAGGACCACCACCAAGCCCTACGCAGTCGACTTGCGCGGTGCTTGCTGACTGTACATCAGGCTACTGCAGTCGACACTCTGTGTGATTGGGAGGGGTTGAGCTTGAAGGTATAGAGCAATGCGCGGTAATGGTGGTCGTGGTCGAAGTCTTCGTCCCTGCATCGCTGCCGGGCTTGTACTCGTGATTGCTTTCGTCTTCACCTCATCACCATCTTCATGATTGTCGTTTTCATCCTTCCCCCGTCCTCTTTCTGACCTGCTTCCTTCATCCGAATGAAAGTGCTCAGATCCTTCGGCTGCGCAGAGCTACCTGTCGCGGCTCCAGCACAGAATCTGCTCCTTGTCAGCTGCACATAGCTGAACATCGAAGACTACCACATTTCCTGCTCTCTCTCCGCAACGCAGATCCCTGCAAGTTCAGCAGAGCTGTTGGAATGGTCACACCAGACCGTCATACGTGAAGAAGACACTCACCTGCCATGTGATTATGTCGCTCATCACTTGAGCTGGACCTATGTGATGTGTTCAGACTATGAGAGCTGCGAAATTGTGTGTGAGTATTCCAGTGGCGGATGTACCGAGGGGAAGTCTGATGTCGGATGGCGTGGGAAATTCATAATTAGAGTTTGTTTGTTGTTACGTAATCACACCAGATACCAGAAGTTGAGCATCGTATTAACAAACAAACGTCGTGCTCGCGTGCTCAGAACGCGACAGAAAGATAAGAATGGTGCCGCACATCCGCAGTATTCTCATCGGTCCCGGGGTGAGATCAGAAGGTGAGTTCGGGGAGACCCACTCTGTGGGTGGGTGGGTACGGGCCTGTACTGCTCGCCCGCTCGGCGTAAAGGCGCGTGCCGCCCGGGGAGGGCGGGCCTCTGCGCCGAGGGAAGCATTAATGCGCTCTGCAGCCGAAGTGATGTATGCAGAGCAAGGAAGCAGGCCGGCACCCGGAGAAGCAGCAGCGATGATCACAAAGAAAGCAGAGAAGAACAGAGGGGCGAAGGCGCGGAGGGAGGGGAGGAAAGAAAGTAGAGATAGAAAGTGAGCTAGTCGAGACCGAGCGTACATATATATTATCACGAGCGGGTGCGGACAGAGCGAGTTTGGCGGTCGGTCGAGCAAGACCGTATGCATACGTCGTGCTACAGGTACACAGTAGTCTTTGAAAGACTCACACTCTTGTTCTCTTTCGTCTCTTTCGCCTCTTTCGCCACTTGAACCCCCCCACTCATTTTTGATGCTCCGTGAATATCTTTGACGTCCTTTGACATGCTAGAGATCGGCCAGATCGCTGCAGACTGAGAGAGCACGTTCTCGGTTGCTGTATCAACCTCTGAGAGTGATGCACGATGTCAGTATACCGCACTAAGAAGAAGGCGCCGGCGATGGTGGCCTGCTCACACATAGTTTGGGGGAGGGGAAAGAGGAATTATATGTATCTGAGTGTGTCTATGTATCGGTGGGAAGTATTAGTTGTCTGCATTGTTGAGTGGTATGTAAAGAAGCCCACAAACATTCCCGTACGCCTCCGAAGCGGTAGGCCGTGCTATGGTCATCCAGGCGTGTTCGATGGGGCCTGCCATCTGCGAGACCTGTGAAGCCGAGGCGCCTAAAGTGTGGATGTTGGAACATGGAAGTAGGCTAGAGTTCAACCCATTTCTACGGGGATGTCTCCTGCCTGGTCGGTTTGGAATTCGCCCTTTTCACTTCTCCGTGCGTTGATCAGAGCTGCGAACGAGGCTTCGAACGTCGCGTGAGTCACGGAGATGGCGGAGAACGTCCCTGCAACAATGCTGGAGACGGCAGCTGCGATGTAGCATCCGGCTTCGATAGGTTGAAAGTTGTTCCGTTCTACTTCAGGGTAGTAGTTCCTGATTGCAACGAGAAGAGCAACGATGAAGGCGATACAGCCCAACATCACGGCCGCTGTGTTCAAGTAGAGATCGAACTCGATTCAGCAAAAGGTAAATATCATGGCATCATTTCCTAACTACGTACCTGACTGAACTGAAAGTATCGCAAAACGATTCTGAACGTCAGTCACTAGTCACTAGCCACTGTTCGCCAGCGCAACGTCTTCAGCAGGCATATAGAACTCACATGTGAAGTAGAACAGCACCTTTCTTGCTTGATCGCCTTTGATAGTCGTGATCGTCTTTGACGGTGCCACGGGGGGAAAGAAGGAGCGGGAGCGGTCCTGCACTGTTTCCAGTTCTGTGAACATCTGAGTTAGAATCTGGCCTTCCCGCTCGCTCTCAATCCTGTGGAGTTCATCCTCGACGAGAGTATCGTCTTCGGACCTGGTTTTCCACCTGATAGCGGTTTCGCTCCTCTCCGTAGGTCCAGGAGGTACCTTGCCGCTCGAAGGCTGAGAAGAGGACATCTGCCTCGACATTTTGAACCTCTGTGACCATGATATGTTGCTGATGAATTTGAGATGCTTCCGGAGATCCACGATGAGGCTTAGCGCGGCGAAGTAGTAGTAGCCGCCGAATGTGAAGCAGATGATGACCCATACCGTCAGCGAGATGGTCGTGTAGAAGATCGAGTTGATGCCTTGGTGGAAGATCTGCAAGTCTCCATCATCTGTTAGAGAATCTCGATCACGAAACAAGATGAGACCTCTCACTCACGTTCTGAGCATCCAGGAGCATGTCGCGGTTCAATTCCATCGTACCGTTGCCGCCGTACCTGGCGTGCCAGTCGGCCCACCCATGTCTTGCGCGCTCGTAATGAAAGTCTCCCATCACGGCTGGAACCAAAGCTACGATGGTGGGGACCCCTGGCAGGCATACGCAGATCACGTTGAATAGCCATGACGGCATGTATTGAGATAGCAATTTGCCGAACATCGCCTCCAACGGTGCCGATCCGCTGCTCTGCCTGGCTGCCGTAAGACCCCACGCCTGATACCAGGCTGCGAAGGCGATGGGCGCCCACATCATGCTTATCCAAAGGCTTTTGTGTGGTACCGGCGTCATCTGAATATCATGGAGGTGACTCAGGATGAGGGTGCTGATCAAGATCCATCCGTATATGCCGATGAAAATGGTCCATGAGTTGTGTACGTGGGGTATAAGAATCTTGCTGTGACCTCGAGGAATGAAGCGGAAGATCCACCAGGCCTGATTAATTATCTTGTGGAAGACAAAGATTGAAAGTACGACCACGATGCTGATGGTGTAGGTGATTCCGAAGATCATGAACACATCTTGACCTTTCGAGTACCGCCAAAGGATTGAGCGGTCGACGAATTCGGAGACCTCACCTACGCCGGTGAAGTTGGGCATGCGTGCTCGGGCCGATGTGTGGTCGTGAGAAAAGACCGTAGGAGGCAGCGGTGGCGGCAAGTCGAAGCGAGTGTAGATATCGGTGTTCAAGGACGACATGGTCGGGTCCAGAGAGGTGTGACTGTGACGGTGGTGCTATGTGGTCCCTAAAGTATGGTAGGGGACTACTGATCTCTGTGGAGGGGATGAATGGAGTAGAGAAAGGTAAAGGGGAGAAGTAGGAGTTGGAAGGGAAAGGAGGAGAGCTGGGTGGGACTATCTCAGAGGTCGGTCAGCAGTAGTCACTAAATACTAAGCCATCACTGACAGAGAAGAAATGAGGCTCTCAATCGCCATGCCTTGGGACACTCCCTTTTCAACTCGCACACGCTCCCACATCGACTTCTCCTGTGTGTCAAGTTTCACGGTAGGACCCAGCGCTTGGGCCCGCTGGAGACGAATTCATAGCGTTTGAGCCCGACAAGAAGCTGGTTGGACAGGCTGGACTGTGCCTTGTATCCCTTGTGTAGTCAGTTAGTAAGACCTGATTGCCTTGCACTGGGGAATGGGAGGAGCGGAAATTACCGAGCCAGCGTCGTTCTTTGCTGGCAAGTGCGCTCGGGGGCAGCAGTTTAGTGGAATCTCGGTGACCAGTGATCACAGAGAGACAAAGCGGCGGGGACTGTGAGTAGTGCACACTTGCCTGACAGCTGCAAAGTCCTGGTCCGAGAGGATCCGTGCACAGTGCGAGAGGATCCGTGCACAATAAGCCCTGTGTCGTCTTCGACTCTGGCGGATTGGAGTCACACTTGCCGGACAGCTGCAGTTCCGATCTGAGAGGATCCGTGCACAGTACGAGAGGATCCGTGCGCAGTACGACCTCTTTCGTACTCGACTCCGGCGGATTGGATGCAGCACAGGACAGGATGGAATGAATCAGTCCTGAAACTGACGCGATGGAGGATTCTGCCCTTTCTCCGAGCATACTCTTCGAACAACGCAGCCGCGGAGCCGATGTTCAACCAAATCCAGAGCGTGGCGCATCAATAGATATGTAGGTGAGAATGAATGGCCGATGTATGAGCTGCAGAAGACCAGGCGCTGTTTCCCATCAATGGTCTCTCGAGAGACAGAAGTATAACTGGAGGACCACCACCAAGCCCTACGCAGTCGACTTGCGTGGTGCATGCTGACTGTATATCAGGCTACTGCAGTCAACACTCTGTGTGATTGGGAGGGGTTGAGCTTGAAGGTATAGAGCAATGCGTGGTAATGGCGGTCGTGGTCGCAGTCTTCGTCCCTGCATCGCTGCCGGGCTTGTACTCGTGATTGCTTTCGTCCTCACCTCATCACCATCTTCATGATTGTCGTTTTCATCCTTCCCCCGTCCTCTTTCTGACCTGCTTCCTTCATCCGAATGAAAGTGCTCAGATCCTTCGGCTGCACAGAGCTACCTGTCGCGGCTCCAGCACAGAATCTGCTCCTTGTCAGCTGCACATAGCTGAACATCGAAGACTACCACATTTCCTGCTCTCTCTCCGCAACGCAGATCCCTGCAAGTTCAGCAGAGCTGTTGGAATGGTCACACCAGACCGTCATACGTGAAGAAGACACTCACCTGCCATGTGATTATGTCGCTCATCACTTGAGCTGGACCTATGTGATGTGTTCAGACTATGAGAGCTGCGAAATTGTGTGTGAGTATTCCAGTGGCGGATGTACCGAGGGGAAGTCTGATGTCGGATGGCGTGGGAAATTCATAATTAGAGTTTGTTTGTTGTTACGTAATCACACCAGATACCAGAAGTTGAGCATCGTATTAACAAACAAACGTCGTGCTCGCGTGCTCAGAACGCGACAAGGAGATAAGAATGGTGCTTCACATCCGCAGTATTCTCATCGGTCCCGGGGTGAGATCAGAAGGTGAGTTCGGGGAGACCCACTCTGTGGGTGGGTGGGTACGGGCCTGTACTGCTCGCCCGCTCGGCGTAAAGGCGCGTGCCGCCCGGGGAGGGCGGGCCTCTGCATCATGCGAGGCATTAATGCGCTCTGTAGCAGAAGTGATGTATGCAGAGCAAGGAAGCAGGCCGGCACCCAGATAAGTAGCAGCGATGATCACAGAGAAAGCAGAGAAGAACAGAGAGGCGAAGGCGCGGAGGGAGGGGAGGAAAGAAAGTAGAGATAGAAAGCGAGCTAGTCGAGAGCGAGCGTAGTACCACGAGCAGGAATGTACAGCCAGAGCGAGCTTTGGCGGAAGAGGAGGCATCCGCTTTCGATGTTATGTTCGTGGTGAGCCGCCCACGTAGTTCCATTCTGGGATATGAGATGAGTACGGGAAGCAACATAATTTACGACTCTTTCGCTCTGTCAGCACCACGCCTCGACTTGGGCGCAGCCGACGGATTCTCATGAGTCGGCACAGACCGATGTGGTCAGAAGTGGGGAAATGCTCGGACATGGATCAATCTCATCTTCCTTGCTTGCTTGGATGTTTGATAAGGCACAGACCTTCAGCACTTCAGCTCCTACGTAAGGACCGGGATTTGAAGAAAGAGCTTTTGTCATATATAAAGAGAGAAGCTGGCGAAGGAGCTGCGTCTCTGTCCCATCTTCCGTCCTTCACTTTCTTCCTCTCCTTTTCCTTTCTCCATCCCCCCTCTCGTTCCCCTTGAACAGCTTCTACAGCACCACAAGTGATGAGATGCGCGTATCCTGCATTATACCCTTGATTTTTATGGCATCATCAGCCTTGGGCTGCACCGGTCCATTTTGCGCACAGCAAATAGGTCTCATCCGCGACCCAGTTGTCAACATCCTTCAGTCCAAGCTCGTAGGCTTCTCCCAGAACGTAGATGGGCGACCGCTGGACTTTTTCCTCGGAGTCCGATATGCAAAGCCACCGATTGGTTCGCTTCGATTCGCGCGGCCCCAGAAGTTGGATCCATGGAACGGCACTGTGATGGCCAAGCAGTATGGCTCATCTTGCCTGCAAAACATTCCTGTTGGGGACTATGCAGAGGACTGTCTGTTTCTCAACATTATCAGACCCAGCGGGTACACTGCCTCATCCAAGCTTCCGGTCCTGCTCTTTGTACATGGGTAAGCTTCAAGATCGGGATTTTTTGTCTTCATGAGCAGCGTGCTGACCGCTCAAGTCTCTGACAGTGGCTCCTTCCAATTCGGCAGCGGAAAAGACAACAACGGTAGCCGCATCGTCGCCGAGTCAATGCATGCCGGTTCTCCCGTAATCTGGATCTCTATCAACTACCGACTCGGCGCGTGAGTAGTATTCCACATGCGGGCATTTCTGACTACAGAACTCACGTTCATTGTCACTTCACACAGATTTGGATTCCTGGGAGGTTCTTCTATGCTTTCTGCAGCCAAGGCGGGTACGGCCGTACTCAACGCTGGCATGTTTGACACCAGGATGGCGTTGAAATGGTGAGTTTTGCGCATGAGCGATATGCATTCAGAAGGTCCTTGGTCAATATTAACGCTGTTTCACCGAGGTCAGGGTCCAGAGAAACATTGCTGCTTTTGGTGGTGATCCAACAAGGGTACGTTCTGATTCATGCTTGCTTTTATCTAGCCGCCAGAGTATTCAACCAGTCAGCATCTTGGTACCCTGTACAGGTTACCCTCATGGGACAATCTTCCGGTGAGTAGTACTCCAATTCGGCTGTTCGAAAACGTATTCCTGATACTTGTTTCTTTCAGGCGCATTCATTACCGGAAACATGCTCTTGGCCCGTCGAGGCAACAACCATAACCTTTTCCACGTAAGTGGGAATTGCACAAACGATCACTTCATAGCATGCTCGTCACTGACAAAGCGAGTCGCCCCTTCACGCAGGCTGCGATCATGCAGAGCGGTTCGCCCGGTTCAGCGAGTACGTTGCCTCCAGATCACCCAAGGCTCGATCAAACGTTTGCCGACATATCGATCGCATTGGGATGCCCTCCGGCGCCTTCCGACCTGTCCTGCCTCAAGTCTATCAGCTCCTCCGCGCTCGCTGCTGCCGCAAACAACGTCACCCAATTTTTCTGGGTTCAGCCGCAGACGGGCCTGCTACCGTACATGCCCGTTCAAGATTTCCAAGTGGATGGTTTCTTCTTCCCCAGCGCTCCCCACCTTCTCGTGTCTCGTGGCCAATTCGCGGACGTACCCGTTCTTTCTGGCTGTGACTACGATGAAGGGACAAAAGGCGCACCGCAAAACTTAAACACGGAGTGCAGACTTTTCACAGTGGCTCAGAGCTGTTGCTATCCCTGTCGCAAACTCTACTCGGGTCGACCGCGTCGTCGCTCAGATCCTCAAGATCTTCCCAGACGACGTTACCTTCGGCGCACCCTACTATCGCGAGCCAACGCGGGTAAGCGCAGGAACGACGAACATCACCGACCCGTATTACGCACCGGCGACCAATCAGTTCAAGAGAGCGGCAGCCTTTTACGGCGCATGGCGATATGAAGGTGAGTTCCGGGGAGGAACGACCAGTAACAAGCGAGTACACTCTGTGATGATGTCCCTGACCGATATTGTGTTTCTCTGAGCTCAGCTCCGCACCGGAAGTTCTTGCTCAAGAAAGCTGCCGCTGGGCAGCGAGGCATCTGGTCCTACCGGTGAGCATCCTCCCAATGCTGCTGTCCTCGATGTTTGGCCTCAACGGTGTGGCTGATAGAACATCTCTCATGTCTCTTTTCGTCAGATTTGCGCAGCAAGATCTCGATGGCATTGCGAGTCAAGGCGTTGGGCACTCGTCCGAGCTTGCATACATTTTTGGAAACACCACAGAACACTCGGCGGTAAACCTGTACTCGCCCTTGTCGAAGCAGATGCAACGCGCATGGATCTCCTTCGCCACCCACAAGGATCCTCGCATGCTCGACAATCTGCACTGGCCGGAGTTCACTGGTGAGCACCGCGCGATGATCCAGTTCCAAGGCATGGCTACAAGAATCGTCAAGGAAGACTTCCGCGAGGACCAACTGGCTTACATCAAGTCGAAGGAAGCTGCTGCGGTCTTATCATCTTGATGCGTGCTGACCGCTACCCATGCCAAATCGATCCGACCGACTCTCGTTCGCTCTTTTCTTTTCTTTCATCCGAACACCCACTCCACGGCCGATTCTGCTATACCAGGCTTTCAGTGTACCACTTTCCTTTTTTTCCAAACTCACTGAACGCCATTTATTGAGCGCCCACCGCCCCTTTCATTTGAACACTGAATGTACTGAAGAAGATGGGAAAGACGGATGTCAGGAACATGGATACATTATCCGCTCAGATGGCCCCAAGCACGAGAGCGATGCCGAAGCTTGCGAAGACACTTATCCTCGCCTTCATCCACCCTATTCCATTCCTTTCAAGTTCATCCCGCGACGCCGCCCGTCATGAATCTCACTATCTTTGCTCGTGTATTGTGCCTCATCCTTGGTGTTGCTGGCGTCAAAGCCTGGGTGAGTTCGTCATCCATTCAGATCGCCTTCCTGGTGCAGAAAATCGAGTTCAGTGAACTGTTGTGACTGGGCCATCTTTCTCTTTTCGCAGGACCCGGAGATGGACAAACGATGCAAGCTCTTCGCATTGACCTGCCCGGAGTTTCAAATTGTTGAAGGCTACGCGTATTGCCGGGCCAAGCACTGGTGTGAAGGAAGAGTCGTGAGTTTACACCCATTCATGCTGGTTTCACCAAAAAAAAAAACGTGCTCAACATCGACCGCCTCGAGAACTGACCATCTTTGCTGCCCAACACCCTTGGCGGATTATGCTGCTCCAGCCCTGCCGTCAAGCATGCATGGACGACTTCGGAGGAAACCCCGCCTTCGCCCAGGACCACGAAGCTCTCGTATACCAGTGTGAGATCATCTGCAACGGTAGCGATAAGTGTCCCGTGACCAAGCCGGAAAATTGTGGTGCTTTGCCGAAGCGCTGAGGAAACCATCTGGCCTTCCTTCCGTCGTGTTCCGATCTTTGCGATGTATGGCATAGTCGACAAACGTTTTCCTTTCAAGAAGCCTCGTAACTTTTTTCGAAGACGTGGGTGCATGCAAATCCTTTGGCCCTGACCTCTTCGAACCACAACCGACCTGACTTGCTGTGAGGAAGGAGACAGAACAAGCAGAAATGGTAAGCGTGGACGGAGAGGGGTACAGAATGTCAAGTGTGTTCGTGCGGTCAGTCTGCTGCCTTTTTGGAATTTTGCACATATGCCTGCTCGTAGAATGAAGAACTAGCCAGCGCCCGAGTGACCTTGGTGCTAACCTCACCACCTCGCAGATTGAGGAAAGGAGAGGGTAAAGGGTTTATCCATGAATGCCAGTCCCATACCAGGCTTACCTTTTGACAATGCTCGCTTGAGTATTGAATGGGTTGATCTGATTTCAACTGATACTATACAGCCCTGGTGTACGGCCAAACGAGAGTGTAACAAGCCTCGAACTGGAACATCGTTACCCAAAGACCAAACCATGTCAACTGAATCATCGATCATCGTGTCCTGTTGCCGTCAAAAGTACTCACCCTTCTTGATAGGAACGGAGGTGACCCATCGGCCTCCATGACCAGTCTGGTCAATCCTCCGCAAAGGACCACAGTAGCTACACCTGCTGCCAGGTTCCAGGGTCTACGCCGTCTAGCTGCCGTACCGACTTTACCACTGGCCACGGTTTCAGAGGATGATTCCGTACTGTCAACGCTTTTACGTCGATCACTGGTGCCGGTACCACTTCCTCGAGCACTCCATGCCAAAATCTTGCGCACGCCGTGAGCGGAGTGATACATGGAGAGTCCGATCAACGCTGCATACGCTGCCGAGCTGAGAACGGCTCGCGAAGGGATCCAAGATGGAGTTCGAAGAGCACCCGGTGCGGGACCGAACGCATGAGCGACGTATGTGTATTCGAGTTCGGAGGGTGAGAGCGCGCTGATGGGATGCTGTGGATTTGAGGGCACGATTCGATTGAGGTAAGCGTGATGGAGGACAAAGGGTGCCAGGATCCAACCGGAGACGGTATGTAAGTCCGAGAAAGTCGAAAGCCGCCTGAATGCTGATTTGCCGTACGAGCAGAGTCCTTGAACATAGTCTGATAGCGACTCCTGTGACTTCCTCTCGACCTGCTGTCCTTCGTCGCCCTCGTCTTTGTCAGAAAGTTGCCGTCCGAGCGGGCTTGCAGACGTCGTACTACTGGCAGGGAAGAGCACGACAATCCCCTTGCGCGCAAATGACGAAGCCAGATGAACACTCAGCGCACCCCAAACGATGATCGGCTCGCTCAGTACGTTCTGATACCAGACTCGGCCGAGGAGCATGGTACCTGTCGCGAGCTCGTGTGCTTCGTTCCTCCGAGCGATGAGTGCCAGGGCGGGGGCGGCGAGGTGGACGATGGCGAAGGAACCGAATGCGAGGGCGGAGACCTGTTGCGCTTGGGAGAGGGCGCGCAGGACGCGTGCGCGGCGTTTGCGCGTGGCAGCGGTTGCGGAGGAAGGTGAAGGCGAGGACATGACTTTGCTATGGGTTCCCTGCTGATTCCGCTGATGAAGATCGTGGTCCTCCCTCAGAAGGAAATTGTCATCATGCGCACGGATCGTATGCTGGAGGAGGAAATGCTGGAAGACCATCACTACATACTCAGTACATGATCCCAATGAGAAGAGCATCACCTCCTCTAGAGTCTGCGCCGCCGCCGCTGCTGCTGGGCGGTGGTATGCGTCCATCTACCTTTGCAGCTGCGGCACCACCTCTTCGGAATGCCCTGGCGACTGAAGATGACCTCGACCAGCGCATACATCCCACCGGCAACGTCTCGCGGCGGGAGGAAGGCTTTACTCGAACTGTGGATCCAGCGCAGCTCAAGAAACCTGCGCAACAAGGCTCGAGCACAGGTGCAGGTGAAGGTGTTGCGCGTCTCTCCCTCGGCGCGCCCCGAGCAAGACGAGGTCGGCCTGGTCCTTCGATTCCATCAAGCTCAAGCAGGAGTCCCAATACGAATGGCAATGGCAGTGAGAGCACAGCGGAACCCACAGATGATGCGCAGCGTCAGGAGACCCCGACTTCGACTTCAGCTTCTCAAGCGGTGCATGCTGCGTCTCTGTTATCCAGAGCGGACGCAGACGCAGCTGTGCGAGCGACGGATTCGGACGCGCTCATCTCTCGACTCTCCGCTCTTGATGCAGGATATCTCAGTCCGGACCCGTACGCCGCCCTCTTCCTCGCCAATCCGCCGAGTGGAGCCCACCCTTCTCCGTCCAAGCCAAGCTTCACTGCGTCGTCGTCGTCGTCATCATCATCAGGCGGAGTTGGTGTCAGCAGATATGGCCAGTCGACTGGTCCATCTCGACAGCCCGCTCCATCGCCATCTCCTGTCCTTCCCGGAAGAGCAGGCGCATCTTCGCCTCCCCCCTTCGCATCTCCCTTCGCCAGACCAGCGCACGATACATCATCATCCTATTCCTCATCCTCAGCTACGGCTTCGGCCACCCGTCGTCCTCCCGTGCTCAACATCGGGACTTATCTGCGCTGTACGGCGCTGGACCGAGTGATTGGGACCTTCCTGGAGCAGAGCGGGTTAGTATCGGAGGGAGAGGGTGCGCATATTATCAGTGTTGGAGCAGGGAGCGATTCTCGGTATTGGCGCTTGCATGTGAGTGTCTACGTGTTTGGCGCACAGGGACGTCTACGAAGGGTTGACCACTCCCCCTCTCTTTCTCCAGGCAGATGAAAGGCTCCGCTCGCGTCTCGCTCACTACACTGAGCTGGACTTCAGGGATATCACGCGGGCCAAAGTACGCAGCATTCAAAAGTCGCCAGTGCTGTCCGGTGCTTTCAGAGAGGGTGAAAGCAATACAAGTTCCAGGGTTCAACTAGGTGCGTTGCCTCCGTTCTCTTTTCTTTCGCGAGTGCGGACTGACAGGAAAGATCAACTTCCTCCATGCAGACCCAGACGACGGATGTCTGACTAGCGAACAGTATTCACTCTTTTCTTGCGACCTCCGAACCCTAACTGCGACCTCCTCCTCTCCCAGCAACCAAGGGGCCCCAGCCCCCCCGCTGTCCTCAGGAATATGTGAACAACGTATCCAAGAGCACATTCGAAAGCATTCAAGCGGCGAATCTCGACGGCGACGAACTCTCGTGCTGGCTGAATGCGTGCTGGCCTATCTGGAACCGCGCGATGCAGATGCGCTCTTGAACTGGTTCGCCTCACTCGCGACGCCCTCGATCCCACCGTTTTCAGACCAGCAGGAGAACATGCAAGGGAGCGATGTTCTGTTACTGAGTTTTGACATGACTGTGGAAGGGAGCGGTCGTGGGATGTGGAGGGTGGAGGCCGGTTTGGACGGATGATGCTGCAGAATATTGAGGTGAGCCAGAACCAATGGAGAAGTTTCCCTCGCGAATATAGTGCTGAAATCAAGTTTAAAAACTCCTCCACACAGTCGCGTGGGCTGCCTCTACACGGAGCAAGGGCCTACAGTACTCCTTCTGCGTACACGAGGCGGTATCAGCGCATTCTGTCGACAGCTGCGGCGGGAAAGGACAGTGGGGATAGAGCAAGGCCCGGGTTCCGAGTCTGTACAGGGGCGAAGACGCTCACTGAGCTTTGGAACCAGCTACCGAGTTCTGAAAAGGCAAGGTGAGTCACTACAAAAGAGCCCGGTAATTGCGTCTGTTAACGACGCTGAAGTGGTTCCTTCTCGCGCTTGACAGAATCTCCCGGCTTGAGATGCTGGATGAGGTTGAAGAGCTGGAGATGCTGATGGATCACTACTGCATCAGCTGGGGTGCGTTGGAATCGGTTGAGGAGGGCGCTAGCTCAAGTGACCTCTCTCAAGCAGGGCATTCGCTGTAAAACATGCCAGATTTTTAAAGCTGCGTCTCAAAGTTGGCAGATGTCAAAAATGCTCCAGGCTCAAGATCTAAGATAGAGGAAAGGAGATCGATGACTGTATATTTCTGCGACATAGCATTCCCATCAATGCTTTGCTGCGCCTGTTCCGCCGACATCAAAGGTGGTGAGGATGGCAAAGCAGCTGTAGAAGAGTGCTAGCGGATAGGCGACGAGGACGCGCTGATTGGATAGACGGAGGATGGAGACGAAGATGCCTGATGCTGAGGTGCAAGACCAGAGGATGAAGAGGGGTGTGAGCACGTAGCCGAAGAGATTGCTGTGGACGGAGAGGAGGGGGAGGAGCAATGTCAGATGTCATAAGGAGAGGGGCAAAGAGAAGAGGAAAAAGAGACTCACTCGAGCCGTACGACGATGCTAATTGAGGTCAAGACACAGAGGGGCAGGAGGCAGTAACCGAGCACACTGGCAACCCGATATGCATCAATCCCACCCTCGGACATCAAGTTGAGCAAGAAGTAGATGCATACGTTTCCCAGGAGGGCGACGCCGTAGATGTAGCTGAACTGTGATTTCCCTGCGAGGAGGAGGAGCATGGCGAAGGCGAAGCAGAAGAGGAGTGGGCCTGCGAGGTCGGTGTCGTCCATCATGTGTGCGTCTTTGGCGTGGGAGGCCGAGTAGGAGTGGACCGGGTTGAGGACGGTGAGGACTTGTCGAGGATGTGGGAAGTTGATGCCGAGCTCTGTAGGGGAGGCGCGCGAGATACAAGATGAGCAATGATAAGTGCATTTTGCTCTTTCGACTTTTAGAGAAACGTACCTTCCATCAAACCGGGCTCGTCTGGAAACCCGCCTGTGCCAAACGCGCTCCAGAAGCCTCCCTGGATGGGCATCCCTGCGCCTGACATGGTACCTGTAGGACCTGCTCCATAGGCGCCTGCCATGTTTCCCTCGAGTGAGGACCGACCTCCGCCGCCGCCGCCGCCTCCTCCTACATATGCTCCCCCTGATGCGCCTGTTTGTTGCCGTAGGAAGAGGAGGAGTAGAACTGGAGATTGGAGGGCCCACCAGCGTCGTATGCAGACTGTGCGCCGCTTCCACTGCCGTACGCCTGGTTGTGGTTTGAGAAGATGGCAGACATTTTCGCTGAGTGTGTTGTGGTTGGGTGTCAGGATGGCTGGAGCGCGCCTTCTGTCTCTGGGCGGATTCGTTGCGCATTGGTAAACGGGGTGAGAACGGGAAGAAGAATGAACGGATTGAGAACGGGAATCTACGAACGGGATGAGAACGGCAGCCGATGAACACCGACGTCACTCACCCAGCACAGCTTCCCTCCAAGATTTCTCTGCTTTCTGCTTCCTTACCACCACGACCTTCTTCACATCGACACAGCTTCCCCTTCACTTCTGCCACCCTCACTGCAATGCCGACCATCAAAATCATCAATGCGACCCAGGTGCCCCTCCACATCGCACTCACCCAGGTCGGCCCTCTCCACTGGCAGAACGACGTCGAGCCACAGGGAACAGCTGTGCTTAAACCAGGGCCTGTCTTCTTCACCATCGAAGCAGTGAGTATTGAGCGGAAATCACATCTCTCACTTGGAAGCGTACTGAAATTTCAGTTTTTGATCAGCGCATCGCACGAGGAGCCGACAACGAGTATGACCGCCTGCAATGCTTTGTACCATCGCCATCGTCACCGTCAGCGTCGTCACCCTCGGCGTCGGCGCTGTCTACTTCTCAGCCGCAGCCGCAGCAGCAGGCAGCGCATCCGCAGTGATGGCAAACATCTCCGCCCAAGTCGCAAGCAAAGTACCTGCTATCAGGAAACTATACAAGTACGCCCGGCGGTCCCAGCAGATCGCTCGGATCGGCAACATCGTAGGCGTTGGAGGGAGCATGCTCGCCAGCAAGAAGCTGGCCGACGCCGACGCGGCTGCCATTAGTAGCAAGACTGCATCACAGTCCGAGGGCAGATTCTCTGGATTCTGGAGCAAGAAGGAGGACAAGTTGAGCAAGAAGGAGGAGAAGAAACAGGCTGCGGAGTCTATGAAGATCCTCCAAGGACTCGTAGCGGGCAGCGTCGTCAGGTAAGCATTCAGCCATCTTCCGTATAGAAAGCACAATGCTCTCCCAATTCTGACCAGCGTCCTCGTGTTACCTAGCTCGCCCGGATGGTACCTCAACCGCGATCGCACGCTCCGTATCGAGGGTGGCCCACGTGCCACAGAAGTCGACGGCTTGCTCGTCATCGAAACCGATACCGTGGTGCCATTCACCATCGTTGAGGAGCATGGAAAGACTCTCGCCAAAGGAAAATCACAACAGGAGCTTCTCCAAGCCGGAGAACAAGCCCAGTTGGCTGCCGTAGCCGCCGCAGCTCAAAGCGAAGATACTCAGGAGGGAAGCACACTGAAGCCTCCGGATATGCGACGGACTAAGAGCACCCCTGATCACTCAGCGCTCGCAGCCGCAGCGGACACCACCACCCTTCCTCACCCGGATTCGGACTCAGACTCGGATTCGGATAAAGCAGGTGGTGACACGCCTGCCACCGCTGCCGACACGGTCAAGGGCAAGTTTGCCGAATGGAGCGCGTCCATTAGTGGGATGACGGACGAGGCGCTCCAACGCGGTGCGACGATGTACTCCCGATTGAGGCCCGGTGCGGGTGCGAAGCCGAGTGATACGCCAGCCACCGCTACACTTGATTCGAAGGGAACAGCTGAATCGCCATCGGTCGCGCCTGAGGCTGAAAAGACGACGCCCAAAGAGGACTCGGCTCCAACAACAACGGCAACAGAGACAGCTACCGACGACGACGACGACCCAGCACCCCTTGATGCACTCTTGCAGATGGGCTTCTCGCCTCTCGAAGCTCACGACGCACTCAGAAGGAAGGAAGGCAATCTGCAGGCGGCCATCGAGGACTTGCTTGCGAAGGATGGTGCGCAGGTCCAGCAGCTTGCTATGAGCACGCCTTTGCCCGCCTCCCCGCCCGTCTATGGGAACCTCAACACTCCCCTCTCGTTCTGAGCGAGGAGAAGAAGCCAAAGGCGCTTGAGGGGGAGCGGTCTCTGTGGAAAGTGCTTCTGGTCAGGCGAAGAGTACGGACGAAGCCCTGGCGACGACTTCATCTGTTACCGAAACTGCCAGCTCGACCCCTGCTACTGTACCTCCTCCTGTCCAGAAGAAGCCTCTCAAAGTCGTAGGTGGTGAATCGATTGAAAACCCGCACTGGACCCAGAAGGCCCGACAGGCTGTGAGACTGCGACCTCGTCCGAGCTCGGCAAACTGGCTGCTTCACAAGTCCTTGGTCGGTCGAAGGCGTTTTTGGGCGCGGGGGAGGGGAAGTCTGCTTCTTCTTCTTCGTCGTCGTCGAAGGCTAAGATCGCGAGTTCTGGATGGGGATTGTTGGGTTCTTCTTCTTCTTCTTCGAAGGGCAAGGCCGATACGGGCTCGGTCAAGCGGAGTAAGAGCGTTGCGGGGGAGACGTCGCGACGGACTTGATGTCAGATTACACTTCGGAGACACTTTGGTGGTGTTGCTGTCTATAATAGAGTCTTACCTATGTACATATACACGAGTGAAGGACATGTTCTCGATTCCCTTTTCCTTTTTCCCCTTTCCCCACTTCTCTCTCTTGCTCTCTCTCTCTCGATGGCCTCATGTATTTATGTTCTGGTGATACACGAATGAATGGATTGTCGCAAAAAATGGATACAGCAGCTTTTGGATCACTGTAGAGGCGGTCGCCATCACCATCCCCACGTCCCTGGACCTGAAAAGCAAAAAGAACTGGACGTCAGAGCAGTGTGGACGGGGCAGGTCAGCCGGGCCATTGACGTGGACGTACCTCCTTTCATTCCCTTCTGCCCTCCACTGATCCAGGAGTTCGCCCAGCCTGAAGAGGGGGCGAGAGAGAAACTCAAAGGTCAGCAACAAGACGTTGGCACACGTAAATCACTACCGTCCCTTGTTGGAAAAGGACCACAAACCTCCATAGAAATCACCCTCCTGCGGGACGACCTTCTCCCCATCGGCAAAGCACTCCCAAGTCCCCACAGTGGCCGGATCCGTCTTGGTGGAAGGGTAGAAGCACAGATGGTCCTTCAAGTCCCGAGCGAGTGGTGTGGGCTTGGGTAACTCCAGATCCGAGCTTTCACCGCTGGTTCGGCTCGGTCTGATTTGAGGGAGAGTTCTTCGGGGGCGATGAGGTCCCAGTAGTGCGCGACGCTGTTTTTTTTTTTTTTTTTTTTACATTGGGGTCAGAGAAAAAGTAAAGGTGTTCAGTTGGGAGGGGAGTTTAAGGGGTCTATTAGGTGTGACGAGAACTGATCAACTTCGATGTACTGACCCTTTCCACTCGCACATCGTGTGACGCGCTCGACTCTCACGCAAGAACTCTCTGTTGACGTCGTTGGGAGGGAACTACGTATTGGAAACGTCCACCCCAATAAAGGAAAGATTGAAATCAGTATCCTCTCCCCTCCAAATCAAAATAGAATGTCACAACGCACATAGTAGGTAGGCGGATGACTAGTCTCCTTTACCGCCCAGGCATTGTTCGAGTCCGCAAGGGTCACGGGCGGTGCGCCGGTGTGCGGAGGAGGGTTCCAGATGACCTTGAGGTTGTAAGGTATCTTCTCCAGTGCTGGCGGTCGCGGGTAGTTCCATACGTTTTCCACTGTGCGAGCCATGGCTTTAGTGCTCATTCTAAAGTAGAAGGGGGTAATGGTGGTTGTCCTCCGCGCTTGGTTGGGGACGGGGCGAATGCTGATTGCTGACTCACTACTCCACCACGATTGTTTGATGAATCTACCTTATCTTTCCGTTCTTTCGCAATCTTTCCGGTCTCACAATTCACATGCATCAACTTCAGGTGAATGCCCAGAAATGCTCGATTTGCGAGGGACAAAAGTGGACATGCCAGCGCTGGCTGCGGAATAATTACAAGGTTGGAACCGTTTGCGCGTCGATCATATTTGGAAGAAGTGTATTGACTGCAGGTGGAAAGACGGGACGGCGAGGGTCAGGATCGAAGTTGGATGAAGGCGGAGGAGAGGGGTATTTCTGTTCTCAACACGCACGCATAGAGAAGAGACGCGGTGGGCTGGTCTTGAGTTTTGAGGAATGCCGACAAATCTAAAGGGAAGAAAGGGGGGTAGCTGGAGTGCGGCCTGCCTCCCAGATCCAGGCTTGACTTCCTAGCATTTATTTGTCCATCCATCGCTTCATTCCAAGCCACATTGCAAACTGGACACAGAAATTTCAATCTGTCAGCCTATCTCTGACGCGCGTGAACAGGATCAGAACAGAGGGGGGAAAAGGGGGGCCAAAACGTACCTGATACTTGTCATCGGCACTACCTTCAAAAAGCCAATGCTCAGCCCCACATAGAAACCCTTCACACCGCTCGTTTGCCAGATATACCGCGCCGTCTCACCCATTCCTAGCATAGCTCCTGGCCGAATCACACCTCCAACCTGCTGTCTCCGCCTGATGACCTCAAACGGATAGGCCGCCGTCTGGGAGATCGCACCAGCCAGACCACCCGCGGTGAGATCCTGGAAAATCTTGGAGTGGTACCATCTCTGCTCGGCGCGGTCTAAAGGCGGTGGGAAAAAGTCGTGGAGGAGAGTTCGACAGCGTCCGAAGACGACGAAGGAGGTTCCTGCGTATGGGATCATGCCTAGGACGGTGACGGTGAAGCCGCGGTAGAATTTGAGGAGGGGGAAACGGTGAGGAGTGAGGAAGTGATGAGAGATGGATTGGAGAGGGAGGAAAGGGGTGGTAGATCATGTGTTGCTGTGCGGAGGATGGCTGCGGACGGTGAAGCTTCTGAAAATGCTGTTCTTGCTAGATGTTTCCCATTCGAAGGCCAGGTTGTGATGAGGATGATGAAGGCGAGGAGGTTGAAGATCCAGATGCGGCCAAGGCCGCCACCGAGGTAGGTGTCAAGGAGGCAATGGCTGATGTAGATATTGACGAGACCGATCTTAGTACCGAACTTGGACTAGCCCCGCCTTTCCTCCCCGCCGGCGTTGATGATGATGATGAAGATTTGGACCCTTCTCCCTGACCCGCAGTACTACTACTCCCGTCCGCGCCTCTTCGCGTTCTCCGACGCGCATCGCTACTGAACGGCGCCTGCGTGCTTCCCTCCGAATAGATCTTGCGGACAATATCGCGTATCCCGTTCAACTGCGACGCGCGCTTAGTCTCATACGCCAGTCGGACGCGAATAAGCTCGAGCGGGTAGGTGACGAAGACGGAGAGTACGCCCGAGGCTGAACCCGCGAGGAAGAGTCGGGCCGAGGTCTCGTACTCCTTGGAAGGTATGAGGAGGAAGTGGAATTTGTCATAGGCCATGTACTTGATGGCCGCATAAGGGAAGATGCGGACCAAGGTGGCCGAGTGACCCTGGAAGAGCGCAAAGGGCCCCTGGGTACGGAAGATATCGCCAATGGCATAGAAGACACCGAGAGCGCGCCCGCTGTACTTGGCAAACTCCGGGTTGTTGGCCTGGAAGAGGATCTTGACGCGATCGAGGGGCGCGATGGCTGTCTTGGCCACACAGCCTGCGACACCACCTGCGACACCGGAGCGAAGGACATAGGCCCAACTGCGCTTCTCGTCGATGCGATGCTTGCCTCTGAGTTCGTCTGTTATGGAGACGTACGCGGCTGTTGCTCTTGGTGGTCCCTTTGCTGGCGGTGGAGGAGGTCTTGGCTGTTGCTGATGTTGTGAGGAGGGACCTGCTTCTGGCTGGGCCTGTGTTGTTGTTGTTGCTGTTGTGGCGGCCATCCTCGCGCGCTGTTCCCTTCTTCGCTACTCTTCTACTCTGATATTATTGCTTCGAGGTCGTTGTCGTTAAGAAGGAGAGAGAAAATTTCGAAGCAGAGGCAGATGACGCCGTGGTCCTTTGTCTCGGTACGAGACTCCCCCCAAGCCTGCGATGGCGGCGGGGGGGTCTCGTGACACCGGCCGACTTCTTGAGTGGGATCCCCGGTCGATTGCTCAAAATGCCCCTTCTTTCTGAACTCAGTGCTCAACGACTACATTGACAATTGCATTCAAAACTTCGTGGGTGTGCTCATCTTCTGTATGTGCGGAATTGTCCCAGCAGAGTCAAGGCATGTTTCCTTACTCGTTGTTGCGTTAGTTGGCGTCGATGCAAGTTGTTTTTGCGGCTGAGGAAAGGCATCCTCAATGCTGTCCCACTCAAAAGAGCGCAGAGGTGTGAGTTTTGAGTGAGACCCCTTCATCTCGTCAAAATCGCTGGGCAATGCTCTCCACCGAAGCACGTCTAGCTCCTCAGCAAGTGAACATAAACGCTTCAAACCACCTGGAGAGAGCTCAATGTGGACTAGAGGACAATCCTGTTCGAGACGTAAGGACATGTTTATATGTGTGTTGTAGAGACGCTTTCGTGGACCACGAAAATGACCGGGGGATCTCACTCAAAAGGGTCTCCGGTGTCCCGAGACCGTCCCGCGGGGTCGGGGGACGTGTCTCGAGCGAGACAACGTGGTCCTCAAATTTTGCTGTACAGATCGGCCCCGCTTACTTCGGTCACATCCCCGGCAACAGGCGTCAGTTCACCGAGAGCTCATCAGATTTTCAGACAGAGACGAAAAAGAGGAAGGAAAGGGAGACAAAAGGTCCCAGTCTGTATGGATAGCATTCACGAACGAGAAAAGGGCCAGCGAGAAGGGTGAGAGGTACAAGTACAGATGGAAGAATGCGTGGGGATGGGTGGATGGGTGAGGAAAAAGGGGGAGCAAGGGAGAGAGAGAGGGAGAGGTCGTGTCCGAAAGGATCATCGTCGTCGCTTGGTCTTGCCGTTGTTCTTGCTGCCGACGCGGGCCTTCCACCCTCGTGCTTCCGCCATGTCTCCCGTCGAGACCCTCGTGTGCCGGAAGTGCTGACCTTGGCCGCAGTCGATGAAGAGGCGGCGGCATCGTCGCCATCCTGCTCCATCAACGCTGTGAAGTTGGGTGTCGTGATATGCGATGGGTGCGGGGGGATGTCGGTTCGAAATTGAGTTGGTTGTAGAGGTAGAGGGTTGGATGGGAGCAAAAGATCCATAGGGTCAGTGACAGGTGTCCGGTGGCACCAGGTCAAAGGGCTTACGAATGCATATATGCAAAGTCTGCTAGAATCTCCTGTTTCCCATCATATCCCATTCGGCCACTTCTCAACTAGAAAGTTCTTCGTCTGAGCAGCCAAAGAGCCAGCCCAATGATTGCCCTCCAGCGGGTCCAGCCTCTGCATCACCGAGCATGTCAGGGTCGACAAGTCCCAGCAGTGCAAAGTCTGCGTTTCCCAACCGTGCCCTCCTCGTCAGCTTAACTGCGTCGGCACCCTCACGCCGTTCCGCAGAGGAAGAAAGCGATGAGCGCAGCATCAGCTGTCGTTGCCGCGCATTGAGCACAGAGCAGTGACGCTCCTGCTTCTGCTGACGATGCCGACGAGAGAAAGCTGCAGATCTCGCATGACTGCGGTGGTGCTGCGCAAAACGGGACAAGGAAGGGGGGAGAAGATGTTGAGAGGAAGGAAAGCCGTGATACCAACCTGCTGCATCACCATTTGTGTCTGAGTCTGCGTCGTCGTCGTCGTTTAATGGTTGTATTGAGGTTGCAGAGATCTTGGGTGCCTTGCTGAGTGCGACCAGTCGGTCGGATGCCTTCTGAATGCGCTGTTCGGCTGTGATCTTGTAGATAGAGGCTGGGTTGGTTCGCTTGACTCGTCGAGCGGCGACCTTGCTCTTGGAACGGAGACCTTTTGCCATTGTGTGAGTGTGAGTGTGTGAGTATGTGTTTGTGTGTGTGTGAGAGAGAGGCAGAGGAGTCGATGGTGGTGGTAGAAGACGAGAAAGATTTCCTGCCTGCTGCGCTCGAGAAATTTCTTTCTCGGACCCTGAAACTCGGCCCGATCTTGAAACCTCACTCGTTGATACAAGACTCCTTAACTTTGGGTCTCATCTCTTCCTTACCCGAACGACCTTGCAAGGATGACTGACTGGGCCGAGCTGATGCTGGTGCTATGCTATCTACAAAGAGTTCCACAGATGCTCCTACTGACCTTGTCCGGTGCCAAAGTTAGTCCCATTACCCATCCCAAAGCCACTCCCACTGCCGGTGTCGTAAGAAAACAGACCGCTGAAATCAACACCAGACATCCCTCCACCGTTCCCATCCAATCCGTCAAAGCCACCGCCAGCAGATCCACCGCCGCCGCCAAGACTACTAAAATCTATCGAAGAGAAGTCCATACTGCTCAACACAGCCATCGCCTCCGAGTCCAGGCCGAGATTGGATGCGTCGAGGGAGCCCATGCCTCCAAACCAGCGAGCGGATCCACGGGGGCTGCTGTCATCGAGGTGGCCGTTACGACGGGAGCTGGTCCTGTCGCAGGTGGGGCGCCAGACGAAGAAGAAGAAGCAGCAGCAGCCGTGCTATCTGCCGCAGCCGTGGTCGATGCTGCTATAGCATTACTACTCGAAGTCGTAGCATTTGACTGGCCTTTACTGCCCTTGTGACCCGATCCTGCACCACCACCCGCGCCAAAGGAAGAATAGTCGTAATGAAGTGCCGAAAGATCGAGTCCCGGCTGCGTCATTGAGAAAAGATCGCCCTCCGGAGGGCCCGCGATTGTCATTGTCGACGTTTTTGCCGCCGCGGATACATCACCAGCAACAGCAGCAGTGTGAGCTGAGGCTGCCGATTCAGACATGGCTGGGACATTACTACTGGCAGGCGATGTAGAGACAGCAATACCCGCAGAAGAAGACGGACGTCCGACATTCTTCTCCGATTCGGCCGCTCCTGTCCCAGCAGCTTGGGCCGTCTTTGAACTCTTGGATGAGGTTGGACGGGCCGCAGCAGACGGCGGAGAAGGTGAGTCTCCCGTCAGGTCGACAACCGCGTGATTCCCCGTAGTCGCACTCGACGTGGTCCGTTTCCGTTTCCGACTCGTTGTTGCCGTCCCTGTTCCGGCCGCTCGCGGATGTGATGAACCCGCTGAAGCGGACGCGGCGGGTTTGGATGGGCTGGCCTTCGTTCGGTCTCTGAGCTGGCCGAGTGGTAGCTCGTCGTCGTCGTCATCGCCAGCAAGATTGATTAGTTCTGGAGTGGCTGGAATCATGGTAGCTGACGGGGTGGTGGTACTAGTAATGACGCCGCCGCTGTCGACGGCGGCAAACGGCACAGCCATAGCTGGACTTGAGGCAGGTATGGATGCTCCAGTGGCTTGCGAAGACTCGACAGTCAGAGCAGAGTGAGCAGGAGGAGGGGCGGTGGCGCCGGCATGAGCTTGAGCTGCTTGTCGAGCTCGGCATCGACCACAGTAATGGCTCGAACCTGTCATATGAGCATAGTAGAAAGGTAGAGAGATGTTATCAGCCTGTCCTAGGAAGTAAGGGAAAAGAGGAGAGACCAACTCACCAGCCAGTCTCGAAGATGATTCGTATTGCCTGTGTAGACATTGCAATGGGCAGCAAGCTTCTGTACGCGGGCAGCCATGACTAAATTCACGCCTTCCTTCGCCAGTCCGACTCCCGACCCAGGGCCGCCCGCTTGAGGATGGCCAGGATGATGATGATGATGATGAGGACGACTTAATCCCGCAGGATGCAGCTGCAGGCCAGAGAGCGGAGTTGGGATCAAGGATGCGGCCTGTTCGCCTTGTCCTGCGTAGAGCTGACGTCGGAGCTGGAGGATGGAGGCGACGGAGAGGACGATCTCACGCAGATGCCGCTCGAGCTCGAAGGCGTGCAGGTAGGCCGGCACATCGTCCGCAGAGAAGGCGCTGTGAATCTCAGGAGGCGCGTCATCGTTGCTCGTTGTGGCTGCCGTTTGTGTTGGTGTTGCAGTGGCCATTGATTCCTTGCCTCTCGATGGCCGCCGTCCTCTGTCCCAACTCTCCCAACTCCAACCTGTCGAGCGGCATCCAAGGACACCATAAGATTAGATTAGATAAGATAGCGATAAGAAATGTCTCAGATATTCTCTGGTAAATGTTTCAAGGCGAGCAATCAATAATGGAAAGGGAGGTGTGGTACTCTTGACCCTAGGACCCCCTCGCCTCCTTGCCACAGATCACCGCAAGAGAGCAGGCAGTAGTACTGACAGTTCCCTGCGCCTGGAGTGGGAGTTCTGCTGCTGGAGCCATGACCGAGTTTCCGTTGAGCTCGACGACGGCAGCTGATGACGCTCACTTTGAAGCATCTTCCTCGTCCTCCCCATCACAATTGCCCCATCCCTCTAGCAACCCAACCCTGTCCTACTGGCTCACCACTTCCTCTCCACCTTCTTCTCGCTATGGCATCTACTCTGGCCCAGAGATCGAAGATAATCTTACTGTCTCTGTGGCTATCATCGGATCAGGCATCACAGGTGTCAGTCTGGCCTACCATATCCTCCAACATCCGCAACTAGCAACTTCATCCATCAACTCCATCGCCGTATTCGAAGCACGAGAATTCTGTATGTCTCCCTTGGCTTCTTCCTTGTTTTCTTACCTGAAGCTTGCTGACCACTATCTTTTGAATTGCGAAACAGGCTCAGGAGCAACAGGGCGGAACGGAGGCCATCTTACCCCCGTCTCGGCCCTTGCCTACTCGGACCTCGCATCCAACCCAGCCCATCTCAGCCGTCACATCGATGCCACAGACTCGACTCTGACAGAGACGAGCCCTCAAAACCGGAATGACGATGTCATCCGGCGCATTTTGACGCTCGAACAGCGTACTGCCTCCGATCTCATCACCCTCGTCCAGGAGGCCACCCTTCAAGAGCAACGGGCCACAGATGATGACAAAGATGAAGAATGGGAAGACGTACAATTGGTCGAAAAAAAGAACTGGCATGTCTGCTTCTCGACTGCCGAAGAAGCCGCATTTGAAGCATCCCTTGAAGCCGCAACCCAAGCCGGTCTCTCCGACTTCGTGAGACTCATCCGCAAAGTGTCCAAGGAAGAATGCGACCAAGCTCTCAATCGGCCCGTCGAGGTCCAGTGTGCCTACGAAATTCCAGGCTCTACACTTCATCCTCGCAGACTCGTGGCTTTACTCTGGCGCCTCGCCTTCCGCCGTTCATCCGCCTGCAGCAAGGATGGACAAGTCTCTCTGAAGATGTACACTCATACTCCCATCGAGAGAATCTCCTATCCGCACTCGCCCTCACCATCGTCAACGTCAACACTACACACTGTACAAGGACAGAAGATCCAAGCGCGCTTCGTCATTCATGCCACCAACGCCTACGTTTCCCACCTTGCGCCTCAACTGGCCGGACCAAAGCATGGCATTGTCCCTACACGGGCCCAATGCATCGCAGCTCTCCCCACCGCTACTCAGACATGGGAAATGGGCATCAGTCTGCACTCTGGTTATGAATATCTCCATCAGCGACCTTTAGCGAGCCCTCCCTCATCCCCTTCTGCTTCCGCTCGTGAGGGAAATAATACGGCGCCACCACCACCACCTCCACTCATCTTCGGCGGTGGACGGTATCTCTCCGACACGATGGAGTACGGCATCAGCGATGATGGCTCCGTTCATCCAACAATCTCTCACTTCCTCCGCTCATATCTTCCCTCTACGTTCCCAGAAACGTTCTCATCGTCGTCGTCGCCATCATCCGCGAGCTCCGTACCGCTCCTCGCACCCGTCTCGCACGAATGGACGGGCATCATCGGCATGTCCCGCTCCAAAGACCCTCTCGTAGGACCTTTGCCCTCTCCATCCTCATCCTCCAGCCAAGATGGAGCAGGCACAAGCAGAGTCAAGCAGCACTACGTCTCAGCGGGATATTCAGGGCATGGCATGACCCGCGCCTTCGCTTGTGCTCAAATCATCGCAGATATGGTTCTTGCCGATGAACGTGGCCAGTTGGGAAATTGGACAGTTCCGGATTGGTTTCCAGCTTGCTACCTCACCATGCTGCCTTCAGCGCCAGTATGAATAACAGGACTACTGTAGCAAATATCAGCATGTATCTTCTACCTTCTCACCCACCTAGCAATATACATGACCGCATGACCGAATGCATTACGAAGTACCAAGTCAGGAAGTGCCGACAGCGGTGGAGGATGACAAGTTTGCGAAAGGGCGACCCTGACTCTCGATTGGATGTGTCAACGAGGGAGAAGAACGATGCGAACGCTGAAGGAAGAACGGAGTGCAGGAGGTATAAGAGGGATGGAACCCCAATTCAGAGCCCAGGGGTCATCACAGCCCGGAGGATTTCCCCGTACTGATCGGCAAGCTCTTTCAAACGACCGTTGGCCATCGTCGACAGTACGTGGGCGAGCAAGTTGCGCTGACAGGACCAATGATCAATGTCAGCACATGTATTAGGTTTCGGAGGACACATCACAGATGCACATCAAAGACATACCTTTGAAAACCCGAGCACCTCAGGCTCCCAAGCGACAGCGGCCCCTGGTCGACTGCAGAATGGAATGTTACGCGTCAGAAAAGGAAATCGAACAAGAACGCAAAACGGAACCATCCCAAAGCACTCACTAATACACAGGCCCCAACAGACTCCGGATCAAATCCTCCGCCATATTCCGTATCCCCTCATCCGCAAGCCTCTGCGCATACAAAAGCAAATTCGCCCGATACTCCGCCGGGCTCTCCAGCAGCTCACACGCAAGCAACCGCGTCTCAAGATGTCGAAGTGCCACAGTACTCTCCAATCCGGACGCCTGCGAGCCCGACGGAGGTGGCGGGAATCGAGCATGGTGATTCCGTCCCGTCAAGACGCCACCACTACCACTGGCACTGCTACGGGAAAGGACGAGCGCATTGATCTCCGACTCGATCGCCTTCAGGGGCTCGCGCCACAATAACGAATTCGGTCCAATACCATTCACGTCGATCGCAGATGCACCCGCACCCCCACCGAGCCACGCGAGTCGTGTAATCTTCGTATTCACGTCGATCGCCGATGCATCCGCACCGGCCCCGAGCCCCGAGAGACGTGTCCGTGTCGTCCTATCCCAGAACGGCGAATGCTCGGCCCACCACGCGTCGGAGATGCACACTAGGAGACCGCACGATGATGTAGAGGAGGACGAAGACGCCGACGAGGATGAGGAGGAGCGCGAATCGAGCGTATACGCCTTTTCGGATGCAGTGATCAAGATCGGTGCGCCATTGGTGAAGATGTGCGCATCAAGCAGCAGACTCGTTCGGTCCTGTGATCGTGCAGGTCCAGCAGTCGAGACGCTCAAGATGGGAACGAGGGACGTGGGTGGACCCATTTGTTGCAGTGATTCCATATTCCACCGGATCAGATCGCCCCGAACAGTGATCACCATCAGGAATTTACCGACCGCCTTCATGACGAATGGTAACGCATCGAGAGTGGCGTTGAGTAATCTCCGGCCGCTCGAGCTGTACACGATCAAAGTCTGGTCCGCTGTGATTACAGCGGAAAAGGAAGGCGTGATCGTCGCCGCGACCACCGCAGCGGGGCAGAAATCGAGCCAGAGCACTCGCTCCTGTCCATTCTGCACAGGTAGCTCTATCTGTGAGATCTCAGCGGGCCCTGTGAAGCACAGCACAGTAAGATACCAGCGTCCATGTTCAGCACTCGTTTGCATCCAGCACACTCTGGATACCGCAGAAAGAACTCACGGTTGCCGTTTCCATCGAAATTCCGAATGTCCAGCATGCAGCCTGCTTGCTCCACGCGGTAAAACGCAGCTACCGGCGCTGGTGATAAGTGGATACCGCTTGGGGCAGCGACATGACCGACATGACTTATCCTGCTCGCGTAAGATGGAGAAATGACTTCCCTCTGCAACTGACCACCCAGAGTCGCGCCCACTTCACTTCCCATCGACCGCGCGACAGGAGGCAGAGGTGGCATTCGAGCATCGCCACGTCCCATTCCGAACCCATCTGGGAACTCGTCCTCTGCTTTCCGCTTGAGTCCACGATGAGCACTCCCAGCAATGCCGTTCGCATGTGCAGCCAGGGACATGCTACGTTCAGCTATCGATGTCGACTGTGCCAATGGTCCTGCAGAGGAATACGAATCAATCGGCTGCTGGCTATCGGATCCACCCACAAGCGTCGGCCGAATCCGTCGCTTCCCATTCTTGATCGTGATTTGCTGCTGTAACCTAGAAGGGGTTCCATTCGTGATCGCGAGAAGCTGTTGCGATGACTGCCGGGAAGGGGTAGAGAGCGCAGTACCCATCGACCGAGACGCGTTTATACCATGTCCGTTGACAGCAGGTCGCCGATATCCGAAAACATTGCGGGCGTTCTCGAGCTCCTTGTCGGTAGCGAACATCGGTAATTGTTCATGTGTGAATTGGAAGACTGCCAAGCTTCCATCTGCTGACGATGCGTACAGCACAAGACCGTCTGCAGACCTACGAGGGGGGGGGGGGGGGGGAAGAAGGGAAATGTAAAAATGAGCGCTGCGCGTTGAAACACCCAGTGGTGGATCGACTTGGGGAAACTTACCATGACAGATCCGTGACCTGGCGTTCGAAAACCTCATTGAACACGAGTACGGGACGAGGATGACCGGTGACCCACACACTGATGCTCTGGTCCATCGAACCCAATGCGAGTACAGTTGCTACGCTCGTAGGTGAATCGGTCCCTCGGAAAAGGCGAGGATTGAATGCCTGTACAGAGAAAGTGAAAAGACAGTCGCTTGCTCAGTATGGACACAGCGCATTTTAAAAAACAAGCGGGTAGAAGACGAGCCACGTACGGTAACAGAAACAGCATTTTCGTGGCCGACAAGAGAGACATCGCTCGACCATGGCCCGCGCATGATAACACTCGCAGTGTAGACCGGTCCATTCATAGCGTTCGCTGTGAGCAGATGAGCGCCATCAGGGGACCATCTGTGAATTACGTTGTAGGGGAAGAACCATCGTCAGCGCAGGGTGGCCAAAAGGAAAGAGGAAATTTCGTACTCACGAAGGTCTTCTGAAGAAAGGCAAGTTTGAACTTGTCATGAAAGGCGCCTTGACCTCCGCCTCCAGCCCCCAGTCCGACACTCGCCACACCTTGACCGTCTTATCATCGCTAGCCGTCGCCAGGTAATGCCCGACCGAATCCCAAACGACACCTTTGACAAAGCCCTGATGTCCGTCCAATCTGCGGATTTTTTCGAAGGAGTGGCCCGAATAAATACACACCTTGGCATCTAGCCCCACGGTAGCCAGATATTCGTCGTGTGGACTCCAGGCCAGGTCTGCTACGTCAGACTCGTGGCCGCCTAGTCGTCGTACGCAGCGGTAGGTCTCGACGTCCCTTTCCCTTTCGGTGGATCCGAAGACCATGGAACCGGCGCCGGTAGGATCGAGCTCCCAGATGAGCGCGACGGTATCGTCCGATCCTGATGCCAGGTAGCCGCCAGAGTGAGACCAGCGCACTACGAGGACGCTGCCTACACGGGTGAAAGAATCGGCGGATTTGGAGGGTCAGCTCAGATCCGAAAAAGATGTATCCTGGCCGTACACCAGCGCCAAGCGTCAGCAGAGCCGGGATAACGCACCTGAATGCCTAGACAGCGTGGAGAGCAGCTTGTCCGTCTTGTCATTGTCGTGAGCCTCATCGAGTAAAGGCGCCGTCGCCCAGATGCACACCTTAGAATCTGCATGTCACGAAGAAGAACCAGGAAGGAAATTAATTCATCAGTCTTTTAGAGCAGAAGCGGGAGCATGGCGCAAGCGAAAGGGGACTGACCGAGACCTCCAGTTGCGATGCGCTTGCCGTCTGGGTGAGCATGTACGCTGAAGATCGTCTGCCGCTTCTTCTTCTCCGGGTCGACATGCGCGACCCAATCGGGGAGAATGATAGACATGGAGGGGGTTGAGGTATGCCTTGGGGCCGGATGTCGCGCCTCTATCGATTCTTGAGCCTGAGCTTCGCCTCGGGGATGGCTGGGAGACACACGATAGAACGTCGCGGAGGGAGAGACGAGCGCGAGTCCCGATGCTCAAGTACGATGGGAGTGTGACACTTCCGGCTGGATGTTAGAGACAACGAATCGCATGCATGGGGAGAGGAGCAAGACGCTTCATGAATCCGAAAATGCCTCACAACTCAGTACTCAGCGCTCAGCATATGCGACACGCTGCAAATGCAAACATCAAGCAGCAGGCTACACTAATAAGGTCAATCAGCGAGTCCGGAGAGCAGAGTTCTTTAATTTCGTGAGAGAAAGAGGTCTAAGGAGGTGCGCAGCAAACCGGCGTGGTTGTGAAGGAGGTGTCAAGTTGTATACAGTAAAGGCGTGGCAGAGACGTGTTGCTTTGGGGACGCGAAGCGGCGACGCGCGATTGTGATGGCAGACGAGATCGCTGCTGCCGTCCTGGCTACCGATGCGCAGATACGCAGATGTTCTCAGACGCGTCTTAGACGGCAGCGACAGCTTGCGAGATGAGACCCTGCAGAGAGTAGGATATGAACAGAGGTCAGAATTCACCCTTGGAGAAGAGAAAAGATGAGCCTGCCACGTTCGCACGCGGGCTGACTCACGTTGAGCTGTGGTGGGATAGCGCCAACGACTTCGCCGCTCTTCTGACCGTCGACGTAAAGCTGGAATGTTGGCATGGCCCTGATGCCGAGCTCCTGACCGATGTCAGGAGCGGCATCAACGTCGACCTTGAAGAACTTGACCTTTTCGCCGTGCTGGTCTGCGAGCTTCTCGAAGATGGGCGAGATCATCTTGCAAGGACCGCACCATTCCTGCGCGAGAGGTGGAAGCGGAGGTGTCAGTCATGCTGTGTCTCCGCCCTGTCTTAGCTCCAGTGCTCGACGATGACTCACTGCCCAGAAGTCGATGACTGCAGCCGCCACACCGAGGCAAGAGAGATCGCGACATTCTTCAGTCAGTAAAGCACGCACTCCAGCAGATGACACTTTGTCCATAACCGAGGACACTCACCGACGGCCTTGTTGTCCTTGATGGCGGCGTTGAACTCGGAGAGGGATTTGAGGGGAGTGACGGACATGATTGGCAGTTGTTTCTGAGCGCGAGATGTGTGTGTAAGAGAGATGGAACTGTTGAGTTGGTGCTGGGAGTTTTGGACTGCAAGATGGCTCGAGCCTCGTCCGGTTTTATACGCTTTCCTGGGAGCTTCGCGGTGACGTGCTTTTGAGACTCTTGGACAATTCGCCAGACTCCCTCGAATGACCTCGAAGCTTTTCGGCCACGCGACAAGCCATAACGCGACGCGACGCGATCTGTTCTTATCTCCGGGTGCGCTGTTATCTCCGCAGTACATTCCAGACGATCACGTGGAACACTTCGGCCTCTGAACTCCTCCCACCTCCGCCCATCGACTGGCCCCTGCATCCAGAAGAACTTCCACGCTTACATCCAACAGCTGAGCCTCAAGAACAGCATCGCCCGCACAGTCATACGCGCAACCTCAGGCCCTGCACGAACCACAGCGCGCATCCGCCCCGCCCCCCTCTCCTACCCACAGACACTCAAGATGTGGCTGACAGATCAACAGAGTGAGTCCTTCCCCCCCAGCGCTCGCCGATGAAGGTAGTGAGTGAGCTGACCAAGATTGCTTCCCCTGTAATCCTTTCCCGCTTTCCGCGCGCACGCCTTCCCCTCCAGAAATCGGCGCAGGTCTCGTCTCCTTCGGGACCTTCTTTCTCTTCCTCGGGATCATGCTCTTCTTCGACCACGCCCTCCTGGCGCTCGGGAATGTCCTCTTCACCGCAGGCATCACACTACTCATCGGTCCTCAAAAAACATTCTACTTCTTCGCCCGGCGGCAAAAAATCAGAGGGACAGCATGCTTCTTCGCCGGCATGTTCCTCGTCTTTGTCAAGTGGACTTTTGTAGGGATGCTCGTCGAGCTCTTTGGCTTTTTGAATCTCTTTGGGTGAGCAAATTCCTTTTCTCCTTTGCACGAGGTACCTGTGCAAGCTCGGCTGACCTCTCATCTCTCATACTTGCTGTACAGCGACTTCTTCCCCGTCATCCTCACTTTCCTACGGCAACTACCAATAATCGGCAACTTCCTATCCTTACCGGTCGTACGAGACGTGAGTCCGCCCCCGCACAGAATAAACGCGCAACTTTACGTGGAGCTGAACCCACCTGCCCTTCTTCCATCCCATAGGTCCTGGACCGAGTGGCCGGTGTAAGACAATCCGCAGTCTGAAAAGATCTTCGCTCTCAAAGAGACCACGTCGTGGTCTACATCTTTAACGACACGCCACAAATGTAAGGCGTCCCAATCAGACATGCTGTCAGAGCAGGGTCGCAGCAAGTGGATCCGCACGCGAGCCGCTGAAAAGACTATGGATTGGCAGTGTATTCATTGTCATGGGGAGCGGATGAGACAGGGCGGGAAGGGAATAGGCCGAAATCATGGAACAAACAAGACGACGCTGGTCGGACCCTCCAGGCGGAGTTCCCGCCCGAAAGAGGAAACAGATATCGGACCACTCAAAGAGCAGTCCAGTAGGAGCAGAATAGAGGAGAAAACGATGGGTGGCGGGAGGGTGCAGAGAGAATGCCCTGGAAACCGGTGAAAGCTGGAAAACAATGTACGAGTAGTTCTTGACGATATGGAACACCATATAGCATCCCTTGTCTTCCCTCCCTTGATCACCGCCTTGTTGAAAGCAACGCCCTCAAAGCACTCAACCACTTAATCTCCTCCTCCTCCGAAGGCGCACAGACCAGATACACACGCTTCGGCGTGATGATCTTGAAACAGTTCTCCTTTCTCTTCGTCCGAGCTTTGACACCGCCAACGGCCCCGCTCTCCGTGGTCGAGGTTCCCGCGGCATCCCCACCCGGGCTCAACGTCATCGACGTAAGTTGTGAAAGTGGCGGGCGTGGGGAAGAAGTCGGAATCAGGATGGGACTCGAAGCCGCTTGCTGTTGTTGTTGCTGTTGCTGAGGTGGCTGCTGTTGTGGTTGTTGCTGTTGCTGAGACGATGTCGTGCTTCCTGCCGCCGGTCCAGATCCTGATGCCGCACTAGGAGGGGCCGGCGCAGTCGCATCACCGCTCGTAGATCCATGCGTGATTGAAGAAGACGTAGCCGAAGTGCTTAAAAGCGCCGTCGAGGGTGCCGCTCCACCCGCACCTGGTCCGGTTGGTGCTGCTCCCGACGCAGCGCCCGAAGCAGAGAGTCCGCCATCACTCATGTCGCGAGACCGAGAGCGTTGCCGTGTGCGCGTCATCGACTCGCGCTCCCCTTTATGGCGCTCTGTCTCGCTACCTGAATCCGTCAGGCCCGCCACAGCTCCACGAGCCGCACGATTGGAGGAAGCATCACCCTGCTGCTTGATCGGGATCGCTGCCGAGAGTGAGGTATATGCGCCGCCGCCGCCGACTCCTCCAGTGTTCGAGGGTGAAGAACTCAAAAGGGCAGAAGACTCAGAGGTCAAACCAGTCAGGCCATCGCGTTCGCGTTCTCGATCCTTGTCTTTCTCGCGGTGTTCATACTCGATGGCGTCCAAGATAGAACTGATGGGAATCACGCGATGGGCCTTCGTGTTCTGTTCGGAATCCGAAGGGGAAGAAGGCAATTGTCAGGAAACCAGAGCAATGATGGATAGCACGTAGAGCATATTGCGGAGGGGGACTGACCATGTGATCCTTGGCATAAAGCAGCCGGGAACTGCTGAGAACGAACCAACGCTTCCGCCAGTGCTTTCGACCTTTGCTCTGCTTCATGAGATAGCCCTGCATGATGACCTTGTTCGGGTTGCTGAGCAAACTCGCACCGGGCTTTGGCTGCTGGAGCGCCTGTTGCTGAGGTGACATCTGCGCCATCTGAGGTGCATCTGGGTTGGAAGAAGAAGAATATGCGGAAGGACTGGTGGAGAGCTGGGTGTTGGTGTTGACGCTCGTGGTGAGTCCGAGAGCAGGGCCTGGCAAGGGCATGGCCTGATCGGCAATCTCATCCTCGTCCCAGTCATCGTCATGCTCGTCTTCGTCAGAGCTACTAAGAATGCCTCCTCCTCCTCCTCCTCCTCCTCCTAGACCCGTACTCCCGCCACCCTGAGCGGACATCGCACTGGGGCCGCTGCTCATAGCTGTAGGCTGGATCGAGGTGAGGTCGTCCTGGGCAAGTGCGAGGGTATTTGCTTGGGTGCTGATCGCACCTTGCCCGAGAGCAGAGGGCGAGAGCGCTGCAAGGGGCTGAGGAGAAGTCTGCAGTTGCGTTTGCTGGGTCGCAGCACTGTCGGTCGAGTAAGTCTGCGCGGAGCGCTGTTTGATAGCATTCAAGTCGTCGATCCAGGCCTGCATCTCCTGACGGGAACCAGCATTTACGTAGAAGGTCCGACTGGGCGTGACAATGCCGAAAGTGTGATCTTTGCCTTTGAGCTCGACAGCGGCGACGGTGGACCTCAGACATGTCGATGAAGCGAAGAAGCTGGTACTCCTTCTCGTTCTTGTAGTATGCTAGCTTGCTGGAGCGGAGCACGAACCATCGTTTCTTCCACGTCTTGCGCTTCTCCCCTCGCTTGTAGAGGTATCCGGAGCGAACGATGTGCTCGTTGCCCATGTCGTACCCCGCTGCGCCTGCTCCGTCTTCGCAGTCGTCATCGTCATCATAGTCGGCATCTGGGTCATTGTCGTACCCATCATCGTAAGAGGGTGCCGGGATATTTACTGCTGGCCGCGTTGGCGCGGGTGCCGGTGCTGGTGCTGGTGCCGCTGTAGTACTTCCTGCTGACGGCCCTGCGGCCTGCGCAAGGGATGCCGGTGCTGTGGCACGCAAGGCCGGTGATGTTGAAGGTGCGACTGGCGGCGTCATATTGGCAGCGCTTTCGCCAGGCGTTGCGTCCATCTGAATGGATGTGAGCCCAGTCGAAGGCAAACAGACTTGGGGATCCGCTGTGGGTCTAGAGTTGACTTTACTTTGTGTGGGAATCCTCGGGAGAGCGGGTGGGCCAGGTGTTGTGACTTGAAGTTGGGGGGCAGAGAGGGGCAGGGTGTGAGGTGGGTGAACGAGGTCCGTGTGGTGACCCGCCGGAAAACTCACTCACTCGGCCGAGTTAGGGAAAGAAACAGCAACTCACCTTCATTCATTTCATTGCTCTCTCGACTTCACCGCTTCACCCGCTGATGGTCGAGTAAGAATCTGCATGACTGGGTCGGAGGCAGGGGCAGTCCTCTCTTCCGTGGCAAGGCTTGAGCGAGTGCCTTCATATCCTGATTTCGCGGTGAGGATCATCTGCACCTACCCAGTTACAGGCTTTTCTCAACGTGTCTCTTCTTCTCCACCTTCTTCCAATGATCCTATCAGAATGACTTTCTCCGTCCAAATCGACCTTGTCTACTGCCCCAAGATCTGGTGAAAGACTGGCCCATATTCCGCCTCCTCGTCACCGGTGACAAGGATACCGCCGCCGACGCTGAAGCTGAGAATGGCGAAGGATTGCTCCATCCGGCATTTATTGTCCTGCAACAGCGCTATGGACAACATCATCGCGTGCCCGTCGTCCTTCCCTCTGGCTCATCGCCCGAAAGAACAGAGATGAGCCTCTCGGACGCTGTCGACCTTATGCGCTCTCACAAGCGTTCAGGAGCAGCGGGCGCCGTTTACATCAAAGACTGGCACCTTTTCCGGCAAGAGCGTCTACGGCTTCGAAATGTGCCTTCCGACGGCGATCAGGCCGGGGCCGAGAAAGAAGAGGAGCAGAAGCTGTATGAGCTGCCCTTTCTGTTCCAGGACGATTGGATGGATAATTCTGGAGACCGAGAGGCGGATGACTTCGCCTTCTGCTATGCGGGATCCATGGGCTCCTCGACCGGTCTACATCGCGATGGTGAGCGCTGCCCCACTGTGCCTCTGACTTTACATACCGATCTAGCTAAAAACTAGCATCGTTGCTCTCTCTCACAGTCTACACTTCCTACTCGTGGTCGACGAATATCATCGGCCAGAAGCGGTGGCGGCTCTTCCCTCCCGCATGTGCAAGGAAGCTTAGACGTGAGTCCTACTCTCACTCCTCACCAAGAACTCAAAAGGCTCGAAGGGTAATTGATGCTTCCGTACCCTCGGTTGCAGGCTTTCCGGACGTAAGCACATCAGAGCTGGCGAATAGTTGCGATGAGATGGACGACCGCTTACGGAAAGGCGAACTCGACTCGTCTCTGAGGGCAAAGCAGGTTGGCCTCTGTGGGAGGAAGCCCGGGCCCAAGCGATTGAGCTTGTCCAAGAAGTGAGGAACAAGAATCTTTCTCGCTCCTCTTTGAAGTGCGCGCATGATCTGACTTTGACCAACTCCTTTCATATCCTGGCAGGCTGGCGAGACGATCTTCGTCCCTTCAAATTGGTATCACGAAGTGCTGAATCTGACCGACTGTCTTTCGATCAACCATAACTGGTGCAACATTTACAACCTTGAGTCGATGTTCGATTCCATGGTGGAAGAGGCGAGTACTGTCTTACTGTTGCGACCTTGAAATACTTCGTCAAATCCCTCGATTGACCCATTTTTTTCCGCGTTGACAGGTCGAAGATGTAGAGGCATCCTTGGAGGACGTGCGGGCGATGCTCGAAAAAGGGTCATCAGGCGGAGAAGAGTGGAAAGAGGAGTGGGTCGGTATTGTGCAGGAGGTCGCTCGTCAGGATGCCGGGTGGGCGTGGTCAGGATTCTGGGAAATGGTAGACCACAACCTGACAGTACCACCCACACAAGTGAGTGATTGCAAGCCCAGATTTCGCTGTAAGACGACAGGTGTGGTAACGCAAATGACCCACATATGCCCTTTCCTACTTCGCGCTCTTCTGGATTCGCGGTCTAATCGTCTTTCAGCCACAGTACAGGCCTGGAGACGAAGAGGTCGAGCAGATCATTAGACGACTCCTTCAGCGCTTTCAAAGTCGTCCAGAAGCGCCGTATCTCGGCAGACATGTGGAGATCTGTGTGCAACGTATTGGCTCTATTCTGTGATACAGCTGTTTTAAATCCGTGACATGTCAGGAGACTAATACCTTTTCTGAGCACTGAGCTCAGGGCATAGGAAGATCCAGCGAATTGTGCAACTTCGCTGCTATTTCGACGTAGTCTGGTTCGCTCTCTGCAGTGATCAGACCGTGCCGAATGAAGAAGTCGATGAGGACTGTTGCAGACGAAGAAACAGTCGGTTCGATCAGACAGAAGTCACTTCTTATCGGCGCAGAATGGGTAGGGGGAGATGCTCACCCAGTGCACAGTTGGGCTTGAATCTGGCTTGACGGATGAGCTTGTCGACCTGCTCGAACGACATGAGCTCGAACGACTCGGCTTCCCCATCCACAGGTTGAGGAATGATGTCTGCCGAGGGCAAGGCTAGGTCGTATACGTACTCGATTTCGGGCTGTACGAAGCCTTCGTTTGTTTTGTGGACGTACGTGATCACGCCCGTTGCCTGCAGAGTGCAGGGTAGAAGTTTCGCGAGTGAGCATGAAGCGAAGGAACACAGACAGGAGCTTGATAGAGAAAGTCACCTTGATATGTTTTCTGACGAGGTCTTCGGGAAATCCAGCTTCTTCCCAGCACTCTCTCACGACCGATTCTCCTTGTGAATCCCCGGCCGTAATGCCCCCAGCGACCTGAATGAAGGGAACGGACATTGATCAGACCCTCCATAATGCACAGAATACAGCCATATTCGAATACCTTCGTTCCATACTCACAGTGTTGTCCAAATACGAAGGCCATGTCGCCTTGTTCGCGGCCCGTCGAGGAATCCATACGCGCATGTCAGGCGTGTATGCGCTGAGATGGACCCCATAAGTTGCAACGCCCCACAGCGCACACGCGGCGCGTTCCAAGCGAAAAGCGATGGTACGACCGGGGCCCCATATCGCATAAAGCTCGTGCCGCCACCCATCGAGTGGATATGGGAAGTGACCTTCCTCCCTCCACTTCTCGGCCAGAGTTTGAAGCGCCTTCGAGCGTTGATCCGGACTGGAGCACCAGTCGTCAAATGTGACTGCAGCGAGGGCCTGAGTGTTTCCTGCTTCTGTCGAAGACGGAGGGATCAAGCGGAGGCCAACTTTCGAGGACGAGGAGGACGCAGAAGAGACTTCTTTCTGAACTTGGGCGAAGACGGAAGGGATGATGTACCCGAACTTACGGCCGTCCACAAGGAAAAGGTGCAAGGTGGGGTCGAGCTGAGGCTCGGAATTGTGGCAGAGCTGTACAACTTCGAGCAGACTGAGGAGGCGGACATCGGCACTGCTACTGGCCTGGGTCTCGTGCACAGTCGCGGCGGCCATGACCTTTGCGTGCAAATGTAAGATGAGGGGATGAGTGATGGTTGTCGAGGGACATGTTTCTGTCGCCCTTTCTGTCGACCTTTCTCTCGGTCACCTCATCGTCCCAAACATGTCAAGCCAGGGAAACACTCCTACTCGCTTTGCTGTTACTCATGTGAGTCCAACGATCAGAACTGAGGCAATGGAGGAGGTCGCGTCGCTGAAGCAGACCTACCGCTGTGGTTCATTCAGCATTATCAAGGTAGGGATGCATCTCTCTCTCCCCAGAAACAGGTGCAAAGTCGGGACTAGAGCTGACTAGGTAGGGGCTATTGTTCAGTCCTGTACTCGCTTGGCGTCGGGAAGAGAGAGGGCAATCGAGTCTGGCATGATGGATGTGAGCTTTCGTCCTCTTCCATTGTTCAACAGATTGCGATGCTTAAACCTTTGCACTTCCCTGTCAGCGCTCGATCATCACTTAATGAATGGTAGAGTAAGGCTGCCTGCAAGGAGCCAGGAGGCGGTCGTGAACTCAACGCTGAGCGAGCCTGAGTTGGCCTTACTTTGTGATCCAGGTCATTCTCAGGGATTCGGCGGAAGCATCCATCGCCGAGGATTTTAGATTCATCCAGGGTGAGTCTTCGATGTACTTGAGCTCGAATTCAGGCTCGTGTATCTACTCGATACTGATTTTTGTCACCCCACAGCCTCTCATAGAGCCTGGTCGCAGGGCCATTCGATGGAGCTTGACTCAAAGTGTGTGGTCGAGGTCGTGACATTTGTCCGTGCAAGTCGACAGGTGAGCAGGATGAATGCATGTATTGCCTCGGTCTTCTTCAAAGCGCTGAATGACTCGATGCGTGGCACAGGATGTTCGACCGATTCTTCGGACGCTCGGCAATCGAAATCAACACCAGCATCAGGACCTCCAGGCGACTCCAGGCTCGACCACGGGTTCTGGACGTTTCCTGTTGCCGGGTCAGGATGGGGGTGGAGCGAGTCCCAACGTGGAGCGAGAGCCAGAGCGGATCCCACGGGCGACAGCGAGTAGAGGCCACTTCGTCATCCCTACCGAAGGAGAAGTCGAAGTATCCAATTGGAACGGCATGTAGGTGTAGTCCCATCTTGAGTAGCTCAGCTCCTTGCTCATCGCTTTTGTTGCACTCAGCACGCATACGGCCGCAGCGACCAACTCTACCCCGCTGCTAGAAGAAGACGCGAGGCTCTTCCTATCTGGAGTAACCCAGCACTCTGGCTCCTCGTCCAAGATTTCGACGAGGCGAGCGTCGAATGAGCCGGGGATGTCGCACGCCGACGCAGGCCCTAGCAACCCAAAACGGAGACGACTTGGAACAACTATGAGACGGTAGGAGGAGGGTCAGCGGCTGAGAGCGGAGAAGGCAGAACTGCTTCTTCAAGAAGGGGGGTGGGAGGAGCGACGTTAGCCAAATCTGTTGTTGCGGTGCCTTTTTCGGTTCAGGAGCTTGGATCTGTCAGGCACGAAGCGTCAAGCACAAAACCAGGTCGTCAGTGCGTGTCTCGAGAAGAGCTCCTGATATCTAAAGGAAGGAAGCAAGATTCAGTCAGAATATGTATGCGTACACATGGTGGTAGGAGCGAAGTCGTTGCTGTCGAGGATGGGATTGTTTCTTCTTCGCCTCGACGCAAGGTCTCATCATCGTGCAGGCAGATCCCGATGCAGTCGACGTCCATCATCATTCATCAACCGTATCATCTTCGCCGACTCCCTACCATTTTCACCCTCCCAACCCTTCCGAAAGTCACAGTCAGCAGTCATGGCAGCAGCAGCAGGCGCAGGCAGTAGCGGCAAGTCTTTCCTCCAACGCTTCGTGCAGGCAACACAGTCCACCTTCCCGCGCAAGTGTGCCTCAGCGGCATTCCTCTTCGCTAGGTGAGATGCCGAATAGCCGCAGATTCTTCCATGTGAAGAACAGAAGGGCGAGATGGACAGGTGCTAATGCTCTGGGATTCTTACCTCGTCCTCAGCGGAGACGTAATCGCCCAGCAAGTTGTAGAGAAGCGTGGCTCGAAGCATGACATCTTGCGCACCTCGCGACTGGCCATCTACGGCGGTGTCATTTTCTCTCCCATCCTGATCCAATGGTTCAAAGCTCTGGAGAAGATCAAGTTCCAAAGTCGCGCGGCCACCATTGCGACCAAGGTGGCAGCAGATCAATTCATCGCCGCGCCCAATGTCGTGGCTCTCTTCTTTGCTAGCACAACCCTCATGGCGGGCGGGTCATTTGACGATGTGAAGCAGAAGCTTAGGGAGGTGAGATCGAGCTCGTGGTGCCGGTACATAACATGCGCGTAGCTTTTCTGACGCCTTCTTCATATTTTCAGTCGTGGTGGTCCACTGTCAAGATGAACTGGGCTGTCTGGATTCCCGTCCAGAGCGTCAACATGGCCTTTGTCCCCGTCGACCAGCGGCTGCTATTTGTGTAAGTCCGACATACCTTCTGATCTGGATACCACGCCTTATCCAGATCAATCAAACTGAACTTTCTTTCCTGCTGTATCATTTCGCCTTTCTTAGCAATGTCGTGGTATGTATGCGCTCGAAGTCTGGCAAGTCTCCTCGTTCACGAACGCTCCTGACATTTTCTTCCCTTTCATCTTTTTCTCACTGTAGGCACTCTTCTGGAACACATTCCTTTCAGTGTAAGTACCTCGAGGAGCTGCTAATATTCCGAGATGTCCACTGTTTTGCTCACGGACTCCTGTTCTATCGTTGCAAACCACAGAATCGCCTCAAACCAGGGACCAGCTCAAAAAGAAATCAAGCACGAAGTGTCGGACGAGATTCGCCGGCTCGAAGCAGAGGGCAAGCGCGATCTTGTAGCGGTCCGTCAAGAGGGAGGGAAGGAGTGGGAGAAGCTCAAGGGTAAGGTGGGATCTCGACAGGCATGATTTCGGAGCCTGTCGACAATTTCACACCTTCGTAGCGATCTACCGAGAACAGGCAGTCAGACACTCTTTACGCGGTCCGTATTAGCGTTGGCCCCCCAGCGCTTTCTACACAATCGACACGGCTACCAACGCATGGTACACGCGCACGCTCATTCCATTCACCGGCTATTTCCTATTGGACGCAATCAAGGTCACGACTCAGCCTCACTGCGATAAAGAGGCGGACGGGTTGAAAGGGCGGGATGGGGATTCTCTTCTCACTATACTATACACATCACTTTAACGACTCTCTATACATAAAGCAGTTCACTGTCTCAATCAGCATTTCTCAATTATCCAGTCAAGCTATGACTGGAATCACCGTTGTTCTTGACCCAAATTTCATCTATTGCGCAACCTTCGTGTCTTGTAGAGCCTCGTTGCAGCGGCCGCAGATCTCCTCGTCCAACTCACGCCGGTAGGTCCAGCATCGTGGGCATTTGTGTCCCGAAGCTGGACGAAGCAGGACGCGTACGTCTTCAACCTGCGACAGCAGAGACCAGTCAGTCCCGGGGCCTTCTGCTGCGGCCGCCGCTGAAGACTCCCTCTGTTCCGATGCGATCGAGATATCCGAGACAATGAAAAAGTTAGCAAGTTCGGATTCTGTTCATCAAGAGGTGAAAGAAGCATGGTCAGTTTCCGCAAGTAATCGAGTCCGCAATCGAATGGGACTGCAAGGCTAAGGCGAGGGCCTACTCACCTTTGGACTGAAGAAGGCGGAGCAGAGAACTGCCTGGCGCTGCTTCAAGATGCACCCCGGCCGCGAGAGAACTCTTGACATGCCTGTCCACGAACATCAAAAGCAGCGGGATTAGCGACCACAAAAGATTGAAGCAACTGGGGAAATCAGGGAGCGTCACCCACCCTTCTCTTCTGGCCTTTTCAAGGCTGGCGAGTACTGCGTCGCGCACTTTGAGCATCGACTCCATCTCTGCCGCAAATATAAGATCGTTCCAGCGCACATCCTGTTAAACAAAAGCCGAGGAAAGAGAATCAGACATGTCGAATGTCATGAGCAGATCGTAACAGGCGCACAATCACGACTGTCACATGTAAACTTACGACGGCCTGCCACCCAGCTTCGAAGATAGACTGAACAGCGCTTGAATCCTGATTTGGCTCTGGATCCTTCTCTGCGCCATGGTAGAAGTGCAGGATCTCCTCGGCCAAGTGAGGCGTCACAGGTGCGAGAATGGATGTGAAGGTGCGAAGAACCTGTGATACAAGAATGATCATTCAGCATCTAACACTGCCACCTCGCCACGCATCAGAAGTATCAGAACAGTTGCTTGCTCACCTGGTCTAGGACAGCAAGGATTGTTCTCCTCCGACTTGACGACTGTGGATCAGCGTAAAGAACGTCCTTCGTGATGTCAAGGTACAAGCTGGACAAAGGCCCGCTCGCGAATTCGGTAACTCGCCGCATGACTGAACTCGTCATAACAAGAAGCAAGAATCAGTGGTCGTGGCCGGGAAAGAAAAATTACTGCATCATTGCCAGTCGTCTCCTCTTACCTTGAGCAAAGTCGTATTTTTCGTATGCATCCCGACAGGCGCTTTCGAGTCGATACAGCTCGAGAAGAATATACCGATCCGCCTGTGACCCTCGGAATGAAGTTCAGCCTTGGTGACTGTACAGACCACATAAGTTCTATGGCGCTAACTCACTATAGACATGGACTCGACCTCGAGCTCTCCACTCTCCACCAGTGCTTTGCCCTCATCTCTCGGTCTTCTCGACCAAGTCGACAACCCTACGCCGCCCGCAGGCAGATTAGCCAACATAAATCTAGCCGAATTTCTCACTTTTCGCATCGCCTCCGCTGCCTTCTTCAGAATGGCCGGCCCAATGGGGATGTCGGAAGAGTAATCGCTTTTGGCCACCCAGAACCTCAACACGTCCGTTCCGTATGCAGGCCAACCCCGTTTCTGGTCTCCTTGAATGATTGTGAGAGGCGAGAGCACGTTGCCAATCGACTTGCTCATCTTCTTGCCCTTCTCATCGACGACGAAACCATGCGTTGCGATGCGGGCGAAGGGAGCTGAGGCAGCCGATGACGCGCCCGTAGATTCGGCTACTGCAACGGCAGTCAGCAGCGACGATTGAAACCAGCCACGATGTTGATCTGATCCCTCCAAGTAAAGATCCGCATATGGTTGCTCTGGCCGCAATCCACGGAGCAAAGCCCAAGAGACACCGCTGTCAAACCAAACATCGACAGTATCTCTACCCTTTCGCCACGTTTTGCCTTGCTCCTTATGCTCGGGTGCGACAAATTCGTTCACGTCACCTGACCACCAGTAGTCCGTTCCTCGCTCCGCTAGCACGCGAGCAATGTGAGCTACGTTTGTGTCTGTGATCAAGGGCTCATCCGTCTCGACGTCGTACAGCACGGGAAGAGGCACGCCCCAGGCGCGCTGACGGGAGATACACCACTCGGATCGAGAGCGAATGAAAGCTTCCAGACGGTTACGACCGGTGGGAGGGAAGAAGGTGACGGATTGTAGGGCTTGCAGCGCAGGTGCTTTGATACGGTCCAGGTTCGCAAACCATTGAGAGGTAGCTCTGATATTCGTGTCCGTGATTCGATTCCTCAAGTACATCAGCTCACATTCATGCCTTTATCGGAAGGACATACCTGGCTCACCTGGTAATAACTGGCTTTTTGGATCGCCAGTCATAAGGGTACTTGTGTACGATTGGCACCTCGCTGAGCAACGCTCCTCTCTCTTGAAGAATTGTCATAACCTCTCTGCCACCCGGGCCAAGCACATCAAGTCCGATTAAGCGCCCCTCTCCCACGTCGGCTGTGTACCGTCCGTCATCGTCGACAGGTGAGAACAGGCCCTCTCGAGCCAGCAAGCCCTGAGCGCGGCACAGTTCGTAATCGTCTGAACCATGAGCGGGTGCACAGTGAACAAGGCCGGTTCCCGACGTCGCGGTGACAAAGTTGGCAGCAAGAATAGGACGTGATGATGCGGCTGCCGCAAGGAATGGGTGTCGGTACGTTGAGTCGAGAAGAGATGCGCCAGGGATTGTGGCGAGCACCTCGAGTGCTCCGACGCTGTCTCGGACTTGACCCTTGGCTGGTATCCTGCCTATTCCAAGCTCAGAAATTGCCTGCAAACGATCCTTCCCGATCAAAAGAAAACGGCTTTGACCGTCTGGACTGGCTGTGCGGACGAGGGTATATTCTAGATCGCGGTGCACAGCGACTGCCTATTGCAGGTGTGAGGGTCAGCAGACTGGTAAATAGCGCAGAAGGCGAGAATTACTCACCGCATTTGCAGGCAATGTCCACGGAGTCGTGGTCCACACCACGAGATCGATGTCCGTAACGTTCGCGGTTTCCCCAACAAGGACCTCTCGTAGTGCTGGACCGACATGGTCAAGCTTGAAGCGGACATACGCACTCCGTGAGCGGTGAGTCTCGTTGTACTCCAGCTCTGCCTCAGCCAGAGCTGTCTTGGTAGATGGCGACCAGTATACAGGCCTGTACTGCCGATAGATGAGACCCGAGCGCGCCATTTGGCCAAAGACTTGAAGCTGATTGGCTTCGTAGGCGGGATCTGTGGGGAGGTATGTGCTTTTGCGTTGAGAAAACCGTCTCTTCTTACGATGCCAGGTCACTCACCCAGAGTCCTGTATGTATGTTGTTTGCTCCAGTCTGCCATGATTCCGAAATGCTGAAACTCTGCTTTCTGTGTTTCGATGGTGTCCAGCGCGAATTGAGCAGCGGTCCTTCTGAGTTTGAGGGCCGCGGCGTCAAGAGAAGGAAGTGACGGGATCTCCAAATCTCCAGTTGATTCGCGAGGTTCCTTGTCTTGCTGTAGCGACTGAGTAGCCTTGAGCTCGATGGGCAAGCCATGGCAATCCCAGCCTGGCATATAACTGTGTGCGAAGGGTATCCATGATCAGTAGCAAACAGGATGTTTTGGGTGAATGCGCATGCATGTAACACTCACTGCACCCTTCTTCCTGCAAGAACATTGTATCGGTTCACGATGTCCTTGAGAATCTTGTTAAGTGCATGTCCCGAATGCAACGACCCATTCGCATAAGGCGGCCCGTCGTGTAGGATGAAGAGGGGCCTGGTGTTGTTCTTGAGCTGTCTGTGGTAGAGGTCCGTCGTGGTTCTGTCTCGGAAGTGCGGCTCGCGCACGGCAGCGTTGGCTCTGATGTCGAAGGCCGTCTTGGGCAGAAAGAGAGTCGAGGCGAAGCGCTTCTCTGCGGCCCTCTGTTGCTCATCATCTTTGGAGGACGTAGGGGCCGAGGAAGCGTGTCGTGCGGGTCTGAATGCGCATGAAGAGCATGTAATCCCCACGGAGAGCGATGCTGGTATCCGCGCAAAGAGCTGCCGGCGCTGCACCGTCCTCATCGCCATCGCCATCGTTGTCGCTGCCTTCCTCATCGATGTTGGCTACCATTTGAGGCATGGCCCATGGCATGGGAGAGCAACCCATTCGATCCTTCTGTTGCTACGCAGAGGACCTCGAGCATCCCCCACCATTCCAGCGCATTGACATTGAGCTCGAGGTCGTCGATGAGCTCGAGGCAGCATACATTCATCTTCACAACAGTCACGACGCATACACACGCAAAAGATGAGCTACCAGGCACAGTCACTCTTCTACCAGGGCGCATACGCAGGCTGCATCGCCGCAGCCGCCAATGTCAACCCAGCGACCATCGACAGCGACTCCCAGGCGCGCGCCTCGCTCCTCTATGCAGCACGCTCCCACCTCGCCCTCAACAACCCAGCAGGCGCACTCGGTCTGCTGCCCTCATCCTCAAAGCACAAGGACATCGAAGCCGTGCGCACACTGGCAACCTTCATTCAGGATGAAGACGTAGAGGCCCTTCACACCCTCAGCGAACTCCTCGAGGAGGCCGAAGAGTCAGGCAGCGAGGACGCTGACTCCCTGCAGACAATCCGCATCTGCTCAGCCACCGCCATGTTCAAGGACGGTGATGCGCTCGGCGCACTCGAGACCCTCTCCGGCGCTCAAAATCAGATCGAGTCCGTCGCCCTCTCCGTCCACATCTTGCTCTCCATTCACCGACCCGATCTCGCTCAGAAGCAGTACGAAGACGCCCGGGCCTGGGCAGACGATTCACTCCTCATCCAACTCATCGAAGCGTGGCTCGGTCTCTCCACAGGCGGCAGGGCAGCCCAACAAGCATACTACGTCTACGACGAATTGGCCCAGAACCCTTCACTCGCCGGAAGCAAGAACCTTGTCACAGTCCTCACTGGAAAGGCGGCCGCGCTCGCTGTCCAGGCAAAGTACGCAGAGGCAGACAAGATTCTCGCAGACGCTGCCTCGCTGGACCCACAAAACGCGCACGTCCTAGCCAATCGCGCTGCCCTGGCGGCACATCTCTCTACCACTCGCTCCTCAGACGCGGCGAAGGAGTACATCGAGTCAGTACATCTCCCTGGTGTAGTCTTCTCAGCATCCCACTGACGTGAACTCTTTGCGACTTCTGCAGCCAATTGCGGTCCGTAGCTCCACATCACGCACTCATCCGTGATCTCGACGAAAAAGCCCAGCTCTTTGACGACACAGCCGCTTCCATAGCCGCATCAGCTCCCACTGCCGCATCTGCATGATGGTGCACCTTCTTGTACGGCTACGGACTAAGATTTACGAATTCAGGGACGCAATCGAGGTGTGCTCGACGACTTTGAGTCAGAGGCGGTGTGATTGCCATACAACTGATTGCGACCCATGCAGCGTGGCGACGACAGACTGCATTGGAGAAAGATAGCCAGAAGTCAACAAAGCATCAGAAAGCAGTGCATGAAGCTGTGTAGATTCGACGACAGAGCGGCATGAAGGCTCGTGATATATAAGTGACAAGATGTACATATGGCGTGCGGACCGATGGACCCTCCCTTGTGGGCCAAGACAGAAAGCATCCAAGGAGGCGACGTTCACATGTTGAATAGCACTTACTCGTAATCAGACTGTGCAACACGGTCGTCCGAATGTCGTTCTCAGGCCTCAGAGCAGAGATTCACGGGTAAGTCACATGACTCTTGATTGCGGTGATGATAGGAAGGGGGGAACGGTGAAGAGGTTGCAGAGAAAGAGGAGGGTCGAAGCGTCGTTCATCTTACCATCCAAGACGACGCCATGATGACCTCTTCGTAAGGAACGGGACGGAGAGACGCGGGGAAAGTGGTCGGAGGAGACAAGAAACGGCGGCGAGGATCGAGGACGTGTGCGATCAGAAATGAAGAGGTGGGCAGTGAAGGGTGAAGTCGGACATGCAAGGGCGGCTCCAAAGAGCTACATCGGCGAGCTGAATGTGTGATCTGGCCGTGCGCCTGCTATGGGTGGCTCCGCGACATGAGTAGAGCGCTCGCGTGTCTCTGCCGTCCGGAAATGATGCGGCGGTGATAAGGAGGCGGGAATGAAGGCGGAAGACCAGGTCCTGACTGGCGCTACGGAGGCACTGGCATCAGCACTGCTGCACGTCCGTGTTGCAGCAGTCCGAGAAATCCAGGCTATCATGGCAGCAACGGTGCTTGCAACTGGCACACATGTCGCCATCGTAACCTGTTGAGCCCCAGCACCCTATTTCACCGTTCTGCCAAGGAAGTAAGAGCAATAAAGATCATTGAGAAGGACGCAGCATTTTCAACGTTCCTGCTGGGAGCTGTGATGTACTTACCGATTCTTCAATAATGAACTCACGAGAAATGCAATCGGAGCAGGAGATGTCGCCTTTGACTCCGGATGCCATAACGAACATAATTGCAGCGAGGCCGATGATGCTGAGCTTCATGGTGTTGATTTTGATGTCTCGTTGCACAGGTCTGTAAGGGTCGAGGCGTTGAGGCTTGAGGAGATTGTGGGAGGAGCGAAGAACGAGGAAAGGAGGAACAAAGAGACGGAAACGTGAACCCAGCACATACTTACTCGTATATATAGACGAACGCACACCTGTTTCGGGGAGTTGCAAAGGTCATCGGCGGCGCGCTCATCGGCTGCGGATGTCCAAATCAGTGACAGAAATGAGGATTGCGGCATGAGAAGCTGCTGGGAATGAAGCGCTTGAGTCGTGGGCGCAAGAAGAGGCAGCCAGGACTCACCTCACCACCTCGGCGCGCTCATCGGCTGCGGATGTCCAAATCGGTGACAGAAATGAGGGTTGCGGCATGAGAAGCTGCTGGGAATGAAGCGCTTGAGTCGTGGGCGCAAGAAGAGGCAACCAGGACTCACCTCATTCATTACCTCAGACATCGTTGTCGACCAGGCGGTCCGGCCTGGCGTCCGAAATGAGCGTTGCGATTGCGGCGGTCGTGGTAAAAGAGCTGGAAACGCCTCCCTCTGCCTCAACAGAGACAGAAAGACATGGCGCGGGTGGCGCAACAGAGAAATCGAGGACACCTTGAAGGATAATGCGATGATGGGAGAAAGATGGACGATGACCCTCAGTAAAAAATTTCAGGGATGCTCCGTTCCCCGAATCAACAACGTTGAGAGGGATTTAGTCCGGGGCTCTCGATGCAAATTTCACTTAGTCGCATTGAGAATCCATCCCAATACCGTTCTCAACCCGTTCAGCCGTTTTCTAACCCAAAGTAACGTTGCTTGCTCAGTGACGAACCTCCATCTGCCCGTGGCCCGTGCACCTCTGCCACGTGAGTCGGAACTGAGCCATGTGCCTTGGCCACTGAACGCCTGAACTTGCATCGTTCTTTCCTCCAAATGCATTCGGACCTCGTCCACTTCTGCTTACTTTTCCGGTCATCGTTCAACAATCCTTTCCATATCACTTGCGAGTAAACACCCATCGCTCACTCTGTCTCTTGTAACTTATTCCTCCTCTCTGCTGCATCATGCATGCTGCATTCATTCTCAAATGGCCAAATTTCACACATCAGCATCAATTGCACTTCCGCCGCAGCCCAGCGCTCCAGTCTGAACATGGCTAGATGCAAAGAACTAACTCTCTAATGGCATGTAAACTGACTCGGTCGCTTTCAATGTATCTCATGTTCTGATATCTCCCATCCTCGCATCCTCTGCTTCACTGCTTAGCCTTGAATCTGATTTCTGAACGACAGAACTCACTCTTCCCCAAATTCCAACCACTGCTTTGCATACATACTAGACTCCAGAGTTTAGACGTAGTAATTCTTGTAGATAGAAAGACAAAGCGAAGGGACCAATACAGATCATCCAATAGACTAGAAGCGCAGAGGCGAAGCGTGCGAAGGGTGGCGTAGCCACCCTGAGTCGCGCGTAGCTGCGCATCGGTGAGTTCGTATTTCGGCTTCCATCCTCGTTATCATAACCCATCGATACTATCACCCATCTACATATGCTGTCTGATCCTTCCAATCCTCACCTGAATTCTCGAAGCATTGTAATTTGCACATCAACCTTCAGGCCTTCAGGCTTCAGGCTTCAGGCTACGGTAATGCTCCATTATTCTTACCAGTGAACAAGTCCACAATCAATACATACGCATCGCCCATCTCAAAACTTTGGACTTTGCAGGCGAAGCGCGCGAAGGGTGGCGCAAGCCACCCTGAGTCGCGCGTAGCAGTGCTCCCCCCGGCGAGTCTTTCTAGACTGACTGCTATGCTCTAGTCTCTGACGCTCTGACCTCTGTACATAGCCAGTAGCCTGTATCATCCTGTTCGTTTTCATCTTTGACCAACACTCAACGGACAAGGACATCTGCACTGTGCACACCATCGCTTTTACCCTATACATAAGCCGGTTGAGTTTGACACTCGACCAGCGGCATCCGTCGTCATGGCCTTGACATCTTCCTTCTCATGCCTTTGCGCTTATGCAGCGTCTCTCTGAACACGACCTCATCCGTAGAGCTTAGAAACAGAGAGTATTCCGTTATTCTACCTCATTATGCCTTCATGGCCTTGTCTGCATTCAGCTTATGTGCAGTAGGCATCAGCAGCTAGTTTTCCCAGACCTCATTCTTCCTGCCTCATGCTGTACGAGGTAGGGCACACTTCCATATTCCCCAGCTTGACGTTCCCCTCCGCCTTCATCAATACTCAACTATACTCAACAATACTCCATACTCAATTCTGAACACAGCCCAGCTTCTTTTTCCTCCTAAAATCTGACCGAACTCTTTTCTTCTCCCTCACAAACCTGCCCTGCGCCTGAATGGACGAACATATGTACACCTTTCAGCTTTTCCAATCTATATTCCATGTACACATCTAACCTAACTGAGTACTGAGTCGCGCGTAGCCCAGAACTGGGGTTCAGCTTGTGTTCTTCCATCCCCACACCTCTCTCGCAGCATCCAAATACTCCCCGACGGAATCGACAACACGCATTCTGAAATCCGAATCCTTCAGGGCGGAGCGCACGAAGGGTGGCGCGCGCCACCCTGAGTTGCGCGTAGCTCGCTCCTCCTCCGCTCCTCAGGTCTCAGTCCTCCTGCTGTACGAGATACGCCAAACTTCCATAGTTCCATTCTTCCAAATTGTACTCAACTACACTCAATAATACTCAATACTCAATACTCACTACTCACTTTCGAACACAGCCCACTGCCCAGCTTGTTTTTCCTCCCAAAATCTTCCCAAGCATATACACCGCAACCAGCGCCCCAGGCTGCCAGAAGCCTTTTGACCCTGTTATCATACTGGCAGGAGATTTTCATAGTATGCTGAGACCCTATTTGTGAGAAGGCCACCAGCTCTAATTTTTCGTTTTCTGCCAGAAGGAAACCAAGAGAAACCCTGCACGGTTACCCTCCGCCAGAATCCATCGCGACCTATTCCAGCTGAAAGCATGCCCGCATCCTTTTACACTGAGCCTTACAGCAGCCGTACTTCGTACTGCTACTGGGTGGCAAGGACGGATAGCGTACAGCCTTCCAAATCAGCGAAAGGCAGGTAGTGGGTGCCCGATGCGGCTTTCTAAATTTTGGCCCGCAGTCTGTGTGGTCTAAGGGTCTCATCGTCATTTTGCCCTGAAAAGAAAATTCGTTAGAGCCTCAACCCTTCGATGAAGTGCACTTTTTCTACACAGAACATTCAGTTAAATGGTAGTCAATGATCTAGGTGGGAGTGGGCACTGCTAGTGGAGAGGGCATAATGCTGGTGGTGCTCATGCCTCGTGTGGCAAGTGTTGTGTGGCCATGGTGGAGACAGACGATGGGGTCATGGATGGTGGGCCACCCCCTGGAGTGGGGTCGGACACATCCATACATGCTCCATGGCTGGGGCGCTCCGGCTCCGCCCCACGCCTGAGAGTCTCTCCTTATAGTGTGTATTAGACTTTTGCTGAAAAGACTCCTAGCAGGATTTGGATCTGAGGCTGCCAGAAGGCTTTTAGAGGACCTACATACCAGAAGCCTTGTGGCAGCTACTTCTCAGTATACCAAAAGCCTTTTCGCCTTAGCAGGCTGCTGGTAGACAAACACGGCAGACTCCCAACAGGCTAGCGGTTCGGTACCGGTGTACGCTATACGCATCTAAATTCTAACCTAACACCATACAACATTGATTCGGGGAACAGCCGGTGCCAAACCGGCGCTACAACGATGGATATACTCCGTGGATGTGGGGACCACCCAATGTTCCATAGCCCTAAAGTGACCTTTGCATGCTCCAGTCTTCCCGTTCCCTATCCGTTTCACAATTTCCTACCACTAACTAATTACTAATTCTGAGTCTTCATCGTCCATCCCTTCACAGCTCGCTCTGGACTGACCGCTTCTCTCCATACATAAGCTCAGAGTCAGTATAAGCTCACCGCTCTCCTCCCTCTGTCAGTTCTCTCTGCAGCCGCACGAGCAAGAAGGTGCGAGCGCGGCCCAGCCCGGAACAGGTCTCTATCGACGATAATGAGATCAGCAATCCGGCAGACGGCACGACTCCTAATATCGCCTCGCCGCGTCACAAGAACTAACGCCTACGTATGGATGGAGATAATGACGACCGAGAACGAGACTACTGCATGGTCGGCGAGCCGACCCTCGAGAAGCATGGAGGCTGGTGAACTGTGTCCGGGGACGCCAGCAGGTAAATGAGCCTGGAGACAGGCTGTGTGTCCATAATTGTAATTGGGAACGAGCAATGAGTGAGGGAAGGCTGCAAAAGCCGCACTGGCTGGTGGCAAAAGGGACCTTTGCTTCCTATAAATAGATGCCCCAAGAGCCGAGAATTGGGTCCGCTGCTCCCACCCACCAACCTTCTTCCTTCTCTGACTTCCTCCCACATTGACCTTCCAGCTCCTTACCAGTGATCACCTACAATGCGGTTCACAGTCCTCCTCATTGCTTCCGCAGTCGTCCTAGCAACCTCCGTCATGGCCGATTGTCATGACGACTGTTCAAAGTATTTCACTGTACGTCAACCCCCCCCCCCCTTCTTTCCCCCTCACTCGACGACAATTGACAAAGGGAAGCTGACAATCATACGCTATCTTTCACCTTCATATTCTGTACAACTACACAGATCCCAGACGAAAAGTCCTGCCTGACGCACTACGGCATCGCGGAGGCCACCGCATGCGGCTGGTGCTGGAAAAATTGCGCGTAGTGATCAAATTACTCACGAAAATGTCGTCTATCATCGGGGAAAGGTGAGACCTGCACGTCCATGAATTTCCTTTTGACACCCACCGTTCGCGAACGCATTACTTTACGCTGACTCCACGTCTTCCTTCCTTTGGTACAATCATCACAGACGCAGGCAACGAAGCCTTTCCAAGGACGACCCAGGCGCTCAGCTTCGGCATCTCATGCATATCCCTTTCCCCTACTCCAAGCGTCGCAGCCTCGCACTCGCTGTGCAAAAGTGACCTTGACCCGCTTCCATTGTCTCCTCGATAACATCTCTCAGTCCGAATGAACTAGATCGCGTGATCTTCCTGACGTATCAGTGGGCGGCTGTGAAAGTCGTACCGAATGGCGTGACTGAGGAAGCTGGAAGTAACACGTCCCATACATACCCGCCATGCTTTACATGGAGTGTATGCACTTGTACACTTGCAAAGTTCGAATCATGCAGTATTCGCCGCCCTATACTGGAGACGGGATGTAACACTTAAAAGATTCTCAGATGGTTGTTCATTGCTCGGAGAGGTAGAAAGGGTGAATATGACTATATCTGGAGGGAGTCGTCTACGTGGAAGCAGCAAAGGGAATGAGAGAGGGAATGAGATGAGGCGGAGGTGACCGTGTGCTGAGAGACTGTTACAACATCCCCCAACAAAAAAACCAGTGAGCGTCCTCGCGAACAGCATTACAGACGTTCAGTCGTCGGAGTCGTAGGAGTCTTCGGAGTCGCTATCGTTGGCAAGGGCTGGAGGCGTCCACCGAACTGGCGAGATCTCGTCTAAGTCGTAGTCGTCGATGGAGACGCGAGTAGCTTTGGCGTGAAGTACTCGAACGACGTTGTCTCCGTTGTCAACCCGCGTCTGTCTCACCACTGAACCTTCCCCGTCCTTATGATTGACGTCCTCCAACTTCGCCAGCACAGATCGCACGTTCTTGATCTCTTCTTCACGTCGCGGACACTCGTGTTTGAAATGACCGGGCTGATGGCAATGATAGCAGTTGTTTTCGTCTCTGTCCTTCTTCCGTCCCGAACTGTCTGAGCTCGTAGGTGTGGGCTGGCCGGGAGTACGAGGAAAGGCTGTGGTTTTCCACCCGTTGTTGTGGTTGCTGTGGACCGGCGCGTTGACCTGCACATTGACCTGAGCGTTGGCCTGTGCGTTGCCCGAGAAAACGGCAATTGCCTCGCGCGTCTGTCGTTCGTTTCCGAGCAGTTGTGATCGATATGCCGGCCAATCGTCCTCCTGGCGATACACGTTCAACAAAGTGCGCCAGTGCGCGGGAAGACCATTGTGGACCGTCTGAATCGCATCTTTGACCGTCATCAAGATACGTGCCGCCTCCGGCTTTGGGTTGTCGAAATCCGTATGACCTGCCGCAATTGCTTTTGCGACCTGAAGCTCCGACACCAGCTTGTATTTATCGGAGAGGTAGTTTTCGAGCGATTCTTCTTCGGGGCTGAACTTGCGCTGGTCGACGTCGTCTTGTATGAGGGTGGCATCGCGCATAAAGGCTTGAAAGGCGCGGTTGCGGAACTCCTTCAGTGTTGCGGGGCGAGGAACGAGCTCGTCGAGCCATTGTCGCGGCCATTTGGAGAAACAGCCGGGCAGGCCGGAAAAGACTTCTGCTTCCGTGGCCCCCGAGTACGCCTGGTACTGAACGACTCCGCGCCACCAGCTGAAGATATCCCGTCCCTTGTCCGGCTCGTAGAGACCGATATCGCTCGGCTTAGCGGGTGTGAAGCGTCGCGGGCGAAGGCCTTCGGCTGTGCCCGGTCCGCCCGGTCCCGATGCAAGATGAGCCCCGCCCGGCGTCTCCAGTGGGTTGAGGATGTTCAGACGAGTCCCCGGGTGCGTGGATGCAGTCGCCTGAGGGGCGTGGCTGCGTTCGTGGTCCGTTTGATCTTCGGCGCCCAGGAAGACTCGAGCGGCTGCCGATCGTCGTGACTGGTTGAGCCGATGAGCTGCGTGGGCGGTAGGACTGGACGTATCCGACGTACGCGCCTGGTCTTGTGCGAGAATGGCTTGAATACGCTCCTCGTGCTGCTGCTGCATCATCCGCATCTGGTCCTGGAATAGCCGAGTCATCATCGCCATGCTGTCTTGAGATTGGCGGTCCACCCGAACGAGGACGGCCTCGAGGATCTTCTCCATGCGGTCAAGGGTTGGATCGCCAGCACTGCTTGCTTCGGGCTGGTGGGTGGGGTCCGGGCCAATTTGAATTGTGCTGTCTGCACCTTGGACATAGTCCGGCTCGGTGCGCTTGACGCTGCGGCGGGCACCAGCCGTCGAATCGTCTTGTGCGGTCGAGAGATCGGCGAAGCTGCGTGCAGCGGCCGTGGAAGTTGCATCAGCGGCAGACGATCCAGCTGCGGCAAAAGGAGTGGAGGATGAAAGAGGTCGACTACTCGCGCTTGCGCTACGAAGTCCAGTTCTTGCCGGAGGAGCACGTCGGTTGCCAGGTCCAGTATTGAGACCTAGTTGGAAGGTTGGAGGTGGACCGCTCATGTTGGAACGAAATAGCGTAGCGAAGGAGTGTGCGGTACGTTGTCAAACGTTCGTTACCGTTCGTCAAGTCGTATATTCGTGAATCGTGAGCTCGTCGCGATCGTTTCTTCGTGTGCGGTCGCGCCGCGGGTTCCTAGGCTGTGCCTGCGATTGGGTCCTGTCTGCTGACGAAGGGAGGGCAAAGCTACCAGATGTAACACTTAAAAGATTCTCAGATGGTTGTTCATTGCTCGGAGAGGTAGAAAGGGTGAATATGACTATATCTGGAGGGAGTCGTCTACGTGGAAGCAGCAAAGGGAATGAGAGAGGGAATGAGATGAGGCGGAGGTGACCGTGTGCTGAGAGACTGTTACACGGGATGAGATCGACGTCCGGAGGTCTGAGTGCATGTATGAGAAGAAGAGTGATTCAAAGAAGTCCTGTGCAGGCTCCAAGCTCGAAGCAGCAGCCGGAAAAGCATGTGTGTGTGAAGAGTTGTGGTGGTTGGCATTTATTTTTACTGACGCCTTCCTGTAGATCAAACATTTTTCCTCTCAGCCAGACAAAGAAGAATCAACGATGTTTGCAGGAGCGAGTCGTAACGTACAGGAGGAAGGCCGACGGAGCCTGGGAGACCCTGGATGAAACGCTCCACAGAAGCGAAATCTAGGACATTAACGATCAAGAACCAACCAACTACTCTCCCAATCATTCCTCCACTTCGTCAGTTAGCTCATCTTCCTCCTCCCCCTCTTCCTCATCATGACAATTTTCAACTCGACTCTCGATCACACCAAGTGAGTGGTCATCTTCGCCCTCTTCCTGGTCCTCATCCTCGTCCCCATCGTCATCGTCGTCCTCGTCTCGATCCTCATCCTCCTCGTCTGATAGGTCGCCATCCAACAGGCTATCTTCGACTTCCATCGTGCTTTGTCCAAAGCTGTCGTCCACAGTGCTGATATCGTCCATCTTCGACGAGCCCGCCTTTGCTGCCGCCGCAGCGAGTCTCGACTGAGTCGGCGTGCGAGGATCCTGAAGAGCCATCACCGACGAATGTTGTGGACCAAGCTGTGTCTGTGTACGCTCCCGGTTGAGCTCGCCAGCCAGCAAGTCTAGCTTGCGATTCATAAATGTCTCGGAATCCACAGCCTGTCCGAAACAGTGGGTCAGTTTACTGGAATGGCCCGGCCTTCCACCGCACAATAGTCGTGACTACATTACTCACATCATTCAGAAGCCGATCCATGTACATACGCTCCATATCACGCATGCGCTTGTCCATTTGATCAGCCATTTCAGCGCGAATACGTTGCTCAATAAGGCTAGCATTAAGCTCGCACTCATAGAGCTGGTGGAATAAACACGGCGTCAGCTGTCGATTCTTCGGGTCGCAGAAACGACCGCGTCTACTCACACGTTGTCGCAGCTCCTCGTGCTTTTCGACAAGCATATCAACAAATGCATCAGAGTCGTCATCGCCTTCGTCGTCGCTAACTGAAGAAGTAAAGGCACGTCTCAGGTCAGGAATGCTCTCTCAAGGGACAAAGCAGACATAATACCAATGAAGCGCAGTTGCTGATCCAACTCACTCTCGATTATGGTGATCTCAGGACCATCGGAAGCGGCAAGGTCAATCGCATCAGCCTGTGAAAGGCCAGTCGCATTCTTCCCAATCGTCCCGGAGGCCTTAGTAGGGCTCGCATTTCCCGACTTCTTGACCGGTGAGGAACTTGCTGTCCCCCCGCGCTCCGAGCTAGGAGTAGCTGCGCCGCCCATACCCCGCGCACTGGGATTGGAGGGCCCAAATCGGATCGGAGGTACGCCAACACCGCTGCGACCAATCGAGTGGAAGGCAGGTGCAGAGGACGAAGGGGTCACGCTGCCGTAGATCGCAACCGGTAACCCTCCTCCCCTAGCCAAAGACACCTGCACATCGCGCGCTACAGCACTGAACTTCATCACATGACTGTTCTCGTCGTAGCCCGTGTCGAACGGGTTGGCATTGACGATCATCACCGCCCGTCCAGAGCCACCCCCGGACAAGCTCACGTCCGGGCCGGGGAAGAAGGATTGGAACAGCTCCGTCAGCTTGGAGTGACGGAAAGGTACGACGGACAGTCGACGTTTGACCGAGCCTGTATTCAGTGAGTTCGTCGCCGTCGGAGCGCCGCCGGCAAGGACGTCCACGCTGACAGGCGCAGGAATCATGCTGGCCATCCTCGCCTGATTCTTGCGTATTGTCTCAAGACACTGGCCAAGGCACATCAGACTCTTGTTGATGTTTCCCGCCTCCTTGAGTCGCTCGCCGCTCAACAAGCCCGTGTTCGAAGCGCGCTCAGACCCAGCGAGGTCAACGATACTCAGCCGCGAAGTGTAAAACTCGCGCTCAGCTGCCGAGGTCAACGCCGAAGTGCCCGCGTGCTCCCGGATCACCTTGATCGTGAAAACGCCATGACTGCGCGAACTCATCCGGTTCGCAAGCGTGCCAAATACGATCCGATTCTCCGTTCCGCGCTGAAGGAGTGCTTGTGCCTCTTGAACGGATGAGACCCGATGCTCCGACAGACCGGCCACGTACTTGCCTCCAGCGTTCGGATCAGGGTCGTTTTTCAACACAAGTGGTCGCCTGTTCAGCGTAATATGGTGTGTTTGCATCATATCACCACTCGATCCGCCCATGTTGGCTCTCTCGCCGCTCCCGCCAGCCGCCGATCCAGAGCCAGAGCCAGAAGCAATGCTCCAGTTTGAACCACGAAGAGGGTCCGAGCGAGAGATACCGAAGCTCGCAGCCAGCCCTCCGGACGGCTTGGAAGGACTCGAGCTGATTCCTGGACCATTCGCGCTCGATCGGCCTTGGTGGATCAGCCCACTACCAGGGAAGGAGCCTGGTTCGCCTACCGCCGCATCGAGCAAGTCAAATAGCTTCTCGTTGTAAACCTCGACGTAGCTGACCCAAACACTGTAGCGGTAATTCTTGTCGATAGGGACCGTGACTGGCTCAATGTCATAGACTGGCATGGGAGGGGCAGTGATGGTGTTCGAAGTCGAACCCAACGTAGTCGCCGAGGCCGAACGGGCCACATTTGGGCCACGTCGGTTGGCTGGTGTGGGAACGACAAAGGGACGTCCTGAAGCTGATTTGACCGTCGTGTTTGGCGTGGACGAGGACGCGGTGCTGACCTCCTCCGACGCATCGGCACCGCCAGTGTCGCCAGCGCCACCAACCTCGGCTGAGGGCGGCAACAACTCAACGCCCACCAAACCCCGAGGTCGAACCCTGGGATCGTCCAGATGCCTACCCTGAATCGAATTGAATATGACATCGAGCGCTCGAGGCAAGATGCCCGCCTCATTCTTCCGATTGCCTCCCAAGACCGTGTAACTCTTGCCGGAATTTGTGACACCATACGTGAAGATGAGACCTGACTGGCCGGACAAGAGTTCGCGGACGAGGGGCAGCGTGGTATGCTGGAAGAAGGACGCCTGGTCATTTGTCGCCGCGGATGGAGCCGGTTTAGGAGTGCTCAGAGCTGGAGAGGAGAGGGGGATAGTAGGTGCAAAGACGCGGGTGAAGGTGTACTTGATCGGTAGAGTCGAAGCATGTACGCGCGCTCGGATGCTGTTTGACGCTCCCTGTGAAAGAGTTTCACATGTCTTAATCTTCAGAGGTTGTTTCTTGATCCGATCTGGGAGAAATGACTCACCTCTCTAGGCGGCTTCATAAGCACTTGGGTCTCATTGAGGATCTGTATGTAGGGTTCGGCGTACTCCTTGTCCTCCTGCGGAGCTGGTCGAATACGGAGGAATGCCTTGATACAGAGGAGATGAGGACATGAGTCTGATGGTCAGATATCCCAGTAGAGTTCCCAGGATTGAGCTAACCAGACAAACGTTATAGACATACCTTGATCCCTTCCGAATCCTCAGTCTCGAAGCAGCTAATTTTGGAAGCAGGCAGCTTCTTTGCTGCCATCCGTGCTTTACCAGCAGCGGCAGCATCACTTGCATCCTTCTCTTGAGCGTTACCTCGCGTGCGTGCGCCATCCTTGGACGTTGCAACACCGCTGAAGGGCACAGCTGAGGACGTGGCCGCTGTCGCTGCAGGAGGAGGAATGAGGCCCTCACCCGCGCGTAAGATGGCCTGACTCGACCGCTGCTGTAACAGGGCTGGTCTACTCTCTAGTGCCTTAGCCTGTGCCTTGACCCTTCCAAGACCCAGAGCGATGGTCGACGATGGCGGAAGAGAAGAGGCGACAGAAGCCGAGGACGCGGTGGAGGAGAGGGACGACGAGGACTTCTTGCTGATCGAAGTGGCAGATGAGGCAGTGCTTGACGTGTTGTTCCGACTGAGAGGTCGATTCGTGCTATTTTGGAGCGCCGCCCTAGTCCGCGCTCGAGTTTCTCGCACTGAAGTGGACGTATTTCCCGCCGCCGCAGCCGCAGACGCAGTACGCGACGGAGCGCGAGACGAAGCCGCACTTTCAGCAGCGGACATGGAGAAGTAAGACTCGTCCGTGGTAGCGGCGCTGGAATCTTGGTCGAGGACTTGGGAGATTTTGTTGTTGAGGTCCTTGTCCCGCGGTTGGGACTTGGCAGCGCGGAGACGGCTGGCGGCCGTGCTTGAGCTCGTGCTCCTGCTGGACCCACCTGCGCCTGCCTTGTCCATGGCGCGAGCCTGGCTGGCCTTCGTGGGTGAGCTGGGTGCCATTGAGTTGTGATGTCTTGAAGTGTGACTGTATGCGGTTCGGGGGGAAAGTGGTGGTCGCACCCTCGTTTATTTTGTGTTGTTCTTTTGAGTGTTGATCGGGACGCGTCGCGTATTTCTGTCACGTGCTGCGTTTCGCGACGTTCGGCCAATTCGCAACAAGGCGGAAATCGCCGATGTGATGTCGAACGAGTCATCAGCGATGAGAGCACACCACAACGGTCATCGTCGAGTCAGTTCACAGTTGGTCAGAGCTCAGTCGCTCCGAGCTGGACTGATCGGATGACTCAAAACGTCTCTCAACTTTTGAAACACGCAGTTGAGACAGCGAATGGAATGATGATCGGTGACAGTTTGGATTCTGGTGGTTGAAATCTAAGAGACAATGAGTGTTTCAGGAATAAGGCAGGAAACTGGGGAAACTTTTGAGGGGATGAATGACGTTGGGAGTCAGGCCTTGTTGAACAGCAGCTATGATGACGTCCCTGCGGGAAGAGCGAAGAGCGGAGGGAGCAAGTGTAGCATTCCATCCTGAATGGGGTGAGGAGGAGTTTGTTGGAGCTGCTGCTGCCCATGCCGTGCCTTCTCGATGTCGTCGCAGGGGTATGTGGAAAGGAAGCGACCGTGTGAAAGAGAACCGATATCCGCGCCGATAGATGCCGAGTTCGCATTTGGAGAGTGGACCAGAATCCGTGTGGAGGAAGGAGGTAGCTTGCCTGATGTCGGGGACGGAGGGGTAGACGCTGTCGATCGATGTTGAGCTTCTTCATCATCATCGTCATCCTCCTCGTCGCTGCTGCCTGGGCCGAGTTCCTCGTCATCGGGGATCAGCTCGGGTACGTCTGATAGAGAGGTGCTGAGTTCGAGAGATGATGTGCTGCGCGCGGTGTCATCCGTGGAATGAATGCTAGAGACGCTTCCCAGGAGATCGTCCTCGACGTCGTCGGTAGTATTCTCGAGCTCGAAGAGAACGTCATCGAACCATGCTTGTTCGTCCTCATCGACATCGGTGCTGGGAAGGGAGGACGTGGACGAAGAGGATGATGATGCTGAAGCTGAGTGGGAACTGCTACCGAGGTCTCCCTCGAATGCGGCATCTTCTCCTGCTCTTGCTGCTGATGACGATAAGTGATGCGCTTGAGAGGCTGCTGCTGGACGTTGCTGCCAGGGGTATGAGACTGGTGTGAAATCGGGGTGCTCAGCTGCTTGGAGGGCTAGCTGCCGTTGTCGCTGTTGTTGCTGCTGCTGCTGCTGCGCATACTGAAGCTCGACCCTGCGGAAGTTGGCGAGCATGGTATTGCGGACGAGGACGGCCCTGCGGAGGCCATCGCCTGCGGAGCAGTCGCGGAGTGTGTCTGGGGACATTTTGTCTGTGTTTGTGGTAATGGTTGCTGTTGTTGGGTTGTGTGTCTTGTATGATGGGGGGATCAACCTGTGCTGGCTGGATGCGGTATGCTGGGTGGGCGCGCGAATGCGATTGCTGCGAGAGTTGCTGATGTTGCTACTGTTGATGCTGAGGGATGTGGGTGGCTGCTGTTCATAGTGAGGGAGAGCAGTGGGGTGAAAGGGAACGAGTGTTTTTATGTCGAGATATTGGAGAGGGGGGAGGGTGGACCCAAGGGGGTGGGAAGGTCGATGATGGACGATGATGGGATTGGGAGAGGGGGAAGATGTTCAGGCGAACATTGTGGCAGAGCGCAGGGCGATGGTGAGAGCGACGAGGACAGTTGAGTGAGGGAAGAGGAGAGATGATGGAATGCGATCAGCAAGGTTGCCCTCCCTTCTTATCCTTTTTCCTTTGGAGACCACCTCCATGATCCATGCATCGATCTCGAAATCGGGACTTCGAAATGACTCACTTCTCTGTAATCACACCAACCTCAGCAAGCGATGGCGCCACACCCACCGCCCGTTGAACCTCGCCGGCCGGAATGTTCCGAGCAAAATCTCACCGGGATCGATCGGATGGCTGCCAGATCGAGACGATGGATCAGCGATCAGGAGAAGGGGTCGGGCCAGGCAGGTATGCAGAGATGACGGCCAGCTGAGGTCTTAACCATATCTCTGGCCTCTTCTACCATGTACCGACGAGTTCAGGCCAATGAATCATCTCTCTCGCATCATTTCCCAAGCGTGGAGGACAAGAGTCGAGAAGCCAGGCGCAACAGAACCGTGCAGATGAGGCATGAGCGCATGAGCATGAGCGTGAGGCGCAAGGCAAGGCAACCCCAGAAGCTTGAATCCGTGCAAGGCGGCTGCTCCAGCTCATATGTATCGCAACCGCTCGGTCCTCCCGTCGCCGTCCTCACGGCTCACCAGCTGAAACGCACAGGCAGATCAGGAAAACGGCAACCTTCTCGTCCTCGCTCCAAATCTTGCATCGTACAAACATATGTAACCTTTGAGGTCAACGGCAGTCGATTCACGCTTTTGGACGGTTTCCCTGTGCCCTTAGTAGTGGTCATGGTCTGAATCTGATCGCTGATCCACTGACCGCTGATCTCGTATACACCGACCAGCGAAAGGCCCTTCCCATGCATGAATGTATGAACGCCTCCATCGCCTCATCATGCGGCGGAGGGCGCTGTACTGTGAAACTCAAATGAATGCTACTCGCATCAAGGGCCCTGGCAGTTGGCACCCTCTTCTTCAACATGCCGGTAGAAGGCAACATCCTCCCAGTCAGGGTGAGCCTGAGAAAAGGACAGAAATGGTAAAGAATCGATCTGGATGTTGTGATTTCCTAGATGGTCGCGTATATGTATCTCCGCTGCTTCCTTTTCCGATTTTGAGGGCCAATTTTTCTCGGGTTATTCGATTCATCTAGATGCCCAAGAGACGGAAGGGACCACGGCGGCGGCACGACAAGGAAAGAAGGGTAGAGAGAGTGGAAGGAGCCAGTGAACTCGAGACAGGGCTTTGCTCCTCCCACCCTCATCTCTCATCCATGTCCGGGATGTCCGTTTAACCAACGACGAGCTGTGAGGATCAAGAATCGTCAGTCGCGAGCTAAAACAAGTCAACGAAAGGCAGGGTGGGAGCAGTCAATAACTCACCTTGCCCTCGGCTTCGTTAAAGCTGTACTCGGGAACCTCCAGGTTGAGCGGTGCGGGACCTTTTCGAGCTCGGCCAGAGATGTCGTAGTGCGAACCGTGGCAAGGGCAGTACTGTTCGAGTTCCGAGTCAAAGGGAGGAAAGGCCGCAACGTTGTCAGCAAGAAGACCAGAGCAGGTTCATCTCGGAGCGCAAGGAGAAGAAACTTACCCATCCACCATAGTCACCGGCCTCACCGATGGGCACGCATCCAAGGTGCGTGCATACACCCAGCATAACCAGCCACTCCGGCTTCTGCGTCCTGTCCTCATCCTTCTCAGGGTCACGGAGCTTGCTGATGTCCACCTTGCGAGCCTCCTCAATCTCATCCTGAGTCCGGTGTCGGATGAAGACAGGCTTACCGCGCCACTTGATGATCACATTCTTTCCCTCGGGGATGTTGGCCATGTCGACCTCGACCTTGGCAAGAGCGAGAACGTCCGCAGAGGCGCTCATCGAAGAGAGGAAGTCGGTCACGGTGGCTTTGCCTCCTGCGGCGGCGAGGACACCCATGGAGCCGACCATGAGGTAGGAGAATGCCTTGTTCGACTCCGTGTTGGTGCGGTAGTGCGAGTAGTCGGGCACGGTGGAATCTGGTGAGGCAGCCACCTGCATGTTGCGCGAGGTCGAGAAAGTGCGGGCGGAGTAGTTGACAGTGGGCAGAGCTGTAATTGGTCAATCTGCAAATCAGTATGCGGGGAACTCTGAAAATTCTCGCAACCGCCCTCACGGAAAACGGCCTACTGACCGTTGACAGGAGATTTGGCGAGCAGCAGTCCACTTCCGCTGGCGACGCGGACGCTGGATGCAAAGCGTGGCAGTTGAGCGACGTCGCCGCGCACGTGTGCCCCTGATGATCCGTGGTCGTCAGTGGCTGCATGTGGGTCGACGGGAGCGCGCACGGCGAAGTTGATCCCCTTGGCGACGGGCAGACCCGTGGGTGCCGTGAAGACCGTGGGGCTGTATTGCATGGCAAACCCGCATGTAGTTCCATCACAGAGCAGAGAAATACGGCGAGTAAGTGGAACGAGCTCGGACTCTAGCGAACGAAGGAGGGACAGGAGCAGACTCACGGCAAGTTCGTTGCGGTGCGCGAGACGAAGCGGTAGGTGGCAGCCATCCTGATGCGAGTGTGTGGGTGTGTGCTGGGAGGAGTTGGTGGTTGTTGGCCTCGGGGGGTGAGTGAAGGTGAGGAAGGTGAAAGGCTCGTGGCAGAAACCGGGAAGATACAAAAAGCGGAAACGAGTGAACGCTCTGGCGATTTGTAAGTCAGGTTTTGTAGTCCGCCACTTTTCAAAATACCTTTTGCACTCCACCTTTTGGGGTCAGCCTCAAGCAAGCTGGGGAAGGAGAGAAGCTCGAACAGCACACAGCATCCTCACAGGGCCTCAGCTGGGAATCGAAACAAAAAGATGGACGCGCTGCTGAGCGGAGTGGACTCGTCCGCGGATCCCTACCGCCCTTCCTTCTTCGAGCTCTTCGCCCAGGACCAGCTCAGCTCGCTCCTCCGCCCCGCCATCCGATACGTCCTCACCGTCCTCGCCCAGCGCAACCCTCGCTACTTGCTCCGGCTCGTCAACCGGTTCGATGAGATCTACGCGTTGCTCTTGCTGGCTGTAGAGCGGCACTACCTGACCACCTGGGGCTCGTCGTTTGCCGAGAACTTCTACGGACTGCGGCGGAGAAGACGGCCGGCTATCACCACAGATCGAGCCAAAGCAGCCGGTGCTGCGCGCAGTGGATCCTCGGCTCGTCTCGACGGGTCCAGACAGGGCGTGGCTCTCCAGGAGAAGCTCCGAGGCAGAGAGATCTATCTCTCCCTGCTTTTCCTCGTCGGATTGCCATATCTCTCCGCCAAGGCAACCGACTACTGGGAGCGCATCGGGGGCGGGCTTGATGCATCTGGCGGGGACGATGCCCTCTTTGGCGATGACGGTGAGGAGCCTGCTGAACACACTTCCGGTCAGCGGAGATTACGCTTCGCCGACGACGAGGATGAGGAGAATGGTTCAAACGGGAGTCGGAAGAGTCGACGGGCCAAACTGCTCGCACGCGCACAGCAACTCGCTACCTCCACCTTCCGCAAGGGTTACCCACACGCCGCGGCAGCATATCAACTCTGGCTACTCGGGTACAATGTCTCCTACCTCTTCGATCGGACTCCTTATTGGCGTCCCTGGTTCAGTCTGATGCGAGTCGACGTACGGAGGATGGGCGCAGACGATTACCCAGATACTCCACCCCTCATCCCGCCTAATGCACCCTCTCCCCTCAAACATCCCGTCAGCTTCGCCCTGACTATGTTCCGCTCCGCACCCTTCATCTTCTTCGAATCGCTAAAGTATGCACTCCCCGCGAGTATCTTCTTCTTCAAATTCCTCGAATGGTGGTACAGCCCCGACAACCCCCGACGTCGGCGAGGAGGAGGAGGGGAGGCGATATTGGAGGAACAGGGACTGATGAAGACGGTAGCGGTGCGAGAGGAGGAGGGTCGGATGGCGATGTTCCTCTCTTTGGTCCACCGCGGCCGCTGCTCCCCACCACACGCGGAGTCGTCTACCGCCCCGACCCTTCCAAATTCGTCGCACCTCTCATCACAGTCGCATCGTCCGACCCACTCGACCCTTCCAATCGGGCTCTGGCGAAAGCACTCCTTCCTGCCGCTGAGAAGGGAAAGAACAAAGAAGAGGGACCCATCATGCGCGCGCCACTGGTGCATAATGGTTGTCCCATCTGTGGAACCGCGCCTATCAACAATCCGGCCATCTTCCCGACGGGCTACGTGGCATGCTTCGTGTGTGCTCAGGACTATGTGGAACGCGAGGCTAGGTGTCCGGTGACCCGTGAACGTGTCAGAGGTGGTGTAGGGGCGCTGAGAAAGGTTCTTGGATAGCTCGAAATGAACAACACAATCTCAAATCGACCCTTTGTCCAGCAGGCAGCCCAGAGCCCAGATCTAAGTCTTTGGCTTCTGTGCCTTTATGTGTGTCCTGAATGATTAATGAAGGGCCTGTCCCACCCACGAACTGCTGTGTGATGAATCTGAACTCAGTGAGGCAGATCTCCATGCGCTCTGCTGAGAAGTCATGTTGGGGACGCTGTACATAACTCACCGCACGCCAAATTCAACTCCTGAACACCACCCAGGTGACTCTCAACCACATCAACACGCCCAGATTTCAATCCTATTGCTCTCTCTTGATTTTATCCTGTCATCTTCGCCAGGTTTGGGTAATGTTTTGTATGTGGGATCTCGAAAGCGATGTGTGCACCACCAGCTAACGGTGGTGCTGGACGTTTGCTGGGCAAGTAGGGCGAACCTCCGCTAGTTTTTAGGGATCATCGAGACCCTCCAGTGACCACCCTCTAGTTTCCCATAATGCCCGTCAGTTTACCCTTCACCACCCGCTTGAGAAGATCCCTGATCATCCGCTATCTGAGCGTGATCTCCCCTCAGCATGGCTGCTTCCCCGCTTGCTCACCCATGAAGTTCCCTGCTTCCCCGCTAATCCATCCCACAATGCCCTTTTCAAAGCCCCATAAAGCCCGTCAAAAATATGTGACTGGGAACGTAGATTTCTGGGATCGCCCCAAAGAAAGCATACTGTCGGTCCGACAACTTGCAAATCGGCAAACCGGACTTTTCAAAGCCGCACCTTTGATTCCTTTTCTTCTTCTTGTGCAGCCTCTCCACGCTTCACGACGGTGTCGAAAGCCTCGCTCGCCGTCAATGTTTAAGAGTCTTGTGGTTGTCAGGTAGCTCCGCCTTCCCCTCGCCGACTTTGTAATCTCTTTCTTTACGATGACTTGTTCAGTGCAAAAGATATTTTCGTTCTGCGGGAAACGACGGGAAACGTTTCAGATGCATAGCGGGGAAGCCGAGGTCACTGACGGCTGATGTTGGTAACGCAGGGGCTGATGTCCGACTCCGTTTGACGGGCGAAAGCATGCTCAATAGCGAGGAAGCCCTGACTCTTAGCGGGCGATCACGCATCCTTAGCGGATGATCAGGGTGGGTAGGGTACATTACGAGGTCTTTAAAGGGGAATGTCAAGGAAAGAGACGGATGATGAGGGTCTCAACTTAGCGGTCATTGTCAGGTCCTGGCGGACGTTCACGAAATCGTAGCGGAGGTTCGCCGGTTTAGCGTTTGCTGGAGGGGGTCAGTCCGTGGGTCGGATTTTCTTGCCTCCCCTGGACCACTTGCCTTCCTTCCCATATGATACGCGCGCAAAGATGCTTCCGAAAGTGCATAATAATTCACTGGGCATCCTGGACATAGCTGTGTGCGATGGAAGATGCTGAATGGTGATGATGTTGCGGACACAGTCATTTGATGTGTGGACGAGGAGGAGGAAGCAAGCAGAGAGGCGCGCTTCAGACGATGTGGTCGTGGTGCACGTGACTGCAACGCGCACCAAAACGCGTCGGAGCCTTTTGGACGCGTTCCCAAAAAAGCAACAGGAGAAATCAACATGTCGCAGCCTCATCGAAGCCAACACCCACCACCAGCTTCTGCATTCCCAACAGCAAGTCACTTACTCACCATTCGCTCAACATCCACTTGCCAAAGGAGAATATATCGAAGCAACAATGGCCTCTCGCGCCAATAATCCACCCATCTCGGGTTCAGCCAGTCGCTCCCTCCTCAACAGGACGTCCGCAGCGCGACGAACAACAGCCTCATCGGCCAACACGAGCGTGTCGACGGTCGGAAACACATCCACCCTCGGCAAGCGACCTGCTCAATCATCATCATCATCAGAATCCATGCCTGCAGCATCCCGAAGGAGGCTGGGAGGAGCAGGAACATCCTCTTCTGCCCTCGCTTCGTCCACGTCCTCCGCAGCCCTCGGGCACGCGGGTTCGTCCACCAGCCACGGAGGCACAGGCTCCGGTAGCGCAGGAACAGGAGGAGGCGCTCAAGAGAGTTCGAACGCTAACATCCAAGTGGCCGTTCGCGTTCGAGGTCGATCGTCCCCGAGTGCCCCACGACCTTCGGACTCGTGCGTCATCACTGAGGGACCACGTTCCAACACCATCACCATCTCTGCAGATCCTCTCTCAGGAAGCACGATTGGTGGAAACACGGCAAGTCTGCTACCTTTTGCCTCGCCCATCAAGAAAAGTGCTGGTGCCAAGTCTAAGCTCGGAGGGGTGGGGAGAGAAGGTCACGGCGATGCAGGTCGTGAGCAGGGATCTGGCGCAGGAAAAGATCGAGAGGCCTCGGGCGATACTGGCCCGGGAAGCTCAACCCACTCGAACAAGAAGACCTACAATTTCGATCACGTTTTTGGACCCGAGGCGGATCAAGGTATGGTCTACCAGGACGTTGTGGCGCCAATCCTCAAGGAAGTCCTCGAAGGCTACAATTGCACCATCTTTGCTTATGGACAGACAGGAACAGGAAAGACGTGAGTTATGAACGCCGGTATCCTCCTTACGTGCTTTCTGAAACACTCGCTCATCATGCGCGGTTCGAACCCATATTCTAATCTACAGACACACGATGGAAGGTGATCTCTCCCCTCACCCTTCTACCGGTACATTCGCAACCGACGCAGGCATAATCCCCGCACTCTTTTCCGCCTCTTCCACATTCTTGAGACCTCCGGTTCCGAATTCAGCGTCCGTGCCAGCTTCGTAGAGCTTTACAACGAAGAGCTCCGCGACTTGCTCGCCGTCGAAGATGCTGGTTCTGCACCAGGTGAGGAGACGGGTTCGCAGACTGGGAAAGGTGGCAGTGCTGCGGGCAAAGCGAAGGAGACGTCGAGCGGTGCAGGATTTGGATCATCCGGAGCCAGTGGAGGCATGAGGATATATGATGATGCCAAGGGGCGAGGTGTCGTCATTCAGGGGTTGGAAGAAGTCCCGATGGCGAGTGCAGAGGCAGGCTTAGAGATTCTTCGCAAAGGAAGTGCGAAAAGGCACATCGCAGCTACGAACTGCAACTCCCAATCGAGGTAAGCTACTCCGTCCAGAGAGCAATGATTTTTCTGTCTGATAGGCTTACAAAGAGTCTACATATTTCCAGTCGTTCTCACTCTGTGTTCACTTTGACCATCCATCACACCACAACAAACAACCTCTCTGGCTCTCAATCCGCACCTGCCTCGAGCGGCTCGAATGCCCTCGGATCTCGCCCCATCATGCTCGGCAAGGACGGGAAACCAATTCCAGCTACGCCGGGCTCTACTCAACAGGGAGAGGATGTGATGCGGATTGGCAAGCTGAATCTTGTCGATCTGGCTGGCTCGGAGAACATCGGTCGAAGCGGTGCAGCCGACAAGCGAGCCCGGGAGGCGGGAATGATAAACCAGAGCTTGCTCACGCTTGGGCGGGTGATCAACGCTCTCGTGGAGAAGCAAAGTCACATCCCATTCCGGTGAGTCTTACCTTCATACGCAAGTGCTTGCTAAAGGTTGTTCCCTATCTCACTGTGCATGTGTCGATACCTTCTACAGAGAATCCAAGTTGACGCGTCTTTTGCAAGAGTCACTGGGTGGCCGCACGAAAACCTGCATCATCGCGACAGTTTCGGAGTCGAAGAGCTCTATCGATGAGACGCTCAGCACACTCGAGTATGCCACTCGTGCCCGGTCGATCCAGAACCGACCGGAGATGAATGCTCGGACGACTCGGACTGCTTTGCTGAGCGAATACATCGCTGAAAACCTGCGACTGCGGGCCGATCTGAAAGCCACCCGCTCCAAGAACGGTGTGTTCCTCTCCCAAGAGACTCTCGAGACGATGGAGGGCAACCACGCCCGAGCTGTACGCGAAGCACAGGCTTCAAAGCTCGAGTGCGATCTAGCCCAGAGCAGAATCCAGACGATGCAAGAACAGCTCGAACAGAACTCGGCTGTGTTGGCGCGAAAGGAGGAGGAAGCGCGCTCGGCTCGAGCAGAGTGGGACAAGGCTCGGGCGGAGTGTGCACGGCTGGGAACTGCTCTGGAGGCAAGTCGGAAGGCAGAGAAGGAGGAAGCACAATTGCGAGAGGCGTACATGTGCAGCGAGCGACGAATTAATGGAGTCGCAGAGGGCTTGCGTGGTGTGGTGGAGCAGAGCACCGGCGAAATCAGCTTACTTCTGGACAAACTTGGTACGTTACTAGACAGAATGTTTCTACATGCTGAAGTGTTCCTAATTTTCATTTCTTCCATCTTTGACGCAGGTCGCAAAACGACCGTCGAAAAGAAGAACCAGAGCTTGATGAGCGATTGTTATGCCGCTGTGCGAGAACTAGTCAGCAAGCTCGAAACGCAGGTGGCCGAGTTCAAGACCAATCACGACCGATTCTCGACTGGCCTGGCCGACTCGCTGAATGCCTTCTCATCAGCGCAAGACAACGCCAAGGAAGCCGGTCTGGAGAACATAGGAGATGCGTTCAAGGCGGTTCAGGAGGCTCTCGCGGATGTTCGTGAAGGTCACACTGTCACGTACGAGCGCGCTCAAGAGCTTTCCAGCCAAGTCGGGCGCGTACGTGAATCCATTCTGACTCTTTCTCAGAGTCGGGGGAAGCAAGTCCAAGGCATCACTCAAACGTTTTTCCAGGATGTGCGATCACGCCAGGGTCAGTTCGAGCGAGCTGCGACATCGTCCTTAGAGGCTTTGTCAGCTCAGACAGAAGAGCTTTACACGGAACTGGACCGCTTTGTTGAGGTCAACGAGGCGCATGTCGACAGCGTACGTCGGGCCGCCGTTGAGACGGTACAAGAACATCGACGCATCCTGGTCGAGGACCGGGAGCGAATGGAGTCCTCTGTTCGGAACGAACGTGCACGAGCACAAGCTGCCAAGACAGCCTTCCTTCAGGCTGTTCAGAGCGCAGCGGACGATCTCGTCGGCGGTGGATTGCGTGAGTACGAGCGATTTGCGAACGACCTCGCTCCACCCATCAAGAAGCGTGCCAAGCTCTTAGACTCGTTCGAGAAGGAGCATGAAGAAGCTTTAGGACCTATCAGCGAGCAGCTACAGTGGCTTGCGGACATGGGTGCTCAGAAGGAGGAGACGCAAGCGGGCGAGATGAAGTCACTGGCCTCCGAAGTCGGAAGCTGGAATACGGATCTTGAGACGCGAATGGGAACGCTCGAGAAGAGCGATCTTGTGACGTATCAACGTCGCTGCGAGGCCGATGCCGAGGATGAAGATCGGCAGCTGGAAGAGATCAACAAGTTTGGTGAGTGGTGCTTGCTCAATTCGTTCCGCAGCGAATGGTTCTGACTTTCGAGTTTTCTTAACTTTGCAGTCACGGAGGACGCTGAGCTCAATAAGGAAGTACTGGATCGCGCGGCTGATATAATGCAGAACGGAACAGACAGCCTCGCCACCGCAGCAAAGGCAGGCCTGACATCGATCTCATCGGCATTGCAACAGATGACAACAAGCACTGCTTCACAGGTGAGTTCCGCACTCGGTTCACATTGCAAATCTGCTTGTTGTCTAAATGCTGTATTTGTGCTCGAACAGATTCTTTCCCACCGCAAAGTGGGTTTGGCCTTCTTGGACTCCAATGCCAAGAGTCTAGGAAAGGTCCGGCAGCAAACAAAGGATCATCTTCACAAGCGAGTTTATCACGATGTGGAAACCGGGTCAACCCCTCGTAGACACGAATGGAACTACCCGACGGAGTGGGAGAAAATGCCTTCAGGTCGGACCGCGGCTGTGGCGCACGTACAAGAGCATGGATCCGGAGAGGAGAGTTTTGGATTTGACTACTCAGCAGCACAACCCTCTCATGAAGAGGTCAACGAAGGCTTCGACAACGACGATGTCATCCGGGAAACGTCCAGACGAGCTGCTGCACGGTTCGAGCCCGATAACGTCGCTGATTCAAGAAGCACTTCGCCTCCTCTCCCACCGCTATCAGTCGCCGCAGACGATATGCTGCTCGGCAGTAGCACAAGCATGCTACTAACTCCAGGTCGCAATCGACGGGCTGGACGCAAGACAAGCGTACTGGCAGAGGGCGATAACGGCGGGCTGCTGAGTTTCCCCGGGTCTCCGGACAAGGAGAACGCGCCGGGCGGTATACTCTCGCCCTTTCCCTCGTTGTCGAACGGTATGTTCAAGAGCCCTTCATCTTCAACTTCAGCGGGTTTAGGACAGAAATCTGTTGAGGCGAAGAAGATGAGGTCGACGGCTTCTAAGATGGCCTCCTCAAGCTCTGCGTTTGGTCTCCCTGCTTCGCCTTCGGGATCCCGGTTATTGCAAAGTGCCAAAGGACGGTCAAGTCGACGCGGTGTTGCTGCTGCAGGCAACAAGATGGGTGTTCTGGGCGACGGTACTGTGGTGCGAACTCCGCCCCGCTCGAATCGGTAGCACCAAGCGGCGTCCATACCCTTTCCCTTACCTTCCTCTGTTGCGATCTTTGCCTTCTATTCCCTCACCGGTTTCTGTTTCGAACCGACCGAGTCTCGCTTCCTGTTGATACATTTTGTTCCTCTGTTCTTGGAATTGTAACCCTTTCTGCGGTCTGACCAAGGCAGCAGCCAGGAGCAACGTTGCAATGGCGCTTTGTTTGTTACGTTCCATTGATTTAAGTATTGCTGACATAAGCAAAACGGCACCATGTTCGCACGTCGCACAGCACCGTGATTTTCCCACGCTTTCGGCTTCGAATCTGCAGATTAATTTTCCTCCGCCTCGTCGGACACCACCAGACCATATGATGGCGGGTCTACATATTAGCAGACACCAGACGTGGCCGAAAGCGAATGGAGACCGGCTGTTCCAAAATGGTGTTGAGTGATTTCTTTACTACGTCCCTTCGCATCTCGGAATCTCCTTCGCCACAGCCGAAACGCGCCCGAAGGGCACTTTCCGAAGAGGCTGATTACAATCAGAAATCGTCGCACATAGCTCAGGCATCTCTTCGGGGAAGATGTGGCATCTCTTCGGTCCGTCCCATCGCGGCGCATCTCGGTTTCCATTCGCAGCGTCCTCGCTCTGCAAACGCCTTTGCTGAACGCGAGTCGTCGCGGGAACGTTCTTTTTTCCACGACATCCCGGAATGATGAAACGCTTGTTTCGGGCATCTTTCCCCCACATGTACGTGCCCGACTATGTATGTACATACAACAGATGGGCAGGATTGCGGAGACAAGGTGAGTCTTCATCTTTACCGCTCCACACTGCTCGCCAATGCAGGAACCCTCGGATCCTCTATGACTGTGGGGAAGGCACTGAAAGAAATCTTTCTAGAGGAGTCGACAGGCTGCAGCGCAGCAGAAAGTGATTCGGATGTCAGCCTGCCAGTAAGATGGGGTTGAGGCGTTGGACGAGAGACAGCCGTGGGGAAACTGTCCCAACAGCTGGGCACGCAGAGAAGTCTGAGGACAGTTCTTTACTTTCCTGTTTAAAAGCCGTAGGCGCGTAGTCCGTAGGTGCTGATTCCTTTCGCAATGTTCGCTATCTGTGCAGCGCATCCTCTCTCACCACCTCTTCTACTTACAATCCCTCCCATCCTTCTCCCCTTTCAGCATAGTTCCCCGACTCTTTTACCACTTTGGTCATGCAGGCCATTCTTCTCGGATTACTTGCGGTCGCCTGCGTAGCACAAGCCCTTCCTGCGCCCCCCTCCTGCCTGCCCGACTTCACTCAGCCGCCGCCGGCCAACTTCAGCGCGCTCGCAAACGGAAGCATGTTCACCCAGTGGCGACCCAAAGCCCACTTTATTCACACTTCCGGGCTGACCGGCGACCCGACCAGCCTCTGGGCCGACCCAGATGGCTCAGGTGCCATCATATCGACGATTTATGGATACCTCAGAACCGTTCCTGGCGCTAGCCCTTTCGCCAACGCTCTGCGTGCAGCCAAGACGACCGACTTCGTGACGTTTGAAGACTGGGGCGTAACGATTGGACCTGGAGGAATGAACGATCCTTTAGCAGTGTTCGACGGGAAAGCGATTCCCAAAGGCTACAGTGAGTTTCTTATTAGTCAGCGTCCAGCCCCGCACCGTAGTTACCTGTCTCGCTCAACGTTCATTTCGTGACATTACGATCGGAAACGATCTTCCAGAGGGCCTTCCTACACTTATCTACGCCGCAGTCAGCTACACGTCTCTATCATGGCACTTACCGTACGTGCGAGGAGCCGAAACCCAGGCACTAGCCTTCTCCGAGGACAAGGGCAGGACTTGGAGGAAGCTGGCAGCCCCACCTGTCATTCGGTCACCACCTCCGAACATGTCGATCACGACTTTCCGTGACCCTTACCTGTTTCGCAGCAAAGCCCTCGACCGAGCGATGGGCCTCGACAGCAACCCAGACTGGTATCTGACTGTCAGCTCAGGTGAAAGGGGCAAAGGTGCGCGGATCCTTCTGTATAAGCAGGCCAACGGTGACTGGACGAACTGGACGTATATCGGCGCACCATTCTCACCAGCACTTAATGCAGAGTTTGGGGCTTCCGCCTTCACCTTCAATGACGGCGGTGAGTACATTGGGTGTTGCGAAATGCAAAAGTCGACGTTTGAGCTGGGGCAGCTGACAAAATGGATAACTTTGCAGGCAACTTCGAGTGCGTCACCCCACTAACTTTGGGACCGAATGGCGACGATTCAGGTGGAATCGACGTGTTCACTATGGGAGTCGAGGGCAATATGTCGGGGCGCCCTTGGCAGCTGTGGAAGATCGGGGTGTGGAAGCAAGCTTCTCCAGTGGAATTTGAGGTCCATGCGTCTGGTAGGCTTGACTGGGCGGCGGGCTACGCCTGCACTGGCGTCGAGGACTACAAAGGAGGTCGGCGCATCTACACTTGCATGTTTACCGAGGACTTCATAACCGACGGGAGATTCAAGCAAGAATGGCAGAACAGTCTGACGTTGTCGCGCGAGGTCAGTTACGTTACCCGCAGCAGCGTCCTCTTCACGTTCCGCCCGACTCACTTTTCAGTCATCCTCAACTTACAGATCTTCATCAAAGAGTTGGTCGTGCCAGACAACGCCTTGGCTCGCACACGGGCTTCCTGGGCAATCAAATTGGAAGACAACACCACCGTCCCGGCTGACTCGCCGGCGGTACCAAGATCTAAGGACGGTACACTGACTCTGGTCACCCTCGGTCAAAGCCCTGTCACCGAGCTCATCGAAATGCGCCGGGGAGCCACCACGTCATGGAACGAGTCCGACATCGAGCTCAGTCCTGGAACAGCGAACCGAGAAGGCGAAGCGCTGGTGGAACAAGATACTGATTGGACGAACGTCTTCATTCCTTTCGGCTGTAGCCCTTTCAGTCGTCACTGGGAAATGCAGGCGACGCTGAGCTTCCAATCCAACGCCTTGCGTAACATCAAGACCACAGACTTTGCCGCCGGAGTAGCTATCATGAAGGGCCGCAACGAGAGCGTGATTCTATCGTACCAACCATCAAACGAGAGTGTAGCGATCACCCGTGACCTTGCTCTTTCTTCCGACCTCATCCACAAGGAGCCCAGGTTCGGAACACTCCGATTGTGGGACACTAGGTCTGAAGGGGAAGAACTTTTCACTACAGAACCCCTCAACATCCGCGCTTTCATGGACGGTTCGGCACTCGAAGTCTTCATCAACGACGTTTTCGTCATGTCTACGCGCATCTACTACTGGTACCCAGACTCGACACAAATGGGCTTCTGGTACCGTTTGCCCAAGAACATTCCGTCCGACACGAGCTGTGACACTTTCAACGTACGGTGGTCAAACGTCCAAGTATGGGAGGGTCTGTTTGATGCATACCCGAAGCGACCGAAGAATCCGATCGACCTTTCCAGCGCATCCATTGGGTACCCTCAGCCCGAGCCCGACCCGAACGTGCCTCTTTTTTACGATGACTCATACGACATACCTTCTGGCGTGAACGGGTCCCGTTGGAGCTTTCAAACGTGGGAAGGTGCTTAACGACCCAAAACAAACACCCGCCACGTACTCCACGTATCAGGCTCGATTACTCTTCGAATCCAAACGGCATCCATTCCGATTTTTGGATGAACCTTCCGCACTCTTCAGCTCCGACGTTGACTCCTTCCTCTTGCTGCCACCGGTACAGCCAACCAGGGTCGGTTAGGGTACTTCCACAGTGCTCTAACCCCTCGATCTCTCGATCCACCATTTCATTCCTCTCTCACTAAAGTGTCTATCCATTTCATCAGTCTCCCTCCGAAGCTAATTCTTGCGGGTACCCGCATGTCTTCAGATCACAAAGGGAAAGCCTCAGGCTCAACGTCAGCCTGGTGCTAAAAAAAGCTGCTCGCTCCGTCCTCCTGGCTCGTAGACCACCGGGCAACGTTTTCTTCGACTTGCGGACAAGTCAAAGAAGTGGCCAAGTGATCAGAGCATTGCAGACAAGAAAAGTGAGCAGTCCCGCAACTCCTGAACACGACGACCTCGAACAGGAAGTGAGGCACAGCTTACGAAACAAAAGGAGCGACGACTTTGGGATGGTCTGTATCTCTCCGCAACCAAAATTCATGGTGGGGCATACGTATCACCTAACAAACGAGGCTGTCGCCCCTCAACGCCGGGGGCAAAGTCGCAGTTCTTGCGCTGGCACGGGGCGACCCGCCTGCTTGAGATGTAGTACTTAATAAGGCCCACCTGCCGAGCTGGATCTGCTTCCCGTGCAAGTCGACACTCCAAGCGCTGCAGATTGGGTGCGGGTCGCCTCTGGGTCGGATGTTGTGAGTGCAAGCTTGCTCCGACGTGCCAACCCTCCTTGAACAACGATGCCTCTTCTCTTTGGGTACGTATATTAAGGTATAGAAAGGGGGCCGTACTTACCTTCCTGCCCACCATTCCTTCATCAGCCACTCCCATCATAGGACATCTTTCCACTCACTCTTTCTCACCCACAAACCACACTCACAAGCATCTACACAACCCCATACTCCCAACTCGCCAACCATGCAACTCAACTCCAGGCTCGCTCTCATTCTCTGTGCCCTCATGGTCGCCACGCCCATTGCGTCCATTCCCATCAACAACGACGCCACCGGAATTATTCCTCGTTCTGTTGGTATCCTCAGCCGCAGCGAGAAGCTCAACGGCGGCCATGCTCAAGGGACCTCCGAGCACGACGCTGGCAAGGGCAAGAGTCAGGGGGAGGACAACGAGGGGAAGGAAGAGGATGAGGACGACGAGGGAGAAGATGAGAATGATGAAGAGGGTGACAAGGGCAAGGTCGGGACCGTCAACGGAAACTACGTCAAGGTGACCTTCGGGGACAAGAACGGCAACTACGCTGGACAGGGAACGGGTGAGGGTGAGGACGAGGATGGAGGTGAGGAAGGCAACGGAGAGCAGGGCGAGAACGGCAAGGAGGGCCACAAGGACGAAGGTGCGGAAACGGAAGATCAGGGGGAGAAGGGCAAGCTTCATCAGAAGCGTGAGGAGCGCTACGGCCGGAAGGGCGAAGCCGGACGGAAGGACGAGCAGGGAAAGGGTGCCGAGAAGGAAGAGGGGCACCACGGCCGGAAGGGTAAGGCTGGATGGAAGGGCGAGCAAAGCGAGGGTGCTGAGAAGGGAGAAGAGCGCTACGGTCACAAGGGCAAGGCCGGTCGGAAAGGTGAGCAGGAACCGGACGTCGAAAAGCGTGAGGAGCGCTACGGCCGGAAGGGCGAAGCCGGACGGAAGGACGAACAGGGTAAGGGTGCCGAGAAGGGACAGGAGCGCTACGGTCACAGGAGCGAGGAGGGCAAGGGTGCCGAGAAGGGCGAAGAGCGCTACGGTCACAAGGACAAGGCCGGTCGGAAGGGCGAGGAGCGCTATGGTCAGAAGGGCGAGGCTGGAGAGAAGGGCAAGCAGGGCAATGTTGTTGAGAAGGAAAAGAAGGGCCACGGTGAGGAGCGTGAGGATGGCTGGAAGGGGGAAAAGGAAGAGGAACGCCACGGCAAGCATGGAAAGGGCGAGAAGAAGGGTGACGAGGTCAAGCGCATCTTCTTCTAGACCTGTTTCGACTGTTACCTTTTCTCAATGAACTCCACTCTGTTCAAGCTCGACCTCTTACTCAAGACTTGCTACTCACTGAAAGGATGATAAGAAGTGAAGATGAAGGTCTGCACTGTATTTGAGCCTCTTTTCATGATTGGGTCTTCTCATCCCTATGTGGGACATAGCAGCAGAGTTTTTAGGGCTGTAACACCGAGAAAGGCGATGGAGAGGACTTCGAGTTGTGCTTACGTAACAACACAACAAACAAATGCAAATATGCAAAGCCGGTAGTTTCCCACGCTCCGAGACGCCAGAGTCTCGGAATCTCAGACGAACGCAACGCTAAGTCAGATCAGTACAGGGCCAAATGAGATTGCAGTCTGGCATTGCGGTGATGATCTAGGACGCTTAACGCAGAGAGGCTCTGTAGACTCGTTGAAGCTTCTGTAGACGTCCATGTCAGATTCGAAGGCCGGAGAGAGAAATGCGAGCTTCACTTCGTCATCTTGCGGGTAGAGGGGTCCGTTGTTCGTGTGACCCGTACGATGTCGCCGACTTTCAACTTGCCACCTGTACATAAGGAGATGGTTAGAGTTGCTCAGACAGGTCCAAGTACAAGAAGCGGTAGATTCGTAAGAAGAGACCACGTACTTTTCTCACGGAAAGCAGATAGCATGCCGAAACATGGCTTTCCGAGTCGTTTCGAGCCTTCATCGACGATGCGCCAGCGTTGCAGGAGCTTGTACGGCAGATGAGGGTCTCGCTTCCCAGTTTCGATGTCGATTGAAGGCTGCGACCACAGTAAAGAGGACTGTGAGCAGAATGAAGGGTAGGGACCGGATGTTTCGGGAGACTCACTACTTGGCAGCGAGCGCATCGTGCGACACAGTACAAACCTCGACCCTTGTTCTCGGCGTCAGGGCCAAAGGGAACATTATCATCGCTCGCTGCTGAGTCGATGATTTCAAGCGCCGTCCAACCGTCTTCTTCGAAGGGAACGAGAGCCCGCCCGCTTTCCGCTGCTCCAGGAGCAGAAGCGACGCAGATGTTTGGCCTGAATCGTTCCATTTCCAGATGTTCGGCCTGTTCGGGAGTCCAATACTCACGCTCCACGCTTTCGGGGATTGGATAAACTGATGGCTGCTGTTCGTTCTCATCAGTTTGCGTTTCACGGGCCTGGATGCTTGGGTAGAGAGAGGCGAACAGATTGTCTCGGACTTCTTGAAGGGAGGCGCGACTTGCAAGTAGGACTTGGTAGAAGTCTTGGTAGTTCGTGGCCCAGCTTCCCTCGTGAGGACCTACTGGTTGATCAGGACCCTGAAACAGACATGCGGATAAGAGTGAGAATGAGACTGCTAGATTGGGTAAGGCTAAGGAAATTGAATGTCATACACACCGAAGGTCGAAGACTGGGACCCTTTCGAATCAGCCGCACAGGCTTTCCGAAGAACAGGGAGAGGGCCTCATCTGCTTCGAGAGAGACAGCGTATCCATCGACTTGGTGGCCCCAGAGCTTGACGTCCTTGATGAGTTCCTTCCCCTCGAGTGATTCTGGAGCGGGATCTAAGGCAGTCGAGATCGTGACCTCCCCTTTGCCCTTGTCCTCGAGTGGGATGACGATGTCGAGTCGGTTGTTCGTCAGATCGATTTTGGGAGTGATGGTGACCATTTTGGGCAGTTCGCGCGCTGTGCAGAAGCGATTCTGGTCGTCGATGATGAGAAAGGCGCGGTCGAACTTGAGACCTGTCTCTGTGTATTCCCATTCTTGGACAGAGACGCCCTTGCATGATTTGATGGGGTGAACGAAGAGAGATTCGATGACAACATCCTTCTGGATCGACTGGGTGTGGTCCATAGTCGGGGGTGGTATGATCGAGGCAGACATATTGCTACAGCTCTCTCGCAGTCAGTGCGAATCCTTTCCAAGGTGTACGCTTGTACGAGGGTGGTGGACGTTTTGAAAGACGTGCCAACCGCGTGTTTTATGTTTAGCGGGTGGCGGCATGTCTCAGTGTTAATCTTTTATCTTATCGTTATCTAAGCTAGCGACTTCGCCTCGGAGATTGTGAATTTTGTTTATGTCCGGGGCCCCTGTCTGGTCCACTTGACCTCAGACCTGGAACTGGACCTTCGATGACTTAGATCTCTCTCACTCTCAACACCCATCACTTAGACTGTGGACTCGCCGCCTTTCTCTGGACTCTAACGACCTGTAACGACCGTTGACGACCTCTTCGCTTCTTCTACTTTTCTCTCTTCCTTACTCCCTCTAGGCACACTAGCAACCGTTTCCTAACGACCTCATCGTCCCCTCCAATCCCTCACAACAGCATCGCCTTAGACTACCACATCGTCGACAACCACGACAATCATCACTCATGGACTACACCTCGACTGCAGCCATGATCGGCATCGCGCAGCCTCCTCCTACAACACCAGCATACCCAACATACACACCCTCTCTAGCTGGGAGTACCATCAACAGCAGAACAACTGGTGCTGACGGGAACACCCCTCGCGTCAGCTGGATCAAGGACGAAAGGGACGAGAGCAAAAGACAGAAACGAGCTGCGAAAGCCAACAAGAAGGATCCTATCCATGGCGACAACCTCACCCCCATGCCTATGACACCCGCCAGTCAGCATGAACAGGCACGCCAGCGGAACTCCTTACCTACCGGCTCTCACTCTCTCATGGCCGACGAGAACATCGATGACAAGTACACCACCATTCCTCGGCGTCGGTCTGAACCTCCAGCGATGACTGCGGAAAAGAGCGAGTACGGACTCTCCCTCGCCAACGATGTCCTCGTTGAGCGTGAACGTTTGCGCATCGCTGCCGCGCCGACTAAAGCATTTATTGCTAGGCGCAGGATGTGGGCGGGAATACCGACCCTGCTCATGCTCGCCCCGAGCACATACTGTCTCGCCAAGAGCTGTACCGCCTGGCTCGCTCTTTCACCCGCCACGGTCCTCTTTTCCGATGCGCGCGAAGGCACCACTGCCTCTCCTGACCCGACCGCTCGGATACTGGCCATGCTCACCATCTGCACTGGGGCCGTCAGTATTGCACTCAATCTGATGGCCATCATCTACCTCCGAGTCTCAAGGCAACGCAGACGGCTCGGAAGAGCGTTCGTCTGGACTTGTGCACTGGCTACTATCGTCCTTCAAACGGGCATGGCCATTCTGAACCTTCTCCTCATTTTCTTCTGGCACAAGACATACTCCAAAACCCCATCGTCGCCATTCGCATCCACTCGGGATGTTGCACTCCGATGTCAGGGCACATGGGAGTTTGATATCCTTTACACGGCCGCCCAATACTCCGCTCTTTCCGAAAGCTCGAGCAAGGTCGCAGCTTGCACAAAGGGAGGACTTGGTACTCTCCGCGACTACCTGATCGTAGGCGGAGTCCGGATCGGTATATTTGTCGCCATCGGAACCTGGTGGCTCATCGTAGTCACAAGGTACAACCGTTCGTTGGCAGCCGCTATGCCCTCGCCATTTGCGACGGAACCCAAACCAGACGCATCTGATATGCCCGAGAGCGCCGAACTTCACCGCTTGCTCGAGGAGGAAAAGCTCGATCTTGAAAGTCGGATACCTGGCGCATGGGAAGCACGCACACAAACGCACCATCCCAGTTATCCATATGGGAAGGCGTATGCGGAGTTTGAAGAGACGGTCGTCGTCGTCACTGAACCTGATGATGGCGGCGAGGTGACGGTCGAGAGGATTCCGGCAGTGACGAGCTCTTGGACGGAGCCCAAGTACGAGCAGTATAACCACCAACAGCAGTATGCAAATGGACCTGCGCAAATGCCGATGCCGATTCCAGGTGGGCCGTCCCCATCTGGTTTCCTGGCCCCTCCCGCACCTAAACTCTCTCGATTTGATTGGCAACGCGGAGAGGCCTCCACTTCTGAAGTTCCTCCTGGCGGTGCTCCATCTCAAACATTCAACAATGTTCCCAACGAGTTCGGTCAAAGCCACGGACACGGGAACCGCGATGGCTCGGGCAGCTTCACCACCTGGGCCAGCAGTCTCGTTACCTCCGTATTCAGTACCGCATTGAGCTATGCTAGCCCACAAGTTCCGACAACTCATCAACAGCCAGCACAGCAGCATGTGCGACAACAACAGGTGCCTTACGCCAGTGTTAACATGGCAGATGACGATTTCGATGACATTGAGCGGCAAAAGGCTCTCTTTGCCGCCGGACCGAAAGCGTACGACCCACCTCAAACCGTACACGATCGCGGCCCAAGCAAGCTCGGTATCAGCTCCTGGTTCGGCGGTGGAGCTCGTCGATCTACATCCGCTACTCGAGGTACCACCGCAACGGGCCCTACTGTGATGAGGAATTTGCCGCACGACGATAGCGAATCGGAGAGCGGGATGGGGAACGGTGGGGGCTACGCATCGTCTCGGACCAGTATGAGCGACGTCAAGGGAGATGGATATGGAGATTGGTCCCAGCGGAACTTTGCAGGTCTGGCAGCGATGGACCAGCAAAGGTCTTCTTTACGTTCTTCTAAAGTGGGCACGCCTGTTACTCACTTGCCCAACCATGCCCATGTAGCCCATGGGACCGTTCCCTCCGGTCGACGCTTCTCGACGGATAGTCAAGGTGATGAGTTGCCTCATATGCCGGAGCTTAAGGCGGTGCCGCGCAAGCAAGGGTCGGCATCGGGACGGTCGTCTTCGGGTCGTGCCATACCTGGACCTCCTCCTGCTGCACCTCTTTGGCGACCGAGCGACCAGAATTCACATCAGCAACAACCACGACAAGCACAAGCGTCCTCATCGACCAACGGTAACTCGAGCACGGATTCGGCGGACGACGGCCAATTCTGGGTCGTCGATCATATGCGGATGATCTCGAGTAATGATGCTAGTGGGGACTTACTACCCCCTCGGCCCGAAGCGCCCACGTTCGTCCGTCAGCTCGGCCAACTGGTTCGGAAGTTGAGTGCGATCGAAAGTGTGGGTTCGGCGGGGGAGAGGGAACGGAGTTCGAGTGGGAGTGGGATTTCGTATGCTTTCCATGGTGGGAATAGTCAACTCGGGGGTGGGAGTGGGAGTGGAGGGGGCTTGAGTGCTAGGACGGGTAGGAGGAGTAGTGCTAGTGGGGGGGCTCGGATGGGCAGTGTTGAGGAGGAGGCGGTGCATGGTGGTGGTGGTCTTGGTGATGGACTGGCTGAGGCGGAGGGTATGGCTATGGCGGCGCGGGACCGACGCGGCAGCACGCTTGCAGTTCCTGGTCAGCAGCAGCAGTCTACAGGAGCAAGTCAGGGCGGACATCATCAACAGTACTCGTCGGGAAGTCAGCCGCCTGCGTTGCCGGGGAGGTGGAAGTGGTGAGCCCGGCATCCTCTCGGAGGAAGGGAGAGAGGGAGGGGCCGGACGTTACCAAATAATGAACCTTTACGACAAAACCCCCTTGACGACATATCTTGCTCCCTCGTTCTGTTCCAATAATCAATGTTGTGTATCAAAAGCGCACTGTTTCAAATCTTTCTAAGTTTGAGTCCAGACTACAGATGGGTAATGGTGCTCCTGAGATGGAGCAAGTGAAGCTGAAGATTGCTATATCCGAAAATGGTGACAAAAGACGTACAGAGAGAGAGAGATAGAGGGAAAGGAATTCTCCAAAGGAGTGTGATTGTTGGTTATATGCGAAAGGGTTCCTCCCACCTGTCTATCGGGGAACCCGAAGGGATGCTGAAGAGAAGACTTGTGTGCTGACTGTTGCTAATCCGGAAAGCAGTTTATGTTGTTGAAGCCGAAGGGAAAAGTTGGAGAGCGGAGGAGAGAGAGAGAGTTCAGGAGGCCGCGGACTTTGTAGCTGGCCTGGCCGTTCAACTGGAGGTTCTTGTCCGCGAGAGGGAGGGAAATAGATGACGACGGATCGAAAAACGAAATTGGGGTATTCGAAGGTGACGCGAACGATGCTGAGGAGAGTAAGTGGGGGAAGTGAACCAAAAGGGGGAAGGGGGGGAGGGGGTGGCGAGGGAAGATGACTAGGGTCTAGCGACTAGCGATGGAAGTGCCGGTCGGGGTTTCGGTTGTAACATCCGTCGTGATGGTGGGATCTGTTACAGTGGCCGTGGCAGTGACGCCGGTGTCAGAATCCGTACTGGTGGTGGGAGTGATAAACGGGTCCGTTGTGGTTGTGCCGGGATCTGAGGCGGTGGTAGTGGGAAGGAGGACGGTGTCCGTGATGGTCTCTGAGGCTGTGGTAGAGGTAGAGACCGTGCTGGTCTCAGTAACGAGAGTAGAAACATTGACCGGTTCCGTAGATCCGATCAGCCGAGAAGCTTGGCCAGGTAGACGCTGGTACGAGGCCAACCACTCGACATCGGAGACGTCTCGGCTGTAGTATGCCATGGCCGGGTGGTTTGGTGCCTTCGTGTCGATGACAGTGCAATTCCCTTTTGAACCGGAGTTGACCATCTTGCAGGTTTCCGTTGCTTCTGCCAAAGTGTCGACATCATCGTAGCGTGACGACCAAAGACGAATTGGGAAGCCCGTGAGCATGGCCCCTTTTCCATGGTGGGTTGTACGACGTTCTCAGAGCACACGTCCCACCGACATTGGGCTTAGTGACGTCCCAGCATCCCTCGCCTGAGTTCCAATTGATGTAAGGAAGAGCTTTGATATATAAACTGGTGCTCGTCTCGAGAGCACCGGAGACCATGGAGACTGCCGCGGGTAGAGTGGGGTAGTCGAGCAGGAATCGGAGCCCACCTCTGCCGCCCATACCGGTCCCGACAAGGGCGAAGCGGGTAGTATCGAAGGAGAAGCGGTTGAGGACTTCATCGTAGATGCGCTTGAGTTCCCAAGGTCGGTAGTGCTTGATGAAGTGATTGGATTTGGGACACCGCAGGAGTTCCCGGAGTATGAGTTGGTCGTGGTGTTGTAGCAGGTAGGCGAGGCGGGCACGACGACGAGGTAGTTCTTCAACAAAGCCTGAGCGATAGTACTGTTGGCGGCCAAAACCTTGGGAAATCCGGTAGACTGGGTCTTGGCAAGGACGTCGGTCTCTTGTCGATTTTGGTTGGTGCGGGCGTCGGATCCTCCGAGATACATGAGCATAGGCCGGCCAGGTTGGAAGGCGTCACCGATCCACTTGACGGTGTAGGCGTAGGAATTTGATGAATAGGGAGAAGTAGAGGAGGCTTGCTTTGGTGGGTAGAAGGCGCTGACGTTGTATTTGAGAGAGGACGCGCTCGATCCTGCACTAAAAGTGCGATAAGTGACTCCTCGACCGGCAATGGTGGTGTATGGCTTGGGGGACCACTTGAACTTGATGGCTGATGACGGACTGTCTGGTTTGACGGTGAATGCAAGCCGGGAGGTGGAGTCCATTGCGCCGTACATTGTCTTCGCCCAGCCACCGTTCCATGCTCTGAAGTAGAATGAGCCGTCGGTTCCTTGTGTGAGGTTGAACATGTTGTACGTAGATGCGACTTTTGCGGTGGCCTTAGCAACGCTTGACCCATTGCCGGATGAGAGATAGAGCTGGTTATCTATGACTTGTACCTTGTAGTTGCCTTGACAGTGCCCGCAGTGATGTTGAAGACCGTGGCTGGTGGACTGCTAGCTGACGTCGAACCGAAAAAGATTTGGTCTGTGTTGAGGTCGTAGTAGAGCCATCGTCCGCTTGAGGATGAAGTGAAGGTTCCTACTCCGGTTTTAAGGGCGGCGAGTGAGGAAGTAGGAGCAAATGTGGCCAGAAGGCCAAGGACAGCGGCACTGACTGGTACTGAGAGCTTCATGGCTTTGGTGAACTTCTTGCGCAAGGCGGATTTGTTATCTAGAGAGGAAAAGTGAAAAGATCTGGAGGACTGTAAACGGGAGAGAAGAGGAGAGGAAAAGAAAGGGAAAAGCTCAGCGCTCCTTTATGGTATGTATATACATATTAAAGGCATTGTAGGAGAGTGCTGAGGCGCCGGCTCCAGGGGACCGAGGGGGCGAAGGAATGAGAAAGAAAGCGGTGAGAAGGGACAAGGGATAGAATGCCGATAGAAGGTGAGCGGTGAGCAAATGCTTCTGAGACAACCGTACAGCGCTGGTGCATACATCGGTCAGCATGGATCAACGGCGATCACATCAACCTTGAAGCTTGAAGCGTCGAGCTGGAGCCTGAGGCCTGAGTACCTGAGTACTGAGTACATACTGACTTACTGAGTACAGCATGAGTACAGTGTAAGTAACTGCTCACTCTTCTCAAGCGTCAAATGTCAAAGTGATGGGGGGGGGGGGGGGGGGGGGGGGGGGGGGGGGGGGGCGGGGGGGTGTGGACCAGAATCCAGGTCCCAGAGTCCAGATTCCAGAACACGTTTGTTCGACCTGATGCCTGATGCCTACGTTTGCTCACGTTTTTCCGTTCCCGAATTCCGCAGCTTACGCCACATGATGCGCCACAAGGTTCATTTACATACCGGGAAGCCGCCAAGCAAGCAGGCCGATCCCGCGACCCGCAATCATTTCAATGATACCGCCGTTCCTGCATTTCATGTATGTACGGACGGGCCAGAATCCAGACAAGGGCTTGGTTTTATCCGGCGCTGATCGTCCACTCGCCTCAGGCGACAGTTACATCTTGTTGTACGTAGCGAGTAAGCAGGGCTAACCACCAAGGCAGCACTGACTGGCCGCTCACGAAGAGGTGTATGTATATATACATCCTCACGCCTCACGCCTCACATCTCACATCTCACAGCTCACCTCCCGGAGATGTCCTCGATGGGATACGGAAGAAAACCTTGGGCATATGTACTGGTTCCTGCATCCTTCCCGTGTCTGGTTTCCGTCTATAACAAGTAAAAACGGGGAGCGGCCGTCCTTCTTTGTGCGGCGCAAAGGAGGGTCGGCATTGGCATCAGGACGGTCGTCCTCCGGATCGCGTTCTACCTGGACCTCCCTCCTGCTGCACCTCTTCGGCGACCGAGCGACCAGAATTCACATCAGCAACAACCACGACAAGCACAAGCGTCCTCATCGACCAACGGTAACTCGAGCACGGATTCTGCGGACGACGGCCAATTCTGGGTATCTGGGTCGTCGATCACATGCGAATGATCTCTAGCAATGATGCTAGTGGGGACTTACTACCCCCTCGGCCCGAAGCGCCCACGTTCGTCCGTCAGCTCGGCCAACTGGTTCGGAAATTGAGTGCGATTGAGAGTGTCGATTTGGCGGGGCAGGGAACGAAGCTCGAGAGGGAGGGTATGGCTGTGGCGGCGCGGGACCAGCGAGGCATCACGCTTGCGGTTCCTGGTCAGCAGTAGTAGCAGCAGCAGCATCCTGCATGAGCAAGTAGGGGTGGGCATCATCAACAGTACTCGTCGGGAAGTCAGCCGCCTGCGTTGCCGGGGAGGTGGAAGTGGTGAGCCCGGCATCCTCTCGGAGGAAGGGAGAGAGGGAGGGGCCGGACGTTACCAAGTAATGGACCTTTACGACAAAACCCCGTTGACGACGTATCTTGCTTCCCTCTTTCTGTTTCAATAATCAATGTTGTGTATCAAAAGCGAACTGTTCACATCTTTCTTCGATTGAGTCCAGACTACAGATGAGGAGTAAAAGTGCTCGTGGAGCATGTGAAGTTGAAAATTTCTATATCCGAGAATTGACCAAAGACGTACAGCACAAGAGAGAGAGAGAGAGAGAGAGAGAGAGAGCGGAAGGAAGGAAGGAAGGAAGGGAGAGGGGAATTCCCAAAGGAGTGTGTTGGTTATATGCGAAAGGGTTCCTCCCACCTGTCTATCGGGGGACCCGAAGGGATGCTGAAGAGAAGACTTGTGTGCTGACTGTTGCGAATCCGGAAAGCAGTTTATGTTGTTGAAGCCGAAGGGAAAAGTTGGAGAGCGGAGGAGAGAGAGAGAGTTCAGGAGGCCGCGGGCTTTGTAGCTGGCTTGGCCGTTCGACTGCAGGTTTCTTGTCCGCGAGAAGGAGGGAGATAGATGACGAGGGGGCGGAAACAAGAATTCGGGGGTATTCGAAGGTGAAGCGAATGATGGTTGGGAGAGGAGGGGCAAAGACGAAGAGGATGCGAGGGAAGGTGAAGATGTCGAGCGACCAGCGATGGAAGTGTCGCTTGGGATATCGGTTGGAACATCCGTCGTGATGGTGGGATCTGTTACAGTGGCTGTTGCAGTGAGGCTGGTATCAAAATCCGTGGCGGTGGGTGGGAATGGCAACCGGATTCGTCGTGGACGTGCCGGGATCTGAGGCGGTGGTAGTGGGAAGAAGGACGGGGTCCGTGTTGAGTCTCTCAGGCCGTGCTGGTCTCAGGAAAGGCAAAAGAAAACTTGACAGGTCCCGTAGATCCGATCAGCCGAGAAGCTTGGCCAGGTAGACGCTGGTACGAGGCCAACCACTCGACATCGGAGACGTCTCGGCTGTAGTATGCCATGGCCGGGTGGTTTGGTGCCTTCGTGTCGATGACAGTACAGTTCCCTTTTGAACCGGAGTTGACCATCTTGCAGGTTTCCGTTGCTTCTGCCAAGGTGTCGACATCATCGTAGCGTGAGGACCAAAGACGAATTGGGAAGCCCGTGAGTTTCCCACCCTTTTCCATGGTGGGTTGTACGACGTTCTCGGAAGCACACTTCCCACCGATATTCGGCTTAGTGACGTCCCAGCATCCCTCGCCTGAGTTCCAGGTGATGTAAGGAAGAGCTTGGATATATGTGCTGGTGTTGGTCTCGAGCGCACCGGAGACCATGGAGACCGCTGCGGGCAGAGTGGGGTAGTCGAGCAGGAATCGGAGCCCACCTCGGCCGCCCATACCGGTCCCGACAAGGGCGAAGCGGGTAGTATCGAAGGAGAAGCGGTTGAGGACCTCATCGTAGATGCGCTTGAGTTCCCAAGGTCGGTAGTGCTTGATGAAGTGATTGGATTTCGGGACACCGCAGGAGTTCCCGGAGTATGAGTTGGTAGTGGTGTTGTAGCAGGTAGGCGAGGCGGGCACGACGACGAGGTAGTTCTTCAACAAAGCTTGAGCGAGAGTACTGTTGGCGGCCAAAACCTTGGGAAATCCGGTAGACTGGGTCTTGGCAAGGACGTCGGTCTCTTGTCGATTTTGGTTGGTGCGGGCGTCGGATCCTCCGAGATACATGAGCATAGGCCGGCCAGGTTGGAAGGCGTCACCGATCCACTTGACGGTGTAGGCGTAGGAATTTGATGAATAGGGAGAAGTAGAGGAGGCTTGCTTTGGTGGGTAGAAGGCGCTGACGTTGTATTTGAGAGAGGACGCAGTCGATCCTGCACTAAAAGTGCGATAAGTGACTCCTCGACCGGCAATGGTGGTGTATGGCTTGGGGGACCACTTGAACTTGATGGCTGATGACGGACTGTCTGGTTTGACGGTGAATGCAAGCCGGGAGGTGGAGTCCATTGCGCCGTACATTGTCTTCGCCCAGCCACCGTTCCATGCTCTGAAGTAGAATGTGCCGTCGGATTCTTGTGTGAGGTTGAACATGTTGTATGTAGATGCGACTTTTGCGGTGGCCTTAGCAACGCTTGACCCATTGCCGGATGAGAGATAGAGCTGGTTATCTGTGACTTGTACCTTGTAGTTGTCCTTGATAGTGTCTGCAGTGATGTTGAAGACCGTGGCTGGTGGGCTGCTAGTTGATGTTGAGCCGAAAAAGATTTGGTTTGTGTTGAGGTCGTAGTAGAGCCATCGTCCGTTCGAGGATGAAGTGAAGGTTCCTACTCCGTTCGTGAGGGCGGCGAGTGAGGAAGTAGGAGCAAATGTGGCCAGAAGGCCAAGGACAGCGGCACTGACTGGCGATGAGAGCTTCATGGCTTTGGTGAACTTCTTGCGGAAGGCGATTTGCGATGCAGAGAGGAAGAGTTGAAGATTCGAAGCACTGTAACCGGGAAAGAAGGGGGAGAGACAGAAACGATTATGGTAATGTTATTATAGCAGAGCGCTGAGGCGGCGGCTCAAGGGGACCGAGGTGGCGAAGGAAGAATCAAACTGTTGTTGGAGGCGGTGAGAAGGGACAGAAAGTGAGCAAATGCTTCTGAGAAGAAACGGCAACAGCGCTCGTGCATCGGTCATGGATGGATCAAGGACGAACATAGGAAGCTTGTGGAGCCCATTATTAAGGCTTGAGCTTGAGGCTTGAGGCCCGAGTCTTGAATTGCAGAGGTAAAGTGGAATTCTGCTTCAACGACGCGATCGTCGGGTGGTGGTGGGGTGGTGGTAAATAATCGTGTCACTCTGCTCCCTTATCCCAGCCGTACTAGAGGAGTTTAAAGATAGTGATGGAAGCAGAACGCCGTTTCTTAGCCTTGATCGCTTGATCGACATATCCCCCGACGGTTGCGTTTTTCCGCGAACCCAAAGCGCCAAAATTTCAACTTCGGTTTAACGTTACGGCCGTCAGCGCGTCAGCGACACTGCCCCTTGCTTCATGAAAACAATGAGGTAAATCTCAACATGCTGGTGTCTGGACTACATTGTATGTAGCAGCGACGAGCATATCTCTGCCACGCACGGCGGTACAACCCAGCAGATTCCCAGGATTATCCAAGGCCGCAAGTCGTCGAGGCTCCTTCTCAAAGCCTTTTTCGAAGCCGACAATCAATCCATGTGCATCGTACCGTTCTATCGTGTACTTCCGTTCCCGAACTCCGCCGCCACATGCGCCACAGGGTTCACATTAGCCTTCTCTTCGGGATGCCGTAGATGCCGATACCGTTCCTGCATATCGGATATCGCCAAGCAAGGGCTCGTGCGTGCACAGCAGCCAGCCAGCAGGTGGGCGTCCCTCCGGCGGCGCCTCGTCCGCGTTGCCGCCCCGTTGGAAGTTCGAAGCTTGAAGCTTGAAGCTTGAAGCTTGAGGCCAGTGTTTACTATGTGTGATATATCACATATTTCGGGTCCATGTGATGTCATATGATATCACATTTTTTTTCCCAAAAGGGCATGTGATGTCATATGCGCATATTTTATCACAATTATGCGCATATGACATGTGATATATGTGATACTTTCTTGTCATATATGTCATATATGTAATATGACAAATATGCGCATATTTGTGATATAGCGGTCACGTGACCCGATTTTTTGCTCCGATTGCAGCGCGTTTTACGCCCGAAAATTGAGGAGACGCGTCAAACGCGTCGCGTCACACTGGAGCTCATTCGGTTAGAGACCAAACCGCGCGATTTCTTTTTTCCGCTCATCCGCCTGCATTCTCACGTCGTTCCGTCTCCACCTCCGACCTCCATCATCTTCAGTCCACCTCATCTACGTATCACTCCTTTTTTCAGCAGTTCGTCTGCTCTCTCTTTCATCATCGCGAAATATCTCTCATCAGCAACTCCCTTTCACGGTCCACTTGGGCCTTGGCACTTGTGACTTCGCCTTTTTTTCTTCCTCTCCCGTGCACCATGACAGAGGCCGTCGATCCTGCCACAGCCGCGCTTCTCGAGGCGGAGATAGCCGCCATCGACGCTGTCGCGAGGTTTCGGTTCACGGACATGCGCATTGACGAATTCGGCTCGCAGATCGACGAGATTCCTCAGCTTTCTCAAGAAATGACACGGCGATTACGAGACGTGGCGAATGCGCTCAACGAGCCCGACTTGGTGCCAACAGCATTTGACGAACATGTGAGTATCCCAGCCTACCTCCATACTGTCGCGAGACTTCTGATCCGTGTACTGATCGTTGTTGCTATATCTGGATTGTCTAGCCACCGTTCTCCCACCCAGAATCTCAAAGCCGATACGAAGCCCTTAGCAACAGCCAGTCGTTTAACGCTTACATCAAAAGCTCCCAGAGTCAAGAAGCCTCGACTCCAGCCTCGAACGACCATCGGAACCAATCTGAAGGTTCCTCCGTACTTGCGCCTCCACCTAATCAACAGCAAATGCTCTCTCCCACCTACAATCGTCGCTCGCGTCGTCCATCTCCTGGGGCGTCTACCCTGTCCAAAAATTTCTTCGTAGGAGACGATTCCAGCCCGGCCAAGCGCAAACGCAGCGCGATGATTATTCCTCGAAGACTCGATGGTCCATCGCTCGACAAATCCAAGCAGCCGGACATATCGAGCAGTGACTCCGAGAACGGAGGAAGAGAACAAGACGATGGGGATGTCAGCTTCAGTGACGACTCCGGTCTTGGACGGTCTCCACGTTCTAGCAAGCGTGTCCGAAAGAGCAAGTCTTCCAGAGTCCGATCCCTGGGAAAGGGAAAGGGAAAAGCCGGTATTACAAGGTCTCCTTCAGCCGCTCAGACTACAAAAAAGACCCCGGAAGATCGCAGGCGCAAGCGCTGCGGAACGGGAGGAAATTGACGCCGCAGCGAAGGACTCCTCTGACGATGATGAAGCCGTTGCTTCCAAGCAGCTCACGGCGAAAAAACAACAGCCAGCCTCGGCAATCTCGGGTAGCGGCAGCGGGCGCCAGGTTGACGAAGACGGCGGCCTTTCGGATGGATCGATCAAAGAGATAGCGCCGCCAAAAGCCAAAAAGCACAGAGCACAATCTGCTCCATGGCTGGAGAATGGCATCAAGATCTCAAAACCGGCACGCACGAGCCTCACTGGTCGTGCACCGGAAAGCAAAGGCTACATCGGCTTCACCTATTTGGAGACCTTCAAGGAGTGCGGAGTGATCAAGGAGAAGTGGAGATGCGTCAAATGCGGTGATCCCAAGGTCGCATCCCGGCAAGGTCATAGCAGCAATCTCGCATCCCATCGCAAGACCTGCACGGGGCAGCTCGAAGTAGAACTCAACAGTGCCTCAGCGTCTCAAGTCGGCCTCCTCAGCGCAACCAGCGCGGCAGCATCGACTACTCTGATTGCCTCGTCATCGTACCGCGGAGGCAGCGTCGCCGGATGGTTGAACGGCTGCCAGGTCATAAATCCAAGCCTCATCCGACGACTGGTTCTGATCGACGTGATCCAGAACGCTCTTCCGTTCCGATACCCGAAGTCGAAGTCGAACGTGCACCTGATCAAGGCTATTGACGCCCGGTCGACCAGTGCACTCAAGTCTGGCGGAACGGTGCGGAAAGATCTTCATCGATTCTACAAGACGCTCAAAGAGGAGGTTCGAAATGGTATCAATGACAGTGATAGTCTCATGGCTCTCCAACATGACGCCTGGACGAATACTGGCTACCAACACTCCTTCATCGCAGTCATCGCATCCTACATCAATTCGAGCTGGGAATATCGAGAGCACCTGCTATCCTTCGGGATCCTCAAGAAGAAGCACACGGGCGGAACATTCTCCGGTCACATCATCAAGACTCTCGATAAGTACGCTCTGGCGGACAAGTGGGCAGGCACCATCACTAGCGACTCCACAGGTACCAATCATCGTATGATGGACCTCTTGGAGAACAGCATTGAGGAGAACGGTCTGCAGGACCGGAAGCCGAGGCAGGGGCTCGAGGCGAAGTACCAGTCGGCTTCATCGTTCCCTCTCGCTACTCAGCGTCATTCCGGCCGGTGGACAGCACAAGAGAACAAGATTATTTGCATGAATCATCACATAAACCTTGCTGTCCGCGCTGGGTTCAAGGCATTCGGCATACTACTCACCACGAAGACACAGCAGAAGGTTCTCAACATCCGGCCTGCTGTTGGAATAGTGGTGACGGATGTGGAAGGCAACGAAACGTCTCTGCTCTCCGGGAGCGATACAGACGATGCGGACGATGATGAGGCATCTAATGCTCCCGACGATGGTGATGAGGAGGCCATTGGCAATATGCTCAGCGAAATCCGCCCTGGAGGACAGCTAGAGGAGGAAGAGACATCCGTCAGTGAGGACGATGATGCAGACTACGAGACAAACATGAACCTAGCGATGAAGAGACGTTGCCAGAGGACGGAGGCGGACCCGGAGCAGAAGATGACAGACTTTCCGTCCCCAGGAAGCCAGGTACAGCAATATCATTGCTTGAACGCTTCTGCATCGACGTTCGGAGAAGTAGTCAACGGCGAGAACAGTTCCGGTTGTGCATCGAAAAGGAATACCACCGCGATCCAGTCAAGGCATCAGCTCCTTTCCCACCAAAGCCAAACGAGACTCGGTGGAATTCGCATTTTGCCATGATCGAAGGAGCGATCAAAATCCGGAAGGCGATCGACGCTCATTGCCGCGCTCACATCGGATCCAAGAAGGAGAAGTTTGGATCTTATCTGCTTTCAGACGAACAATGGAATCTACTCGAGACGCTGGTACCCCTTCTTCAACTTGCGCAAGATGTCACCAAGGACATGGAGGCCAGGAGCGGTACACTCTGCATGCTGTTGGACAACCACGCCAGTCTTCGACACGAGATCGAGTCCATTCGGGAGGGTCTTCCATACAGCGACACTCTTGACGAGAATTCAAAAAAGGAGCTCAGCAGCTTCCTGGATGCAATGTCGAGTAAACTGGAATATTATCGCGACCTAGCGCTTCAAAACCGGCCCACTATCCTCGCCTGTGTCCTTCATCCTGGTAACCGACTGAAGGTCATGAAAAACGAATATCCTGAACAGCTGGAGGACGCGAAGCAGCATCTTCGGGACGCGGTGTACGAGATGTTTGGAGAAGATGTCGCCTCAGCCCGCTCAGTCACGGGCTCCAAGAAACCTAAGACCAAGCCAAAGTCCGCTCTCCAGGCCACCCGGGCCCGACGCGAGAAGCAAGCGTCCGAGGAGAACGAACAGGAGCAGGATACGGATGAAATCGAGAAGTACCTCAACCCCAGCAACGCTCCATGGCGCGACACGGACCAGTCACCGCTGAAGTGGTGGAAAGACAATCAAGAGCTGTTCCCGCGCCTTGCCAAGCTCGCCCGTATCGTACTGGCCATTCCCGGCTCGTCTTCCTCGTCCGAGCGCGTGTTCTCGCAAGCAGCACAGTTCAGCACCAATCGCAGGTCCCGGCTTTCAGCATCATCCATTGCGCAACTTGTTATGACGAAGCACTGGCTTCGTGAAGGATTTGATCCTCTGGCGGGTCTAGATGGAGACGCCAGACGTGCTGCGGAGGCTATCTCCAAGATTCCCGATCTCACCTAGCTGCTTTCCTTCCATACTGCTTTTCATCTTCGGCTTCCATTGAACCTTCGACATCCTTTCTCCAATACAAGTTCCCTTTCCCACATCCTCTCCAGCTTTGACACTTTGAAAGCCCTGCGTAAGTTGCAAGACGCAAAATATGGACCGTGAGGCAAACCAGGCGTTTATTACCTGTCAGCAGTGAGCAGAGAGGGGTGCGACAGAAGATGAGGATCGATCGAATAGAAAGCTTCTGTGAAGGGAAAGGCACTGCGTTAGTCCACACTCCACAGTATCCTACTGTTCAATTGAGACAACAGCGCATCAAACGCACATTAGAGAGGAGGCTCAAGTCGCAGGCTCTACCGACTTGGCCTTTAGTTTCTTGGGTAGGCTGACCTCCGTGAAGAGCTCATGCTGCGTCAGCGTGACTAGGTGTGGACGTTGCGTTGGCTCAAGTTGTAACATGGCGATGATAAGATCGGCGGCACGACTGTGTACGTTCTTGAGTCGCAGGTCCGAATCGGACGCGCAAGGAGGCCATTCCAAGGATGCATCGCCCCACTCGCCCTGCTGAGGTCGCGTCTTGCGTAGATAGCACCCCCGCCGTGACCGGTGAATTGTAAGATGTCTTTCAACGCAGTGGTCTCGTCCCCGTCGTCGCCGTATGAGAACAGAGGCCTTCCGATGAACATCTCCGCGACGATGCAGCCTGTAGACCAGATGTCCGCTTGAAAGGTAGCCTTGCGTGACCCGAGAAGACATTCCGGAGCGCTGTAACCTACTGTTCCGATTGTGACTGTCCCCTCTGGCCCTCCCACCTCCGCAGCCAATCCAAAATCGCCAATCTTGATGCAACCGTCATTTGAAAGGAGAAGATTACCAGGCTTGAGGTCGAGATGAGCAAGACCTTTCCTGTGAATGTGTGAGACGGCCCCGAATAGCTGAAGGGAGAAGTTTCGTGCCATACCGTGCCGGAGCTCTCGGCCCTCTTGATCCAGTAGGTCCTGAAGCGTGCCCCAGTAGATGGGCATGATGATATCGATGGTGCCTGGCTTGTGACAAATATCGATCAGCTCTACTATACCCCGGTTGTTCTGGAGCATCTTGAGAGCGTGAATTTCGAAGAGAAGTCGAGTATCCGGAACGCCATCGAACGTCTGGCGCTTGCGCGCGCGATCTGGCCCACCAAGCCTGTCGGAAACGCGCATGACCACTCCATATCCTCCTCGACCCAACACATCAGAGCGCTCCTTGTATCGATGCGTTCCGCAGCGCCATTCCGGGCTCGGCTTCCATGATCCTGTTCCAGAGATGAGACAGAAGAGATGTAAAGAGACCTGTCAGCTCTGGGAACGAGAGGAAGTGAGCTGTTGCCGCTGTCGCGCTAGAATGAGATCTGAACGCACGATGTGATGTGGCCGACTTGTGTTTACGCTCTTCTTCCTCAGAAACGGAGTCGATCTCGTCGTCGTCGCCTTGCTGTCGATGAGCCTGACGGGGTCGTTTTCCGTGATTGGTGTTGTCCTTGTCGTCGTCGACGTGAGAGCCACGACGTTTGTTGTTTAGTGAGCTCATATTCGGACAAAACGGCCTGGCAGTGGAGCTGTCTACTTAAAAGAGGGGGACGGAATTGCCCAGGCGCCTGAACGGCTTCTTAAATATTTCAGTTTTGGCACCATATCGCAATCAAACATTTAGAGCTCGATTAGCAGACGGGGAGAATATGATGTTTGTGATATATCTATGTCATTTATCACCCTTATTGTGATATATGCTGATAATCCATAACATGACACTTGATGATCATGCCCCGGGAAGGCCACGGCCGTGGCCATCGCGAGGCAGTTACGGCCGGGTAAGCTCAGGCCTCGGCTAAACTTATTTTGGCACGCTATCGCAACTCAAAATTTATAGCCCGAACAGCGGACCGGGGCAACATGATATTTGTGATGGATATGTGATATTCATCAGTTATTTGCGATATGTGCTCTCACATATGCGATATGACATTATCCCAAAGCTCAAGTTTGAGGAAAATGTGATAAACAAAGTGATATTTTGTGATATATCCAGAAAATCCGGCCAATATGCGCATATGACAAATTTACGGAATTTCCGTGATATTTGTGATAATGTCATATGACATTTTTATGTGATATTTTGTCATATGACAGATATCCAAATATGATATCACAAAAAAGGGTAAACACTGCTTGAGGCCATAGTCGAGAGTCAGGCGGCGTCCAGCGTCAGGAAGGAGCGAGGAGGCGAGGACAGAGGTTCAAAGATACGTCGAAGCGGATGGAGAAAGCAAGAGGACATCGGCGGACCGCAAGGTATTATGGTTCTTCAAAACCGGAAGGAAGAGGTATGTACAATAATCATCGAAGCAAAGTTGCAGGTGTCGTAGTAGACATCGTCGCTCCCCCATTCGCAAGCCGCGCCCCAATCCCATTCGACGCCGCCGCAGTCCCCGTCCCCATCGCTCCCGGGCGAGCACGTGCACGGCGGAGCGACTCAGCGGGCGACTCCCAGACGAACGTGAAAGTCTTCTGTTTCGTCGTGGTGGGTGCAGGTGCAGGTGCAGGTGCACTCATCACACTTGACGGCAGTTTCTCTACTGCTGGTGTCATCTCGATAACAGCCACAGGCGGGACGTTGACCGCAGCCAAAGGAGTCGGGGCGATCTTCTGATGATGCATCGAGAAATGCTGAGACTGCTGACTTTGGGTAGGAACCGCATTTGTCGTCGGCTGCTTGCCAAAGAGACTCTCCGCGACCGTCCTAGTCTCGGTCCGAGCAAGCTCCTCAGCCCTAAGCTCCTCATACGTCTCAAATTTCCACTTCCCACCTCCAGCCGCACGGAATCCGCCGCCGCCAGCGAAGCCACCACCCTGTTTATACGACGGCGGTGGGCTGGTCGAGAAGTACGAGCTCGAGCTGAAGGACGAGCCGTGCTGGTCGAAGAACGAGGAGGAGTTGTATGAGGACGAGTAGGAGTACGAGAACGAGGATGACGTGTACGACGCGCCTGGTGTGCTCGTCTCGCTCTGGAGTCCACTCGTCAGGGGATCATGGAAGAGATCATACTGCCTCCGCTTGACGGGATCACTCAGGATCTCATAAGCATTCACCAGAAGCTTGAACCGAGACGTCCTTCGTTCCGCATCTCGCAACGAACGTGCTCGATCGGGATGGCACTTCAGGGCTTCGCGTCGATAAGCCGTCCGAATTGCCGATTGCTCCACACCGCGCTTGAGACCGAGGATCCTGTACAGATCTCGACCGGACATCTCTTCCATCAGTTTTGCCTCCGCGTCATCGTCGTCTTCATCACCAGCTGCGGATTCCCCTGGCGCCCTGCTGCTGCCGCCGCCGCACATGGATGGTGGTTCATCGACGCAAACTGAAGGCCGAATGGGCTCATTCCCACATCCACCCGAGCATCCCCTCGCCGTCGACTCGCTAAAACACCGTGCCTTGCTGAAACCAGATCGAAGAGGAGTCGAGGGAACATCGTCCGTCTCCATCTCCACATCCTCGCACATCGCAAACATGGCGGGTTCGTCCACATCGCAATGAGGAGCGTCGTAGACTTCACTCATGGCGTCTTGATCGGGCGAGAGCGAGTCGGCTGGGCCGGAAGACGAAGGTTTTGATCCTTCTGATGCTGATGTGCTTGAAGACCCGCCTTGAGCGGACGGTGGATTCATGGCTCCTCCAAAGTTGGCTCCTCCGGCATTGTCGGAACCTCCTGTCGAAGGTGCGGACGGTCCTCCTTCTCCTCCTCCATTCTGCATGTTCAATGGCAGCGAGGCATCATTGCCGCCTGGGCCAGGAGCGAAGGAAGAGAGAGGGAGGAGAATGGCATGTGAAAGTACATCGCGCGGCGTCGCACGACCGCGAGGTACCGCACGAAGCTGGGACAGGAATGAAGTGATTGAGAAATCAGTGGCTGAACTCGATGAGACTCTCCCTTGGTGGAAAACGGGAAAAAGCGGCAAAAGCTCACATTGTCGGTATCAATAACAATGGCGCTGATCAAAAGGTCCGCAACCGCCTTGGGAATCTGAGATCCGGCCGGTCCTGCTTTGGCTGCTTTGAGAAGCTCGTCTTGGAAGAGCTCTACGACCATGCTCGACGCACTTCCGATCGGTGCTTCTCCAGCGGGTACCGATCCTGGTCCTAGCATGAACCGAACCTTGGCGTCTGGATGCGCGCCCTGCGCCATGCACAATAAACAAAAATGTTAGCAATGATCACATAGACGGGAGATCGTGTATCGAAACAACGCACCTCGTCCTTGTGATGATCGACAATATACTGAACATCCCTATCCTGATGCGAGCCCCATCGCGGAATGAGGGAAGGATGATCCACGATCCCAAAAGAAACTTTCCCTCCGCTCGTCTCTTTACCCAACCTAGGATCCGATCCGAGATCCATCCCCAACGAGTCTGACACAACCGCGGCGCCATCTACACCGCGTTCGAGCGCATCGATGGTGAGGAGAGCGTCAGTCTGGGCGGAGGAATCGATGTCGGCAAATCGACAGATGGCCTCGTTCTCAGGGCGGAGGTAGAGATCGGCCGCAGCCGTTTGGATGAGGGGTGCATACAGCGTGTGAGCAGACGATGCGTTGTTGCTGGCACTGGTGTTGGTGAGAGGAGGGTGTGGTAGATGGGTAAGGAGGTAAGCGATGGCGATGCTTGATGCGAGGGAATCGAGATCGCCTGCTTCGTTACCCATGATAAGGGTGAGATGGTCGCACTTGACATCTTTGGGAGGTGAGTCTGAGTTGAGGTTGCGGAGGAAGTCGAGGGCGGCTGAGCGGGTGCGGCGCAGGAAAGCGCTGAGTGGCTCTGGCTCTGCGCTCGACATCTTTGGGGGAATCGTTATTCAGGCGGAGGAGTCGAGCAGGTGGATGGATGTGCCGATCACGGATAAGGTCACGCAAATCTCTGCCACGTTCTCGCGCAGTTCGGGTGGAGCCGTTCCAGTGCTTATTGAAGTAGATCATGAAACGGCTTCTAAACTGCACTCATATGACCGCTGCTTCCTCCGTCTTACGGCCATAAGCAGATCCACCCCCACCCCCGATTAAATTGTGACCATATAAATCGTTGTAGCGCCGGTTTGGCACCGGCTGTTCCCCGAATCAATGTTGTGTGATGTTAGGTTAGAATTTAGATGCGTAGCGTATGTATATGCTCGGAAAGATTTTCGGAGGAAAAAGAAGCTGGGCAGTGGGCTGTGTTCGAAAGTGAGTAGTGAATATTGAGTATTGAGTATTATTGAGTGTAGTTGAGTACAATTTGGAAGGATGGAACTATGCAAGTTTGGCGTATCTCGTACAGCAGGAGGACTGAGACCTGAGGAGCGGAGGAGGAGCAAGCTACGCGCAACTCAGGGTGGCTTGCGCCACCCTTCGTGCGCTCCGCCCTGAGGGATTCGGATTTCAGAATGCGTGTTGTCGTTTGCGTCGGGGAGTGTTTGAATGCTGAGAGAGAGGTGTGGGGATAGAAGAAAACACAAGCTGAATCCCAGGTCTGGGCTACGCGCGACTCAGGGTGGCGCAGCCACCCTTCGCACGCTTCGCCCTCTCGCCTTCTCGGTTCTGTCATCTGAGTTCTGACTTCTGCGAGGATGGTGCGTTTTATCATCTATGCACATTCCACCATTCTGGTCCGTGGACCGTGAAGAAATGTAGAAACTGCGGAATATCAGGCAACGTGTTCAAGGAATGAGAGGTGAGTGTAAAGCGACTCAGGGAGGTATGTAATCAGAGGGTAGAGAGTCGAGAGTCAGTACCTGGAAAGTCAGGAAAGATAAGTCTGCTGCGTCTGATACTCTGGTCTCTGATACGCTTCTGGGTTCTGGACCGTGTACGGAGTCACGGACGCGATTACCAAGTTCGACACTGAGCAGGACGGTGGGGTGGGTACTGGGTAGTTGAATAGGAGCTGCTGGCTGCTATCTCGTGAAAGTGAAAGTACGGAGCAAAGAAATCAGAAGCAAAGGTTATCAGGGGTCAGGATCTCAGTCGTCTGGACATAAGATACGAGGCCCAGGAGGGAATGAAAGATAAGTACAAAGCAACCAATTTAGTTCGAATGCTGTCCAAGAGTGAGTTGTCAGTATCTAGGTCTGAGGCAGTGTGAGCATACTTGAGTACTGGGCTGCGCCACTGGCGGAATTGATGCTGCTGTGGTGAGATTGTGGGAATGCAGCGTCAAAGTCAGAAGAGGAACAACGCAACAAAGAGACAACAAGAGACGGAGTCAGCGATGTCGCTTCGGCCTTCACTCATAAGCCAGGTTTCAGATGTCAGATGGAAAGGGTCGATGCACACCGAAGAACGTACCGCAAAGCAGAAGTGAGCGAGTTTGAATTCCTTCATTTGGAGGAAAAAAAATAGGAAGGATGTAAGTTCAGGAAGGTGTGGAACTGTGGACAGTGGAAGGCACATGGCTCAGTTCCGACACACGTGGCAGAGGTGCACGGACTGCAGATGTGAGGTTCGTCACAGTTGATCTACAGAGTATGAACTGTCTGAGCTGAAGACAAGCAAGCAGGTTACTTGAGTTAGAAAACGGCTGAACGGGTTGTGAACGGTTTTGGGATGGATTCTCAATGCCACTAAGTGAAATTTGCATCGAGAGCCCCGGACTAAATCTAGATACTTAATTCTTATAGTGACGAATCGCGAATTGGTCCAGCTCACCTTCGCACCTTCACCACGTCCGCTTCCCTACTTATAACACCACACCAAGCCATCTGTACGCACGCAATACTCTGAGACCTTCCTAACACACTTTCTTTCACTTCAATCGAACGCTGTGAGCGGAAGTTATCGTGTTTTGAGAGGTTTTGGAGGCCTGAAATGATGACGCTCGAGGCACTACAGCAGTCAAAACGCTCAAAACCCTGTCACAAAATTTGAAGGCATGTCGCTCACCAGCAACGCGGCGTATCAAATGTAACAGACACGCGGTGAACGCAGATATCCATTGTCATTCTACAGTCGAGATTTGAGTGCTACTGTGCCAAAATTGGTGGTGGTATGGTCGTCTGAGGAAGGGGCTCTGAACACGTCTTTTGCACCACATCAACCCCATATCAATGTAGAGATCGGTACTTGAACGGTACCTATAGCAACGTGACCACAGACACACGCGGCACGCCCCACGCCTTGCCCTTGGGGAGGCGCTGGACAACACATCCACACGCGGCGCGTCTCAATGAAGAAAGGGAGATCCGTCACGACGCTCGCTCTGATGCATGAGACTTACACATACTTCGAAGCACGCGCAGCACTCAGCGCTCAGCATTCAGTGAAAATCGATGTCGCTACATGCTTCTCACTGACTTGACGGTTTGACACTTGATAGGGTCTCGACAGGTCTCACAGAGTCACAGAACAGATGTCCTACCTCGCCCTTACAGAACATCGGCACACTCTCTCACGTCCTTGACAGTCTTGCGCATGCGGAATGAGAGCAGGCTCAGGTGCCTTGCGAAACGGTCCAGTGGCCAGTAAGCCAGGTGTGTGACATGTGACAGTCAAATCTCAAATGAGTATGTCGATCACGTAGATAGAATGAAGGCGAGAGAATCAGAAAAGCGCTTGGCCGCGTGGCCCACTACCCAGATGATCGCGACTGTACTTCACTTGCTCACTCTCAGGACCTTGCAGAGCATGGACATTGCGGCGCTGCTCATCGCTTCTCCTCACTCATCTTTGAGGTCTGAGGACTGAGGCAGTGAAGCTGGCTGCTGGCAGAGTATGCGACGTAGGCAGTGCCCTTGCCAGTTGTTCGTTGAGTCACCGTGAAAATTCGCATTAAATTCGCATATCTGTCGTTTGTCATGTACATATCTACCACATAGCTCGCTTTTTCTCCGAGATGCTGGCCATGAGCCATCGCTCGCCAGGCAGACACGAGCAGAACAGGGAGACAACGTACTTTCGCAAGCTGCAGATTGAATAAAGGGGAGACGACATGCTGATTACATTATACATATGATACGGCTGTACGAGAGGCTGGAAAAGTGTTGTAGGGAGTAGGGACACAGTGAGATTGTGATAGAATGACAAGTATGAGCTCTCCCTGACCACAGCAATTAGAAAAATGACCACAGCTTCGCGCAGCTTCTACCTTCCTGCAATCCAGTTGCACTGCAATGGGGTGGTCGCTTTCGCAATGATGATGCCCTCTCACTCTCGAGGCTCGATGTGTAAACGACTGAGCCATGCAGCCTACAGCCCTAACAGGTCTGGCCGTCTGCGCAGAAGAACTACGTAGCTGGCAAAGAAGCGACGTAGCCTCGCGCTTGCACTCAAGGCAAGGCTGCAGCAACGCTGACCGTGTCTCTCTTTAGTTTGGGGATTGTGAGAAATATTGTGTCTAAAAACTGCCTCATGCTCCCACTCACTGTTCCTCACGCCTCACGGCTTGGAGAGTTGGGGACCTTGAAACGGGCACGAAGATGCCACTGATATGAAAAGAACGATAAAGGAGCGGCTGTCTCCAGCTGGATGTGCTGAAAATATGGGACGTGGACGTCAGCGTCCAGCGATGGCATTGATTGACAGCGCAGGCGGCTGCAGGCTTCAGACTTTCAGAGCTTCAGAGGCAGGAGAGAAAGCGTTGTGTGCACAATTGTCGAACGCTATGTGGAGACGCCTGTAATCATCCTGGGTGGTCTTTGGGAGTCTGACCATGCACCTCTATGGTACCGCGCAGGACCACTAACTACTCACTGACTCACTCCAGCAGCTACATACTAAGTTGTTGATTCGGGGAATACCAGCTTCTTCCCTGCCTTCCCTTCTCTTCCCTTCCCTCCCAAACACGCACTGCTCTTCACCACAACAACGGCGTACTTTTCACTAACTGATAGCCAACGATGAGCTCCAAGGCCGCCGCCAAGCAGATCGTACTCGTCATCGGCGCAGGGCCTGGCACAGGTAAATAACCCTCCATTCGCACGTCCCTTCCAAGGCAGGCTGACTGATGACCCATCTCCTCTTCATCCAGGATTCTCCGTCGCAAAGCGCTTCGCCCAGTCCGGCCACCCCGTAGGTCTCATCAGTCGGAACCTGTCCAACCTCCAACCCCTCGTAGACTCCATCAACGCCGAACCCAGCATCACTCCCTCGACCCGCGCCAAAGCCTTCGCAGCCGACGCTACAGACGCAGCCTCCGTCCAATCGGCCATCGAGGCCGCTTCGACCGCATGGGGTGACGAGGCTCAGCTGCATGGTGGAGTCTTCAATACGACGAGTTTCCATCGAAGTGCGTTCTTGGAGACGACGCAGGAGGACGTGAGGTCGATGTTCGAAGGACAGGTACTGGGCGTACTCAACTTCGGACAAGCCTGATTCGAGCTCTCAAAGCTCGACCGGGCTTTCCTGCTGCCTACCCTCCCTCTGCACCCACCTCCACGCCCGCAGGCTTCCTCTTCGTCACAGGTGCATCAGCAGGTCTCCGAGGTTCAGCTAACTTCGGCGCCTTCGCAGCCGCCAAATTCGGAGTACGCGGTCTCACCCAGAGTATCGCTCGCGAATTCGGTCCCCAGGTATGGTGCATCGTTTGAACTACACCTACTGTTGATAAACAGCTGACATTTTGACCAATGCACAATCCAGGGCATTCACGTCGCGCACATCCTGGTCGACGGCATTATCCGGACCGATCGGACTCTCAAGATGATCGGCAAGGGACCGGAGAATGAACAAGACTGGTTGAATCCTGATGATATCGCAGAGACGTACTTTGCGCTTGCTCAACAGCCCCGGAATGCGTTCACGCATGAGATCGATATCCGGCCGGGCAATGAAAAGTGGTGATCCCTTCCATTCAAAGCGATTCGGTTTGGTCTTGAAAGAGAATGTATTTATTTCCCGTTCCCAGGTTACTGCAACAATCAGTGCTCGAGATTTGTCTGAAGTACGAAGCTCCAGTTGTGCCAGCAGCGCAGCCGCCCTATAATCCCATTGATCTACGCGTGCTTCTTCACATCCCACTGGAAAGAGAAAGACAGAGATCCATTCGAATAAGTCAGTTCTAGCTCACCGCGCTCCAGAACGTCGAAGAACACACTCACCACCTTGATGCACGCGTCCGCGCCTGCACTAGCAAACGAAGAGTCGTCCAGCCAGCACACGGCAGTAACACCATTCGCATGCGCTTTAGCCACCTGGATTCTCTTCATCGGCTTGGCCACGGACCAGACGTAGACGTGCGTATCGCTACAAAGAGGTAAGGTAGAACATACCTGCATGTTTAGCGCTCCGTGCCGGCGTCAATGCATATAAAGGGCCCCTTTCTTTGAGACTCACAGAGAACCACTGATGGCGTGTGTGCCGTCCGGGGAGAACTGGATCGTCTGCACTCGGGCAGTATGGAACGTCCAAGCGGACGTCTTGACCTGTTAGAACAAGAAACCAACCCAGCAATCAGCAACTATCCCATCAACCACTCATTCGGAAAAAAGGAGGAAAGGTACTCACACTCCAGTCCGCCGTATTGTACACAGTGATCTTCCCGTTCCCCTCCCCAACAGCCAACAACGTCCCATCGGCCGAGAAAGCCAAGGCAGAGATGGTAGCCTGCCGAACCAACTGCTTCACCTCGTCCAACTTCGACCCCCACCGTACGAGTACACATACACTTTCCCATCCTCCGCACCCACCGCGAGCGTGTTCTGAGCAGCAGCAGCAGCGATCGAGGAGATCGTGTACTTCTGCGGGACGTGCGTCTTGTTCGCTGATGACGGTAAGGAGGTAAAGATGTCGATCCCGGTCGCAGTACCCACAAAGACAGCTCCCCCTCTCCTCCTTCCCTGCACTGAGGAACTTGGGATAACCCGTCGTCCCCACCGACGGAGAAGACGCATACACCCCATCGGACCCAATCACACGGAGAGTCTCGTCCATCCCAATCGAGACGATCGAGTTGTCCGGTCCGAGAACGAGGGCGGAGACGGCACTGGCATGTCGAGGACCTTGTACGAGGGAGGCATTGCCTTGCGCATCGTATGCTAGGACGCGTCCATCGAACGTGCCCGCAAGAAGCGCACCGCCGGAGGAGGAGGACTTGACAAGGGAAGTAATGCTCGCGCAAGCACCGTGCAACTTGCTCATCTTCGCTCCGGATACACCCTGACTGACACCGGAGACGATATTGATCTCCCCTCCCAAACTAACGCTCGCAAACCCTTCTACCCCGCTCAACCAGGTCACGCCGACCTGTTGATCGACCGTAGCTCCTCCACCACCACCTGCTTGGGAACCTAGATCGTTCTTCCCGTTGAAATCGAAGGAGGAAAGGAGAGCCTTCGCGTCGAGGTCCCATACTTTGACCGTCCCGTCTGCAGAAGCTGTGACGATCCTCTTTGAATCCTGTGCGAAATCGACAGCGAAGATCGTCCCCGCATGCGCATTACCACCTTCCCCCATCAACTCAAAAAGCACCTCCCCACTCTTCCCATCATAGACAAAACACTTCCCATCCGAGCCCACAGATACAAAACGTTCCCCGTTAGGAGCGTACTTCACATCCTGTACGAAGCGTGAATGCGTGGTGAGGGTGAGGTTGTACTTGAAGGGAACGCCGTGGTAGAAGACCAGGGTGTTGTCGTCCGAGGCTGTCACTGCGCGGAAGGGACGTTGGGGTTTGAGAGCGACGGCGTTGAGAGGTTTGGAGTGGCCGCTGATCTCGCCTGCTGAGGAACCTGTATCGACGAGGAAGGCGCGTCCGAAGCTGTTTTCCAAACCCCAACCTCGTCGTCAGTCCAAATACTCTACATAGACAGGGGGGGGGGGGGCGAAAAGGATACTCACAACTCCCTCCCATTACCCACAGCAATCATCCTCGCATTCTCCCCATCCCAACAAAGATCATTCAACCGACCCGCAACGACCCGAACCTCACTCTTCAAAATCTGCTCCCCACCAACCAAGTCCCAAATCCGAACATTCCCACCCGCATCAGCCGACGCGCAGTAGTAGCCCGAGGGAGAAATACGAGCGACGGTGGTAGGTTGGGAATGTTCGGCGTAGGAGATTGCTGACTTGACTTTGGCGGCTGAGGAAGAGGGGGAGTTGGGTAAGGGGCGGACGATGGCGGTGCGGCCGGCGGCGTAGGAGAGCGTCGTGCCTTGTGCGTCCGAGGACAGTTTGGTCGATTGGGCGCGGGCCGTGGCTGGATTGGCTGGGTACAACGAGCGCAGAGTGGCTGACATTTCTGTTTGGCTTGAAGAGTTGGAGAGAGAGAGAGTGTGTGTGTGTGGATGATGGACGTCGTGTTGGACTCTCCACTCCCACCTCCTTCGCCCTGGAGAACAACATCAGACAAGGGCCCGTGCGTAGTCGATTCCGCAGCACTTCTCTTGAGCGCAGCTTCCCACCTTCCTTACCCAGAATTCAAGTCGAGCAAAGCGAACCATGGAACTGCGATTGGAGTGCGTAAAGCCGATCAAAGTCAAGTATGAATAACAAGTGGTGCAAAGGCACCTCGTCTTTTGGGGGGTGTTGTAGAAGTAAAGAGAAGGGAAGCCCAAGAACCCAGAATCAAAATCAAAGGGAACAAAAAGAAAACACACACACACTACGCCTTCCCAACAGCCTCGTCCCTCTCCTCCTCCGCACGCATACATCTCCTCTTCCACTGCTGCACCTCCTCCTTAAGCGAGTCAATCGTCTCATGCAAGATCCTCAGCTCCTCCGCTTTCCGATGCCGACTCCGTCTGGCGGCAAGCGTGTTCGAGAGCCGCTTCGCCTCCATTGCACTCAGTCCCTCGGGGATCACATCTTCAGGGAACGGTGAGCCGGGAGCCGTGGTGGTGGTGTCCTTCTCTGCAGTTGGTGCGAGAGTGAGATCCTTGCGAGAGGTGGCGGAGGGTGTCTTGTAGGAGCGTTCTTGGATGGGTGCGTCCAGGGGTAGGAGTTCTTCTGCATCGGCTCGGCGCTTGATACCGATGACCGATGTCTTACGGGAGCTTGATCGCTTGTTGCCCTGAGCAGAGGTCGACGTCGATGACGAGGCAACCGGTGGGGCAGGGGCAGGGTCAGGGAGAGTGGTAGTGGACTTGGGGACAGAAGTAGAAGTGGAAGGGGAGGTAGTGACCGAAGGAGTGAACTGGAAGGTAGTCAAAGCGGGAGCCGAGGCAGACGGGTACAAGGCCGGACGAGCACCAACATCGGACCAGAGCATGGGCGAAGTGGCCGTGGTGGTAGCTGAAGGAGCGGGCTGACCCTGAACAGCAGCCTCGAGAGCCTGGAAGAGGTACTCGACCGAGCCGTCTGTCATCTGCATTGAACTTGTGGTAGTTGAAGTAGAAGTGGGAACACTTGAAGAGATCGTGGTGGTGGTGGTGGAAGCCTCAGGAAAGAGAGTGAAGTCGTTGAAGCCAGTTGGCATTGCCGAAGGAGCGGAAGCTGACATCTGCTGGGCAGTCGTCAACTTGTCGGCAGGAGTCTTGTTCTGGCCAATCAGAGATGAAGGCTGGTAACTTCCAAAGAGGGGCACCTCAGCCAGACTGCCGCCTCCTCCCACAGCAGAATAAGGCATGTCGTCGAAGAGCGGGCTAGGGTTGCATGAGCTGAGGAGCTCGTCGAAAGTCAGACTGTCGGAGAGAGCAGGCGAAGGGTCATGCTCGGACGAGTGGGAGAAGTCGTCGCCGAGGGTAGACCAGACAGGGCTTGTCTCTGCGTCGGTTGCGGCTGCGAGAGCGGCTACCGCTGCGGCAGCTTGGGTCATCGAGGTTGTGTCCTTGAGCATCCAAGAGGTCAACTCGACAGGTGCGGGTGGGAAGTCGGACTCCATGGTTGTGGAAGAAGTGGAGGTGGAGGTGGTGGTAGTGGTAGGTTGTGAGGACTGCTGCATCATGGTGTAGATGGCGCCGAGGAAGGAGTCAAGTTCCTGTGGAGTGGGACCTGATGAAAATGAGGATGAGCTTTGTTGTTGCTGCTGTTGTTGTTGCTGCAGAAGCTGTTGCTGTTGCTGCTGCTGCTGTTGGTGAAGAATCTGGTGTGCTCGTCGCTGCTGACTTTGCTGGAGAGCGCGTGCTCGGATGGCAGAGTAGAAGTGTCTGAGTTGGTAGACGGCTGAAGCTGGGTTAGCTTGTCGCTGTTGTGGTTGTGATGGGTGTAGTCGGGAAAGAGCGACTGCTGGTTGATGATGCTATGTGAGGTGGTTTGAGGAGCTACAACACCGCTGTGATTGCTGTTGTTGTTGCTGACAGAGCTGCTGTTGCTGCTGCTGCTTGTGAGATGGGAGTTGCTGTGTGGTTGTGGTTGTAGATTGCCGGCTGAAGCCGATGGGGTTAGTGGTGGGGAAGCCATGGTTGGCTAATGGTTGACTGGGGTTGTTGCTGGGTAAAGATGGCTGGGTAGCTCGGACCTTGAGGTGGTGCGAGTGAGTTGTTACTGGGTGGGTGGTGGTTGTGGTAGTACTGGGTGGCTGACAGATTGGGCAGTTTATGCGAAGTAGGTGGTGAGCTGTGATTGGGCCATGGTGGTTTGTGTTGTGGGTTGAAGGTGGGAAGCCAGTGTGGTTGAATTGGGGATTGAGTTGGGGGAAGTAAGAAGGTGTCTGGTTAACACAAAAGGGTGTTGATGTTCGATTCTTCTCTGTTGGCTTCTTGACTTGCTGTTTTGTGGTTCTGGGTTAAGAAGAGAATCGATCAACGATTGGGATGGGTGAGGAGGAGAAGAAGAAGAAGGCGAAAGACAACGTCGCCCCTCCTTTTGTACCCTTTCTCTCTCCTCCCTCATCTTCTGCCGCCGCAAATCCAACTCAGGCACAACTACAACCCAATTCTAATCGCTATCAGTCTCCATTACAAACACACAAGCCGGTTGTAATCAGTCGAGTCGAGTCATCCACCCAAACAGCGACGCTAACGGAGTTTGACCTTTTCCTCCACCCTCTCCCAAAGTTCCAAACCACGCCGCTTTCACCCAGAAACGCAGCACCACAGCAGCAAGTCGGGTGAACTTGCTCACTGCTTTCCTCTTTCCCAGCTTCGGCGCTCCGGCACAGAACAGTCTATCTTTGACCATGCGATCGATCCATTGCTGGTCGCTTAGAGGCGGGCGGCGGACCTGCTTGACCTCGCTCCCGTTTGTGATCGTGCGCTCTGCGGTGCCTTGAGAGCTTCTTCAGCAACGAGACGTTCTTGATGTCTGCAGCCAAGAAAGGAGCAGCAACCAGCATCGCATTATTCGGCCCGTGCCCTGTCACCTGTGCTGGTGCTATATTTGAAGCCAAAAAGAGTGCTATGGTATGCTATGTATCGCCTCATGTCGCTCATCAGACATGTGCGATACCCATTATTCCCAGCGTCTACAAGCCTCATCGCACTGGTACTGCCATATGGGTATACGTCGCCTGGTGCTGCCTGCGTCCCGACTCCCGCACTCCCGCTCCTGCCTTGACAAGGTGTTGGGGCGTCAAGGTTGTCCTTATCGAGGCTTTCATGCTTTATTGATGTCCTCTGCAAGCCTCTGTCGGGGGTCCTTTTGTGAAGCCAGCATGCTGGGGGAGATACTCACCAACTCCCTAAGTCCCTAACTCCCTACTCGTACACTCACTCTCACTCATGCTCGACGGCGCACCAGCATCCACCGCCGACGAACGAGCTGTGCTGGTGCACCTTTTAAACTTCCCCCTTCATTTCACGCTGCCAGATCTGACACAAGAGGCCACTGCCGGCGTGTGTACGAAACAACTCACAAACAAGAACAGATTCCGGCTTCTGCCATGACCGAGCTGCCCTGCTGGAATCAGTTGGAACGCGCCCGGGCCCCGTGGAGCTCACCGCTCACAATCAAAGTCACACCCATCGTCGCCAATCGCCAGCAGCATCGTCGATAGAGAGACACACCGCCCTCGGGCTTCTCTCCCCACCTTCGCTTCTGTGACTGCTGTTAAATGGCTTGCAGATCAGGTTTTATTCGACAACGCCGAACCGCCCCTTTGTTTAGGGAAAGTGGTGGCTGTATGTCTCGGTATGCGGGCGCCGTCGCCTGTCTGAGCCCACCTCCGTGCGAATCGTGGATCAGCGGATCGTCGCCCCGTGGCGCTTGGATGCCCTGGACGGTAGGTGGACGTTACGCCTTCCTGCTTCCTGGTAATGTACCGGGGCACTGGGGCCGCCTGAGGCGATGAGCCAACTTGACCAGCTTCGTTTGACAGCTCCAGTACAGGACCATTCATTACTTCTCAGTCCAGAGACCTTTAAAGGCTGACCACTTCTATTCCTTGTTACAGAGCTTTCCAACCCCCCCCCCCCCCCCGTCTTCTTCCCTCACGCCCTACGTCCCCTATCCCTCTCTCCTCATCCTTCCCTTCCCTTCCCTCCCCTCCCTTTGGTCCTGACTGACCTCCCTCCTCGTCATACTCCGCAGTTTCCCTTCCTCCTCCTCCACCTCTCCAAAAATGAAGTTCCTCGCCAACCTCATCGCCTCTCTCTCCCTCCTGGTCGCCGCTACCACCACCGTCTCCGCCGCGCCCCTCAGCGCCGAAGACACCACCTCCATCCTCAGCGCTCGGGCCGTGTACCCCGTTAAGGGCGAGCCTCCGTACAGTCAGAACTTGACCGACTTCAAGGCTGCTATCACTTGCTTGTCGCCTACAATCGGTGCGGCTGCTGGTGGTGTTGTCCTCCTTGTTCACGGTGAGTTTCTAGCGCTTTTGATCGAGTCTTCTGTTGGGTGATCCCTGGCTCATTTTTGGATTTTACTTCTGATCAGGCACTGGTAGCACTGGCCGCGAATCGTGGTTGTCTGGTCCTTACACCGACATCCTTCCCACCCTCTCGCCCGGCTTCGACGTCTGCTACCTGACCCTTCCCTTCGTGCGTGTTACCATCCCCATGCTTCCTTCTTTTTTCATCCTAGACTTACCTTTCTCATCATCTCTCTCGATTTCCTTACTTCAGAGGGCCCTCCGCGATGTCCAAGTGTCTGCAGAGTACGTCGTCTACGCCGTCAAGTCGCTCTCTCTCAAGTCTGCCACCAAGAAGGTCCACATCATCGGTCACTCCCAAGGTGGAGGTGTCAACCCGCAGTGGGCTCTGGCGGTGAGTATACCCCCCCTTCCCCTCCCCTTCCATCTCCCTTTTCTTCCTCGGCTCACAAGTATCACTCATTCAAACCCCTGTCACCAGTTCTGGCCCAGCATTCGCAAGAAGGTCCAGACGTACGTCTCCCTCTCTGGTGACTTCCGCGGTTCGCTCAGTAACGTCACCGACGCTGGAATTTCCACCGGCAAGCTTCCCGTCCTCAGCGCTGCTCTCTTCCAGCAGTTCGGTGGTTCGCAGTGAGTTACGAAAAATCTCGCCGCCGAGACATCTGCTATGACGATGGGGGAGAAGCTGACTTATTTTTATCCATCCCCCCCCTCCCTTCCAGCTACATGGCCGCCAGAACAGGATCGCTCCCGCTGCCCTGGTGCCCAACATGACCTCGATCTACTCCGCCTACGACGAAGTCGTCCGCCCTTCCTCCTCCAAGCTCGACGGCGCCGCCAACTTCCTCATCCAAGACGTCTGCAAGAACCCTCTCCTCCTCGTCGACCACTTCCTGAACATTGTCGAATTCTCCACCTTCGCCTTGGCGTACGACGCCTTGTTGAACGGTAAAGCCGATGCGAGCCGGTTTGATCGGAAGAGGTGCACGACGTACCCGAATGGATCGGGGAAGAAGTTGGATGACTTGATCCCGCAGTTTGTATGCCGTCGTCGCTGATTTGGCCTCGATTGTTTTGACCAACAAGGCGCCGGAGAAGCCGTTGCTTAAGCCTTACGTTTGCGCTAAGGGCGCCGCGACCCAGGCGGAGTACTGTGGCGACTCGGGCTACTTCCCCTAGGCGGTTATCGATCCGCCACACCTTCGTTCGAAGAACGGGAGAAGCAGGGGACGTCAATCCGATCCTGCCTTTCACTTCCTCTTCGTTCCCTGTTTCAACCTCATCACTGCACAGCAAGAATCGGTCAAGAACTCTTTCGCGGGGACTCGCTCCGACATTTGACTTCCAAGGGCAACCTCCAAGATCAACGATGGGCCTCTTCACGGACTGCACCCTGCTACATATACTGGCTATCTTATCTTATACATGAGGGAATGCAATACACGGGCCTCTCACCCATACATGCTCCTCAATTCATTTCTGATGGACTGCTCAGAAGAAAGCAGTGATATAACACAAAGGCATAGAGGGTTGCAATCGAGAGAGCTTTAGATCTCAAACCTCCTGCCGTCGTGCACGTCCTTTGTCGTATGCTCGACCCTGTTCATTCATTCATCTAGCCACCGCTTGACCCTTCTTGGAAGGCAAGGCGCAGGATGGAGCGCCCGTTCAAGTCTCACCTGACTTTTTCAGCCCACAGCAGGATGCGCGCGTCCATCTGATGTCTATAAAGGGCGACGCTAAACCTTCTCCCTTCCTTTCTTTTCCCTCCAGCCCCTTCCCTCCCATAATTCTATCCTTCCTGCCCTTCACTCTCCGTCTCTACGTACCTCGTGCTCGCTCCTCAGCCTCGTGCAGGATCAAGCGATCAATGGCCTCACCGGCCACCCTCAAGGCCTCAAAACTGTCCAATGACAGCTACGGACTCGTTCCCACCTGCTGCGCGTAAGCCCTCTTTGACATCAGGGCTCTGTCATCTGTGACTGCAAAATGGCGCGGCCAGGATGTTGCGACGTCGACGAGAGTCTGGGATTCGTGTATCCGATCGGGAGAGCGAAGGAGGTGGAGAGAAGGAAGAGAATCGACGCAATCATCACGTAGAAGCGGATCATTGTCGGCAATTTCTGGTCTTGGAGTTAGGAAGCAGAAGAGAGAGGTAAATGTGGAATGTAGAAAGACTGGAATATCAAGTAGCTGACTAGCAGCAGAAGGAAGGAAAAGAGTCAGAGGAGAGCGGTGAGGATTGGACTTGGACCGTGAGCAAGTGTGGAGCAAAGCCTCTTATGATGCTTCTCTGTGATTCACTTTCAGTGCAGCGATGACACAGCCCCATGATGATTGATGATGCATGGACCAGAGCAGTGAGTATGGCTGCTTTGGCCAGTAACCGAAGTGGATTGCGAAACGACGGATGAAGCGTTCCACTGATGTGCCAACTGCTGTCACGGACAGTTTTGTTGTCCTGAGCTGTGCTGAGCCTCAGGAATGATTAATGACCCTGTAAATCGAAGGAGTGCCGCGCTGAAACGAAGCAAAAGAGGCGAAGCGAAAAACCGTAAGAAGGGCGAGAAGACGCACGGCCGGCTGTGAGCTGTGGGAAAATACAGGTCAGCTCGCTGAGAGTGTCGAAATGTCCATCGCTCGAAGCAAGTTTACATGCACGGCGTGGCTGAAGTCTCAGAGGTCGAGCTGAAGTTTTTGGGCCTCCGGAAATGGGAGCAAAGGAGAGCCGAAAGTAGCAGCAATCACGGCCGCCGGCCGCGCGGCCGCGGCTCACTCTGCTCCGAGTCATGCCGTCTTCGCCTACCACGTAGAAGTTGGCGTGAGACGGTCGACCTTGATGTTCAACAGAGCTCAACTGTACTCATTCGACCGTGGGAAAGTTCATTGAAAGCCTCCGAGCCATTGCGTGTTGCGTCGGCCGACAGAGTAGCTGTCGCGTGTCCTCGGCTGCAGCGAACACGGGGCGAGAGTGCTGGGTGTCGAGCGCGAAGGTTCATCGGACTGGGCGTCACCTACGTATCCGACTGTCCTCCCCATTCAAGCTCTCAAATGACCCCAGTCTTCAACGCGGGACAAATGCTATCGCGAGCAAGACTCTCGTTAGGATTGATGCGTAATGCGTAAGTATATATTTCTCACGGTCGATGAGCGATGAACGATGAACATCAGCAGGCGGTAGACGGTAACTCCGAGAGGATACAGCAACAGCCTTGTGCTTGGCAAGCATCCTTCGTCGGATTATCAGCTTTCCATCTTCTCCCATCCCGCATCCAATATGCCACGAATTCCCCTCCGATCCCAGATCCCACTCGCCGCAAATTGCCTACCAATCTCCACTCTGCAAGATCTTCCTGGCGATGTGTTCAGAAGCTACCGAACGTTCAGGTCAGTCTTCGCGGCCGAAGGATTTCAAGTACGCTCACCACCGGCTCAGCAAGGCAACGCCTTACCTCACACCATGGCATGAGCATCGGATTCCACCATATGTACTTGAGAGGCAGCGATCCAGGCCCGGTGACGGGGAGGTCGAGCTTGAGTGAGCTATACTGGCGCTCGTCCGGGGATCTGCTAGCTCTACTTACCGACCTCTCCCTCACAAATCCACCAGCCGGCCATGAGCACCCAAGCTCGATCAGGTCCGCTTCGTCTCTCCAGGATTCAACTTGACGCTCTCGAATTCCGCGGCACGTGTTTATAAGCGTCGGAATGTTGGATCTCGTTGTAGCTATAAGTACGTCTTCCCGCGAAACTTCGATCGCGTTGCATCTTCCTTACCCCGCACTGACCATTCTCAGATTCTATCTCTCCAGCCCGGAATTTGATTTCGCCTCTTTGTCCCACAGGTCGTGCGAATAAAGGCTTAGCCACGGCTGAAATCAGAGCTTAGTCAAAGTCGCCGCTCCACCTTCTTGCTTCTTTTTGGCTCATCACTTCCTCATAAATACCGGTAGCCAATAGCCATGCTCCGAGCTCGTCACGGCTCGGGCTGACATTTTTCGTACCTGCCATTGGTCGAATCATCGCAGGGACGGCATTCTTTTCCCGGCGCTCACCAAGGCTGCCCTCCAGCTCCAAAGGAAGAACTGTCACCGCCGCTCCCCCTCCACTACATAGATCTGTGGCTTCGATGACATATCAAGTAGCTGGTATACTAGACCAGGTGAAGAAGGGGTATAAATAAAGCTCGTGCCAGGGCTTGTTCCCCCATCTCTGACCATTCAGACTCCATCCTCATCGTCTTCCTCTGACTTTACTCCTTTTTTCTGCTGCTGGTCAGCTACATTGACACTTAAATTTTTCCTGCTCCACCCTATCCAGCTCCTTCCTTTCTTCCTCACTCCACTACCAGACACTCCCAAGAATGGTCCACTTCTGCAAGCTGGTCGCACTACTGTCCTTCCTCCTCTCCACCACATTCGCCCTCCCGCGGAAAGACACAACTCCCAGACGCTCGCCAACAGCGCTTCACCCTGACGGCGTCATTCCACAGTCGCACAACCGCGACTTCTACTTCGTACTGCCCGGTAAGTTTACGTTCGAGAAATCGAGAAAGTAGGCGCAGTAGTACATTTTGATTGACGCTTATCTTTCCAGGACGACTGGGTGTCGAGCGCGAAGGTTCATCGGACTGGGCGTCGCCTACGCATCTCAGTGCTGAAGGTAGGTGAACAAGCCAGTTCATCTTCATACAGCTCAGGCTGGATCATTCTCAAATCAATATCCCTTCTGTCAGCGGCGAAAACGGCAGGGCTGCTGACGCGAGGCGACCCACCCCTCAGCGCGGCTATCGAACATTTTGACGAGGTGGCCAAACTCGTAATGGACCCAAATGGGGATTACACGAAGATCGTCGAAGCTCTCCGTAAGGGGGAGGAGGCCGTCGTCAAAGTGAAGCTCCCCCTTGGCAAAGAGACTAGAGTCCCCCGGCCCGGCGAAGTTATTGAGATCTGGCCCGTCTGGACTAAGGTAGACCCGCCTCCCGGTTCACCTGGCCCGAGCACCGCTTGAACACCAAGCCTTCCAATATCGAGCAGCCTAGCACCTCCGGAAACAAGGTCTCATGGCCCGGAAAGTTATGCACCGTCCTTGATCTGATCCGCGACAAGGGTCACTATTGTGCACTCAGGACCACAATGATGTTTGTAACGGTCATTTCTGACCGCCACGTTCATTCGCAGATACATCTGCCTTAAGCATCGTCACCTCCTCCAATACCAAAGCTATCGGTCGACAAGCCATTGATGATCGTCGTCTCTTTGCTCCACCATCAATCCAGCCGTCGTCAGCACCAAAGAATAAAGATCGGTCTGCCGAAGAAAGAGCGGGCATGCGTCGGGACTCGGGACTCGGGACTCGGGAGGAACAGAGTCAAGGAGTGTAGGGTCTAGTAAATCTTCTTGTTTTCTCTTACCAATCGCAAGAGATCGAGGTCATCCTCTGGGTATAGGCTCAACAGACAAAGCTCTCACTGTTCTTTTACAGCTCCGCTGCCCCCTTCTTCCCGTCCCAGCCGCTATTCCCGCTCTGGCCTCGTCATCCTCCGCCTTCTGCTTCAGTTCTCCTTTCTTGCTGTTCTTCTCCTAGATCTTTCTCTTCTCATGGACGGCAAGATTTGAAGAGCAGCTCGTCGAGGGATGTACTCGTACACCGAGCGCCCGTCAGGTCCGCTGCGAAGCCCCGAAGAAATGATGGTTTCTGCACCGATGCAGCTTTCATACTCTAAGCTGCCCATTTTTCCTGTGAATCCGGGCTCCGAAAAGGGCACATACTACTCATACTGGCACTGCCCAGATAGACGCAGGCAAAATTCGGGGGGAACGGCGCATCGAACTTTCGTCTTCAACTTCTTGAGGGACCTTCTTTGGATGCAGGAACGGCTCGGCTGACGTTCTCTCCCCCGAGTCTCATCTGTCATTAGACATTTTACGCACGCCTGTCGTTGCGTCCCACCCGGCCAGGAACGCTGAAACGAAGAATACCTCATTTTTTACTTTACGCAACGTCGTTGCGAGAGCAACCCCTGGAGATGAGATGCGGCTCTGCAAGTCTGTACTTATCGCACCTGAAGCCTGTCAGAGAGCGCTGTTTGACCTTCTTCCTCGTCTTTCAAATTTCCATCTTCCCAGTACAAGCACAAGCTGACTCTTTGCTCATTTGTCCATACGATAGTTTATAAAAAAAAATCCTCAGACTGACCATCTTCGCTTGTCTACATCCTCAGCCTGTGCGCCTGTGTGAGGGAGTGGAAAGTCAGCATATAAGTAGTATAACAGCAATGAAGAAGTGCAGGCTTCTCTTGAATAACCAGCTGAAAAGCTGTCCATCCTGTGTGGTTCAATGGTCTTCCCTGTGCAGATCTCATGTGCCTTGCATATGGCATGGGGCGAAGGTCGTTGCAATTCTATTAATGGAGTTGGCCTGAAAAATGGCTCCTCCCACCTCATTTCGCGATTCAAGCGCTCCGAGCCTCTCCCGGTGGCCTGCAACGAGCGTGCGTAAAGTGTCTATTATTCACTGGTCACTCCCCTCCTTTGCCTTCTTTGCCTTCTTTTCTTCTTCTTTCTTCCTTCTTCCAATTTCATGTACCGTGATCATCGGCGTCCTCAGGTTCAGCAGAACTATACGGTCGAAAAATCGGTCTCGCTGTTCGATTCATAGGTCGTACGGATCAGCGGGATAATCGCCGATGATGGCAGCAACCATGATGCCCACTAGGCCTGATTGGACTTCTCGGCTCATCAGCTCTTCAGCGGTACCATGGTGATGCCCTGAGCTCGCCACAGCTCGGGATGACAGGGCTCTGCGCGCGATTGTTCAACCTGCAGGAATCACTTCATCGTCTTGGCGTCCACCTCGGCTACCCTCTAGAGGAGCAATCGTCACCGCCGCTACTTCTCTCCTTGGAGTCTGTGGCTTCGATGCATCCCAAGTGAAGGAGAGCAGAATTGGTAAGTATAAATCAAGCCGCTGCCAGGGCCTGCTGCTCCATCTCTAACCATCCAAAATCCATCCTCATCCCCCTCCTCCCACCTTACTTCTTCCTTCTGCTGCTGGTCAGCTACATTAGATACTTCCATCTTCCTTCTCCATCCCATTCAACACCTACCCTCCTTACTCCACCATCAGACATCCCCAACAATGGTCCACTTCTACAAGCTGGTCGCACTGCTGCCCATCCTCGTCTCCACCTCCTTCGCCCTCCGATCGAACACACGTCCTCCGGACGCTCGCCAGCAGCGCTTCAGGATGACGGCGCCATTCCCCGATTGAGCAGCCGTCGAGTTCATTTCGCACTGCCAGGTAAGCTTGCGATTTGTATTCCAGAATTCTTGCCGAGGTAGAGCTCAAGCTGAACTATTCCTACATACACCGTCCCTGCTGCCAGCTGCGGAAAGGGGACTTTTGCTCACCCGAGGCGATGTCAGCGAAGAGACTCTCAAATGGATGCGTGAGGCAATCAAAATCGTCCAAAACCCACAGGCGGATACCGCGGCGCTCGATGAAGCCATTAGCAAAGGGAGAATCACCCTCGACAAACTAGGGGCCGAAATTGACAAAGATCTCCAGGCCGCCCAGTCCAGTAGGCCAGCCGGCAAGCACACCTGGCCCAAGCCGGGTGATCGCCTGAATCTTGAGGGATCAAATCACTACAAGAACCCTCCCAGCAGTTCCTACGACGGGGTGCCACCGCCCTGATTGACTGTTCCTTGACCTCTGATCCCGCGCGCGAGGGGACGAGTCACACCTCTCTCGTTGTAGCCAAACCACAGCGATGGCGAAGCAGGGAGAAATGCAATTCGACGATTCTTCATTGTCCCCTGTCGAAATTTCTTCGCTACCTCCATCTGGGCGCACGTCTGATTAAGTTGACGCTCACTCTTCCCTCCCACAATTTCGCTTTCTACCTTTTTCTACCTCAGGCCTCAGTCGCCTTTCCTGCTTCGACGACCTTCCCCTCCACCATCGCCTCCTTCTAATCTTTTGAAGGTCTTGCGAATCAAACGAAGGTCCGCCAAAAAGGACGTTCGGGAGAACGAGATTGATAGCTGATGTGCTGATCGCTGAGCGCTGAGCGCTGAGCGCTGAGCCAACGTTTCTCACTATTCTCCCTCGAGTTGAAGTCCATCTGTGCCTGAGGCCGCCGTGGTCGCTCAGTCAGTGGTCACGAACGTCGAAATTCCGTGGGCTACCGTTGTTCTTGAATGAAGGCGCGCTGCACGTGCGGATATGTCTAAAGAGGAACGCGAAAGTATGTTCAATTCAGTCCGAGCGCTGAGGGTGAACGATTTGTCATGCAATATTTTGAGCAATGTTGAAGCGCTCCAAGGAGATGTCAAATGGGATCTGCGTTAGACTTCAGCCCAGCTCGGGCCTCGGTATGAAGTGGCTTCCTAAAACGCCCCTCATATGATACGTTCGAAGAACACAGATTCACTCCTTGCTGGCATCTTGCGGGAGGAACGATGCAGGTTTACATACAGAAGGCAAGATTTCATTCTTTCGAAGGTTCTTCTTTGAGCGCAGACACGTATCGGCTGACGTTCTTTCTTCCCGTGCGTACGCCACTCCCTTCTTCGCCTCCTTGCCTCATTTCCTTCTTCCCTTCCTCGCTTCTTTGCTACGTCTGCTTCAGTTTTGCTTTTACTGTCCTCTTTCTAAGCTCTTTCTCTTCTAGTTTACGGCAAGATTGGAAGAGAAGCTCGTCGAGGGATGTACACCTGGGCGTCCGTCAGGTCCGCCACGAAGCCTCACAAGCCCAGTCACAATAGCAGGCCCCCGCTCCGTGTCGCGCTGAGCAGAAGCATATTCTACGCACCTGATGAGAGGTCAAAGTTATCGACTCAGCTTGATCAACCCAAGGTGGACTCATCTGATTCAACAATCGCCCCGCTGCAGTTCCTCCTCCCATTCAGCACACGCGATGTTTGCTGCACCGACGCACCTTCCACACTCTAGAAGCTACCATTTTTCCTGTTAATCCGGGCTCAGAAAAGGGCACATACTGGCACCGCCAAGGTAGACGCAGACACGAGTCGGGAGAAAATGATGGATCGAATCTTCATCTTCAGCTTCTTGAGGAACCTTCTTTGGGTGCAAGAAAGGGTCGGCTGACGTTCTTTCTTCCCGTACGTCCGTCACTCGCCTCTTTCCTTCATCCCTTCCCGTCTTCAATATTCCTTCCTCCTTTCTTTCTTTCTTTCTTCTCTCCTTCTTTCTTTCCTCCTTCTCTCCTTCTTTCATTCTTCCTTCCTCGCTTCCTCGCTTCCTCCTTCTTCCTTTTTTCCTTCAATTTCTCAAGAGCTCGGCGTCCCGACGTTGTCATGAGCTACGAAGTTCCGCTCCGCTCCCCCTGACAGGAACTTTTCGGCTCATCATTTCTGGCCCGAGCTCGCCACAACTATAACAGGATTTTGTGCGCTGTATTCGGAGGGTCACTTCGTCGTCCTGGCGTCCACCTCGGCTATCCTCTCGAGGAGTAATCGTCACCGTCGCTACTCCTCTCCTTGAACTGTGTGGTGCCGATGGACCTCAAGTGAAGAAGGGCAGAATTGGTATAAATGAAGCCCCTTACCCTCATCTTTGACCTTTCGCACCCGATCCTCATCGCCCTCCTCTGATTTACTTCTTCCTTCCGCTGCTGGTCAGCTACATTGATACTTCAATCACTTCAATCTTCCCTCTCCATCCCCACTGAAGTTTTACCTTCCTCACTCCACCATCAGACATCCCAACAATGGTCCACTTCCGCATGCTCATCGCGCTGCTACCCTTCCTCGTCTCCAACACCTTCGCCCTCCCGCTGGAAGGTACATCTCCCGGACGCTCGCCAACAGCGCTCCACCCTGCCGGCGCCATTCGACCGTCGAATATCCGTGATGTCTACTTCCCATCGCACGGTAAGTTTACGTTCGAGAACGTATGTAAGCGCAGTAGTACATTTCGATTGACTCTTATCTTTTTAGTACGACTGGGTTTCCAGCGCGAAGGTTCCTCGGACTGGGAATCACCTACGTATCTCAGTGCTGAAGGTAGGTGATCAAGCCATCTCCATCAAATTCAGGCTGGACCATTCTCACACTCATCGTGCCTGCTGTTAGCGGCGGAAAAGGCACGGTTGCTGATGCGAGGCGACCCACCCATCAAAGAGGCCATCAAAGCGTATGACGAGGCGGCCAGACTCGCATCAAGTTCAAATACGGAAGCCAACAAGATCTTCGAAGCCCTCCGTAAGGGGAGCCAGTCGTCGTAAAAGTTCCCCTTGGCAAATTCGCTCAGGCCGCCCAGCACAGTAGGCCACCCTCACGGATCCCATGGCCCAAGCCGGGTGATCGCCTGAATCTTGAGGGATCAAATCACTATGAGAACCCTCCCAGCACTCCCAAGCACAAGACGCCAAAGCCCTGACTGACTGTTCCTTGACCTCTGATCCCGCCGCGCGAGGGGACGAGTCACACCTCTCTCGTTGTAGCCCACATCACAGCGATGGCGATGCGCCCAGAAATGCAATCCGACAGTCCTCCATTGTTCCCTGTTGCCCGAAGTGTCTCCGCTGCCTCCATCCAGGTGCGTGTCTGATCCAGTTGACTCTCACTCTCTCTTCTCCTCCACAGTCTCTCCTCCTCCACAGTCTCTGCTCCTCCACAGTCTCTCCTCCTCCCCTCCTCTGCCCCGACGACCTTCACCTTCAGCTTCAACTTCACCTCCTCCTCTTCCAAAGGTCTTGCGGATCAAACGTTGCTCCGTCTCATCTTTCCCCCTCTTGTCAGCGGGACCAGTCGGACGCTTCGTCCCGTTGACGTTCCTTTTCGAGCTGAACTGTCTTGTCCCTCTTCGTCTTACATCAGTTACCGTCCCCGCTGGAGCCTTTGTCTTTCTTCCTTCTTCCAGCCGCCGCTCCCCACTCTTTCTTCCTCTCGTCAATCTCCTTCTGTCCCATCTAGCCCCCTCTTCGACGTGTTTCCTTCCTCGAATCCTCGTCTTCAACGGCTCTCACGGAGCCTTGCGAATTGCGATGATGTGAAGGGACGGAGAACAACAGCATCTCCCTCGACCTCGCTCACTCAGTGAACTTATCTTATGCACCCTACCCACCATCCCTGGATCCTTCCCATTGGCGTATGTAACGCTCCCCGAGTCGCAGCAGGTTCGAATCTGCACCGGCGTGAACTTGCTGTCGATACATGCGAGCGAGGGTTCGATTCGGACGTTTCAGGTTGCGGGAGTTTACGCTCTTGACAGCCTTTGTTTCTCTCGAAAAGCTTCGTGTTTGCATTCTGCGAGAAATGTACATGGCCGCATCCATCTCGTCTCTCTCCCGTCTCTTTGCATTGAAGTGTGCATGCGTCCTTCGAGAGTCTGGCAGTGTACTTGCAGGACATGTCCTTTTCTCTCTCTCCTGTCATTGAAGGATGTGGCGCGCAGCGTTCTCTATAGCTTCCAGGCGCATGTCTCTTCTCGATCGTCTTGCTTCGACACACGCTCGCCGTATGCGACTTTTGACATGGACCTTAGACCTCTTTGTATCCCAGCTAGCTCCCCTCGTACTGTCCTTCTTGTCTATGTATGTCGGTACGTTCCCTTTCGTCGCTTGTTCGTCGTCCCTGGGCTTTTGGTCACAGGGAAGAGGCGCTTGAAGCTTGAGATGCCGAAGCCAGCTTTTCGACATTCGCAGTTATGGCCGGCAAGAATATCTTGCGATTGGCCTTATCGTTCGCCTGCTTCCACACCGCCGCATAGATTCCCTCTTTGCCCACACCAGCCCCCTCCCATCGACCCTTGGCATTCAATCCACCGACTCGTTCCTTCTTGTGAATGACCTTGACGATCTTGAGGTCGGTCACTTGAGCCGGAGTGGGACGCAAGCGTTCTCCCTTCCATTCCGTTTCGAGGAGAAGGCGTTGCGAGGCTGCTGATGGGTTGGAGTGGTCTGGTACGTGGGCGTCGTTGAGCATGAGTGTGGAGAAGGAGGACCAGAAGAAGGTGGGGAGGGATGGGTTTGGTTTGTATGCGATGATCCTGAGCGTATCCCGAAGCAAAGGGGTCAGTATGGCTCAGCGGTTATCGAGTGCTGAAGTGGATATTGTATACTCACAGTCGGCCATGCCCAACTTGCGCTCCTCCATTCAGGCATTGAAGGAGTACCACCACGGATGGCATCGATCCGTGGAGCTAGATGCAGGGTCGATGAGACCTGTCGCAGCTGGTGCACCCGGTGTAGCATCCTTGGTGAGGAGGCGCGCCATGCCGAGCGGGATGGATGAGAAGCCGATTCCGAAGGGAAGGGTGTCACCGGAGGGCAAGTGCAGATGCAGCTGCACTTCCTTGTAGTCGCGCCGGAGCAAGTCTCTGAGGTTCTGTCCATTGCGCGCCACTTTGAATTCGAGTGGGAAGGTAGCTGGTAGATGCTGGAGAGAAGGGAGTGCGATGCGATGAGGTTGCTGTTGTGAGGTGGAGATGGAGAGTAATGAAGAAGTAGCAGCCGCTTGTTGGAGAGGGAACCAAGATTTCCATTCCTGCTTCCTCCTTCCTCGTGAGTGCTTCGTCCGTATCGTACTGATTTGTTGCGACGCGAGTTCACCGTCATATCCTAATCCTCCCGCAGTCGATCATCTGTAGTCGAGCGGCTTCTGACAGCCGCCCGCAGAATCGTGGCCACCTAGACATTGATGACGGGGCAGACCTTTTCACCACCAACTACGGAAAAGACTCAACACCGCATGCGCTACAATATCCCCCGCAGTCATGTGCATCGGCGTCGAAATGTACCTCATCCAACAAAAGAAGTGGGGACAGTCAAGCCCGCCTCTGTTCAGCAACGGAACTACGTTCGGTACAAGGTCAAGCGTATGCGCTTCCTCAGTTCGAGATGTTTTCTGCTCTTCGAAATTCCACGCCTCGACTACAGTGCCGCTATGGATTCAACTGTGTTGCCTAGCGAGTTTATTGAGCTGATTGGTTGAATCCATGGCGGCACTGTAGTCTAGGGGTGGAAGTTCGAAGAGAAGAAGACGTGGGAACATAGTAGCACGGTCAACATACTCCCAAACTTCAAGCTCCGACTCCGATGATGCAGCTGAGTACAGCTTCAAGCATGGCTAAGGCGATTTGCTTCACCGCAGTCTCTAGCGGCTGTGCTCGAACTCAAGAAATATGCATGGACGGTCGATCTTCACCCGTCCCTTTCTGTCTTTCAGCTGATAGCAGACGCCCCTGTCCACTGCCTTCATCTGGACTTCGAGTCTGGACCCATCTCCATAAAAGCACCTTCCAGAACGTCGCCTGACGCGCATGGACCAAACCCATCGACGAAGTCAGCATCCACCACTTGATGAAGTTGGCTACGTCGTCCCTTCCATCCGGTCGCGCAGCGTTCCTATGACGCGGGGCCAGAACAGTACGTCTACACTGTATGTCCCATGGGATATTCAGAAGCCCTCGGGAGTGCTCCAAGGGCTGTTTCTTGGCTGAGTGGTTGAACTTTGGACCGTAGAACGACCGACCGTCGAATCTCGAGGGCCTGCCGATGTACCTGAAGAAAGGCGCCCTGCCTAAAGGGGAACGCAAAGAACGTTCAATTCGGCCCGAGCGCTGAGGGTGGACGTTTTTGTGATGCATAAGACACTGAGCCGATGTTGATCCTTGTATGTAAAAGGCTGCATGCTAAGCGCTAAGATCTGTCAGAGTAGGGTCCGCGTTCACGACTTCAGCCACCTTGCGTCTCGGTGAGAAGCATTAAGCAGCTTCCGAATTCGCCACCTCATGTACGCTCGAGGACTTCCTTCCTTCCTCCTATTATTTATTTGCCCTGACCATTGGAGTTCTCGGCGGTCGGAATCATGCGGTCGAAAACTCAGGCTCTGCTGTTCGATCCACAGATCCTGCGGCATACATATGATAAAAAATTACGTGCCGGCCGACGGAGTCAGGAGCTATCTGCGGAAGAAGATGTGCTCCGCCTTCTTGCTTCCCCTTCTTGCTACCTTCAGGCTTATCACTTCTCCAGCGTCATCAGTGTCATGCCCCGAGCTCACCACAGTTCGGGTCGCAGGGATCACGTTATCGTCCCGGCGTTCACCTCGGCTGCGGACCAAAGATTCGCCACTGACCACCGCGACCACCGCTTTACTTGATGCAGGTCTGGCTTCTCTGGTCCTTCAAGTGAAGAAGGGAGTTCAGCGTGTATAAAGAAGGCACCTGCCAGGGCTTGCTGACCATCCACCCTCCACCCTCACGACTTTACTTCTTTCTTCCGCTGCTGGTCAGCTACTTTGATACTTCGATCTTTCAACATCCGCATTCAGCTGCTCTCTCCCTTCCTAATCCCAGTAACAGACATCATCGACAATGGCCCGCTTCCACATGCTTATTGCGTTGCTGCCACTCCTCGTTTCCACCACCTTTTCCCTCCCGCTAGGAGGTACCTCTCTCGGACGCTCTTCGACAGCGCTTCAGCCTGGCCACACCATTACGCAACCGAACAGCCGTGAGGTTTACATCACACTGCCGGGTAAGTTTGCGATCTGCGCTCGAGAACGCTTGTCGAGGAAATATTCAAGCTGAATCAGTTCTGCGTCTACCGCCCCCCTGCTACCAGCCGTGACAAGAGCACGGTTGCTGACGCGAGGCGACGAACTTCCTTTGAAGGAAGCAAAGGCGGCCAGCGAATGGATGGCCCAGGCGCTCGATCTTGCTAAGGGACCGAACAGGAATGAGGAACATGTCGCGAATTTCCTTCAAAAAACGTTAACCCAAGTCCAGAAAGTTGAGGCGGCATTGGAAGCCGCCCGGCCAAAGCACACCTGGCCCAAGCCGGGTGATCGCCTGAATCTTGAGGGATCAAATCACTACAAGAACCCTCCCAGCAGTTCCTACGACGGGGTGCCACCGCCCTGATTGACTGTTCCTTAACCTCTGATCCCGCCGCGCGAGGGGACGAGTCACACCTCCCTCGTTGTAGCCCACATCACAGCGATGGCGATGCGCCCAGAAATGCAATCCGACAGTCCTCCATTGTTCCCTGTTGCCCGAAGTGTCTCCGCTGCCTCCATCCAGGTGCATGTCTGATCCAGTTGACTCTCACTCTCTCTTCTCTTCCACAGTCCCTTTTCCTCCCTTCCTCTGGCCCAGTCGCTGTTCCTGCCCCGGCGACCTTCACCTTCACCTTCACCTTCACCTTCACCTCCTCCTCTTCCGAAGGTCTTGCGGATAAATCGTTGCTCCGTCTCATCTTTCTCCCTCTTGTCAGCGGGACCATTTCGGACGTTCCATCTCATTAACGTTCCTCTTCGAGCTGAACTGTCTTCTACCTCCTCAGTCTACATCAGATGCCATCTTCGCTGGGCCTTCGTACCTCTTCCTTCTTCCAGCCGCCACTTCCCACTCTTTCCTTCCTCTTGTCAGTCTCCTTCTGCCCCATCTAGCCCCCTCTTCGACGTGTTTCCTTCCTCGAATCCTCGTCTTCAACGGCTCTCACGGAGCCTTGCGAATTGCGATGATGTGAAGGGACGGAGAACAACAGCATCTCCCTCGACCTCGCTCACTCAGTGAACGTATCTTATGCACCCTACCCACCATCCCTGAATCCTTCCTATTGGCGTCTATAACGCTCCCCGAGTCGCAGCAGGTTCGAATCTGCACCGGCGTGAACTTGCTTTCGATACATGCGAGCGAGGGTTCGATTCGGACGTTTCAGATTGCGGGAGTTTACGCTCTTGACAGCCTTTGTTTCTCTCGAAAAGCTTCGTGTTTGCATTCTGCGAGAAATGTACATGGCCGCATCCATCTCGTCTCTCTCCCGTCTCTTTGCATTGAAGTGTGCATGCGTCCTTCGAGAGTCTGGCAGTGTGCTTGCAGGACATGTCCTTTTCTCTCTCTCCTGTCATTGAAGGATGTGGCGCGCAGCGTTCTCTATAGCTTCCAGGCGCATGTCTCTTCTCGATCGTCTTGCTTCGACACACGCTCGCCGTATGCGACTCTTGACATGGACCTTAGACCTCTTTGTATCCCAGCTAGCTCCCCCTCGTACTGTCCTTCTTGTCTATGTATATCGGTACGTTCCCTTTCGTCGCTTGTTCGTCGTCCCTGGGCTTTTGGTCACAGGGAAGAGGCGCTTGAAGCTTGAGATGCCGAAGCCAGCTTTTCGACATTCGCAGTTATGGCCGGCAAGAATATCTTGCGATTGGCCTTATCGTTCGCCTGCTTCCACACCGCCGCATAGATTCCCTCTTTGCCCACACCAGCCCCCTCCCATCGACCCTTGGCATTCAATCCACCGACTCGTTCCTTCTTGTGAATGACCTTGACGATCTTGAGGTCGGTCACTTGAGCCGGAGTGGGACGCAAGCGTTCTCCCTTCCATTCCGTTTCGAGGAGAAGACGTTGCGAGGCTGCTGATGGGTTGGAGTGGTCTGGTACGTGGGCGTCGTTGAGCATGAGTGTGGAGAAGGAGGACCAGAAGGAGGTGGGGAGGGATGGGTTTGGTTTGTATGCGATGATCCTGAGCGTATCCCGAAGCAAAGGGGTCAGTATGGCTCAGCGGTTATCGAGTGCTGAAGTGGATATTGTATACTCACAGTTCTCTCTTATGCTTGTCGGTCAGGCTCCGGTAGCTGGTGCCGACTACGGCCATGCCCAACTTGCGCTCCTCCATTCAGGCATTGAAGGAGTACCACCACGGATGGCATCGATCCGTGGAGCTAGATGCAGGGTCGATGAGACCTGTCGCAGCTGGTGCAGCCGGTGTAGCATCCTTGGTGAGGAGGCGCGCCATGCCGAGCGGGATGGATGAGAAGCCGATTCCGAAGGGAAGGGTGTCACCGGAGGGCAAGTGCAGATGCAGCTGCACTTCCTTGTAGTCGCGCCGGAGCAAGTCTCTGAGGTTCTGTCCATTGCGCGCCACTTTGAATTCGAGTGGGAAGGTAGCTGGTAGATGCTGGAGAGAAGGGAGTGCGATGCGATGAGGTTGCTGTTGTGAGGTGGAGATGGAGAGTGAGAGTGATGAAGTAGTAGCAGCCGCTTGTTGGAGAGGGAACCATGGTTCGTCTGGATGTGCGAGGTCTGGTATGGATGCGTGTGGGGTGTCTGAAGCGCCTACTACGGATGTCTTGAGGATGGTGAGTGCTGTGCTGAGTGCCTGGGTGTATGCTGCGTTGGTGGCTGCGATCTGTGCGAGGGAGTCCTCATCGATGGCTGCTGGTTGGCCGGTTGATGGTTTCGCGTATGTTGTTGCTGAGGGAAAGTGCGAGGCAATCTGCTCGGCTGGAACGAATACAGATGCTGCTGTTGTGTCGAGGGAGCCAACTCAGGCGCGGTCGCTTGAGGTCCGCCAGGTACGATAGGGGCGTCCCACGCCCTCGGTATGATCGCCACGGGCACGATCCATGCCACCGATACATAACACGATTCCGTCGCCTTTGTCCATCGATTTGAGGAAGCCCCACGACCAGGCGATGAACGTGGCGAGTGGAGGCTGCAGCGACAAAGGCGAGCAATGCGGGCGAGAAGGATAGCGCTGCGGATGAAGCACGTCTTCAGAACAGTGTTGAGGGTGAGGTTGGAAGATGTAGAAGATGAGTTCAGAGGAGAGCAAAGATACGGTCCGATTGGCAGTTCATATTCCCGTACTTCATTCTCATACGCACCGTTGCCGATTCCATATTGATGAAGTGAAACGGATCGTCCTCTTGCATCCGATTGCGCTGTGGGCTTACATACGAGTACAACGTCCGGCCAGCAGAGCAGCAAGTGTATCCTCGTGTGTTCGATGAGATATGTACATACTTGGCGATTGCGGTCCGAGTGGTTGGACGCCGGAATCTTGTGTCTGTGCCGCTTCTTGAATGAATCGCGAGTTGTCCTTGAAGAACGGCCAAAGGGCTCAGGGTGAAAGTTGTGCGATGATCGGAACCTTTTTTCCCACGGTACCTGGTGCATACGAGTACCTGGCCGGCGAACTGATTTGGTCACGTCCTGCAACAGCCTAAGCTCTCAAAGGAGATGTTTTCCACGTTGGCCACCTCGGGCCTCGGTATGAGACAGCTTCAGAATATGTGTCGCCTCATGTAACGTTCGGGTGACATGGCTACTCCAGTGCTCCTTGCTGGCATCGTGCGGGAGATGCGATCCAAGCTTTACAGAAGGTAAAGTTCCAGCCGTCTTCGTCCGTGACTGGTAAATGAGAAATACAAGGAGAAACGTCGGCGCACGCCAGAGAGTTTGGGGGGATGAGCCACTCGGAGGCTCGAACGCCTGGTCGCCGCAGCGTGCGGTTGGGACTAGCAGCGCTAGGAGAGGGGAGGACCACCGCACGGGGAGGAGGGTGGGAGCAAATGTCCTGAGTGAGCGCGCAGCTATGGTGAGGAGTGCGAGCGAAGGTCAACTGATGGAGGAGAAGAGCGAGAAGAGCAGCAGAGCTGCTCGACAGGATTTTCACCTTGCTTCGGGCAGAGTAATCTCATTTCATCTGGAAGATCAATTGGCGACGAAGAAAGGACTGGAACATTCCGCAGCCTTTGGAGAAAGGATACAGACCCGGCTCAGACGGCCGTTTGTCACCGTGCTGCACACGGAGACCGGTTCATCTTTGCGGAAGGACGTATGTACTTCGAGCTTTGAGTGCAGAAACGATTCGGCTGACGTTCTTTCTTCCCGTGCGATACGTCACTCCCCTTCTTTGACTTCTTTCATCTTTGCTTCATTTACTTCCTTTCTCCCTTCCTCCCTTCCTCTCATTTCATCTGCCCAGACTAGTATCGGAGTCCTCGGCGATCGGAATCATACGGTGGAGAACCAGTACTGCGGCATGAGTGGGGCAACAGTCGGCGGAGTCAGGAACTATGAAGGTGCGCAATGTGCTCCGCCTCCTTGCCTCCTCATCAATTTTCCAGCGTTATCAGGGTCATGCCCCGAGCTCGCCACAATTTGGGATGACAGGCATTCGACAGCGCGGCATTGATCGGCCCTGGGATCACGTTACACACATATCGTCCCAGCGTTCATCTCGAATCTCTGCTACCAGGACCGCTGACCCCTCTACTTTACATATTGTATGTCGCTCTGTGACTTCGCTGGCATCACCAGTGAAGAGGAGAAGAACTGGTATAAATAAAGCCCCTGCCAGGGCTTGCTGCTCCATCTCTGACCATCTACAACCCATCCTCATCCCCCTCCTCAGACGTTACTTCTTCCTTTCGCTGCTGGTCAGCTACATTGATACTTCAATCTTCTTCCTTCACCCTCATCCAACTACTTTCTTCCTCACTCCACCACCAGACATCCCCAACAATGGTCCACTTCTGCAAGCTGGTCGCACTGCTTTCCGTCCTTTTCTCCGCCTCCTTCGCCCTCCCGATCGAACAAACGTCTTCCGGACGCTCGCCGACAGCGCTTCAGCCCAACGGTGCCATTCCAGAGTGGAACAGCCACAATATTTACACCGCACTGCCCGGTGAGTTTGTGATTTGCGCTCCAGAACCCTTGCCCAGGTAGAGCTCAAGCTGAACCTAATCTACATCAACTGCTCCTGTTGACAGCTGCGACAGAGGCACGGTTGATGACGCGAGCCGATTTGTCTGCGAAGAAAACCGTAGCATTGTACCAGAAGGCGCTCGACATGGCAAAGGACCCAAACAGGGATCCTGCGCAGTTCTTGAAGACCGTTAACGAAGGGTGGGCCTCAGCCAAAAAAACGCAGGCACTAATTGCAGCTGGCCAGTTCAGAGGCCCAAAGCACAATTGGCCCAAGCCGGGTGATCGCCTGAACAAAGAAGTCAACAATAGCCCGCCCAGTACCTCCAGCAGGAGGCCACACCGCCGCTCGCCGACAGCGCTTCAAGATGACGACGCCACTCCAGAGTGGAACAGCCCTCATGCTTCCTTCGTACCGCCTGGTAAGTTCGCGATTCGCGCTCCAGAACTCTTGCCCGAGATAGAGCTCAAGCTGAACCAGTTCTACATCCACTACTCCTGCTGCCAGCTGCGAAGAGGGCTCTGTTGGTAACGCGAGGCAAGAGTAAGGGAAAGGCCCTCAAATCCATTCAAGGGGCGGACACGAGGTCAAAGGCAGATGAAAGCGCCAAAGAGTTCGGCGAGCTCATTCAACTAGGGAGAGTTCTGCTCAGCAACTTTCCAGACAAAAACCGGCCCTCGAGAAGCCAAAGCACAACTCGCCCAAGGCGGGTGAAGGCCTGAACGATGCCGGAACCAGCACTTCCAACCACAAGAAGCCACGGCCCTGATTGACTGTTCCTTGACCTCTGACCCCCGCCGCGGCAGGGGACGAATCACGGCTCTCTCGTTGTAGTCCACATCACAGCGACGGCGAAGCAACCCAGAAATGCAATCCGACAGTCCTCCATTGTTCCCTGTTGCCCATCGTATCTTCGCTGCCCCTTCCAGACCCATGCCTGATCCACTTGACGCTCACTCTTCCCTTCCAAGTCTGTCCTCCTCCCTTTCTCTGGCTGAGTCGCATTTTCTGCCCCGAGGACTCTCACATTCACCTTCACCTTCGCCGTCGACTCCTCTTCCTCCTCTTCCAAAGGTCTTGCAGATAAAACGATTCCCCACCAACAAGAATGTTAGAGAGAACAAGATTGATAGCTGGCCGAACATTTCTTATCCTTCTCCCTCTTGTCAGGGACCAGTCGGACGCTTCGTCCCGTTGACGTTCCTCTTCGAGCTGAACTGTCTTCTCCATCTTTGTCTTACATCAGTCGCCGTCCCCGCTGGAGCCTTCGTCCTTCTGTCTTCTTCCAGCCGCCACTTCCCACTCTTTTCTTCTCTCGTCAATATCCTTTTGCCCTATCCGGTCCCCTCTTCAACGTGTTCCTTCCTCAAATACTCGTTTTGCACGCCTCCCACGGAGCCTTGCGATGATGTGAAAGGACGGAGAAACAAAGCGTCTCGCTCACCCTCGCGCACTCAGTAGACGGAGGTTTGTGCAGCCACCCACCCACCCATCATCCGGGATCCTTTCCATTGGCATCTGTAACGCTCCCAAGTCGTCCACTGGTGGGAGAGAGAAGTTCAACATTAGAGCACGTCAGCCATCAACACAAACCTTCCTGGCAGATCGAACTTGAAAAGTGGTCCGACTCACAAGTGTAGCCAGGTACATTAGCAGCCTTCTTCCCGCGTCCAATCATGATCTCCCGTCCCAACGCGCCCGGATTGCCCATGAAATACTGATTCTTCTCCAACACGCTCGTCGGAATCACGACCGACTGACCCAATTCCACCTTCATACCAGACATGTCCAACACCTCCGAACCACTTGCCGAAATACCCGCATCTCCACCACCAGAGGAGGACGTCAAGAAAGAAGGCAGGTCGCAAGTTAACATCAGGACGTCCAGAGTCCATCGTCGCCCTCAGGACCTCCCGGGACGGGCCGATTGACAGAGATCGCATCTTCGTCACCACTGACCGCCAAGTTCGTAGGGATCTGAGTCCAGCCGGCACCAACGGGCAAACTATCCAACGCCGCCCAGGCACTCTGATGAGACATCACCGGCGACGCTGCGGTCATACCAGTTTCGGAAACAGTCGCCGCGGCCCCTCCTCCTCCTTCGCCATTCATGACCTTGGCGTCTCCGATGTACCCAACCAGGTCGGAATTGTCCATCTCGCTGAAGAAGGGCGGACCAGGGCGGAGCATCGAGGCGATCTTCTTCGCCAGGCTTAGCGGTCCCGGGCTGAATCAACAGCAGGAGCATGAACCTTTTCCTCCTCCTCCTTTTTTCTTCTCCGACGCGCCGCCGCCGCATCGTTGTGGACCTCAGTTCGGACCTGAGACCCAGCCACGGACGTCTGTACTTGCTCAACATCTAGCTCCTACGTTCCCTTGCTTCGGGGGGATCAACAGCCAGTCGAGCACCACCGGCGCGCAAGAGCGAGCTCAAAGTAGAAGCACCCGGTGCCACCCGGTGCCCCTGTCGAAAGACGCGCCTCCTTCTTCTCTTGAGAGTCCGACGAAGCGCTGTGGCTCTCCTCAGTAGGCTCCACGATGTGGAGGCGCGGATGCGGGAGACAGGCGAGAAGAAAACTGAGGTCGTCTTGACATTCTGTTGCTTTGCAAGGTCGGTCTCTGGGAGATCTACCACCGGGCCGCTGTGTTTCTGTAGGACCTGTCATAGCACTAAGAGAAAGGGGGGGGGGGGGGGGGAAGAGAGAGAGATCACTCACGTTCGGAGCGTGTAGCTTGCGGTTGGCCTAAGGAACACCCGACACAGCGTTGAAGTCGCCAAGAGCGGCGATGGTGCCGTTGCCACCAACATGGGGCGTGACCCTCCAGTTTTCGGGAGCAAAGTTGGTGGCGATGAGGAAGTAGGTGTTGCCGGGGACGACGATGGTGGTGTTGCTGGACTGGTCCTGACGCCATCGACCGCGGCGTGCTGTGCGGAGGCTGCAGCGACAAAGGCGAGCAATGCGGGCGAGGAGGATAGCGCTGCGGATGAAGTGCATCTTCAGAACAGTGTTGAGGGTGGGGTTGGAAGATGTAGAAGATGAGTTCAGAGGAGAGCAAAGATACGGTCCGATTGGCAGTTCATATTCCCGTACTTCATTCTCATACGCACCGTTGCCGATTCCATATTGATGAAGTGAAACGGATCGTCCTCTTGCATCCGATTGCGCTGTGGGCTTACATACGAGTACAACGTCCGGCCAGCAGAGCAGCAAGTGTATCCTCGTGTGTTCGATGAGATATGTACATACTTGGCGATTGCGGTCCGAGTGGTTGGACGCCGGAATCTTGTGTCTGTGCCGCTTCTTGAATGAATCGCGAGTTGTCCTTGAAGAACGGCCAAAGGGCTCAGGGTGAAAGTTGTGCGATGATCGGAACCTTTTTTCCCACGGTACCTGGTGCATACGAGTACCTGGCCGGCGAACTGATTTGGTCACGTCCTGCAACAGCCTAAGCTCTCAAAGGAGATGTTTTCCACGTTGGCCACCTCGGGCTCGGTATGAGACAGCTTCAGAATATGTGTCGCCTCATGTAACGTTCGGGTGACATGGCTACTCCAGTGCTCCTTGCTGGCATCGTGCGGGAGATGCGATCCAAGCTTTACAGAAGGTAAAGTTCCATCTTTGCGGAAGGACGTATGTACTTCGAGCTTTGAGTGCAGAAACGATTCGGCTGACGTTCTTTCTTCCCGTGCGATACGTCACTCCCCTTCTTTGACTTCTTTGCCTCATTTACTTCCTTCCTCCCTTCCTCTCTTCCTTCCATTTCATCTGCCCAGAGTCCTCGGCAATCGGAACGGAGTCAGGAACTATGAAGCTGTGCAATGTGCTCCGCCTCCTTGCTTCATTCCGCCTCATCAATTTTCCAGCGTTATCAGGGTCACGCCCCGAGCTCGCCCCAATTTGGGATGACAGGCATTTGCCATTTGACAGCGCGGCATTGATCGGCCCTGAATCACGTTATCGTCCCAGCGTTCATCTCGGATACGTACGGACGGAAAAGACTCTGCTACATACCAGCACCGCTGGCCCCTCTACTTTACATATCGTATGTCGCTCTGTGACTTCGCTGGCATCACCAGTGAAGAGGAGAAGAACTGGTATAAATAAAGCCCCTGCCAGGGCTTGCTGCTCCATCTCTGACCATCTACAACCCATCCTCATCCCCCTCCTCAGACGCTACTTCTTCCTTTCGCTGCTGGTCAGCTACATTGATACTTCAATCTTCTTCCTTCACCCTCATCCAACTACTTTCTTCCTCACTCCACCACCAGACATCCCCAACAATGGTCCACTTCTGCAAGCTGGTCGCACTGCTTTCCGTCCTTTTCTCCGCCTCCTTCGCCTCCCGATCGAACAAACGTCTTCCGGACGCTCGCCGACAGCGCTTCAGCCCAACGGTGCCATTCCAGAGTGGAACAGCCGCAATATTTACACCGCACTGCCCGGTGAGTTTGTGATTTGCGCTCCAGAACCCTTGCCGAGGCAGGCAAGCTGAACTATTTCTACATCCAATGTTTCCTTCTGCCAGCTCCCAAAAGGGCACTGTTGGTAGCGCGAGGCGACAGCAACATGGGGAAGTCCCTTCAATTCATCAAAGAGGCGATGGACATGGCAAAGAACAAGAACAAGAGTGCCAAGGAGTTCAAGGACTTCATTGAAAAAGGCAGAGTCACCATCGGCAAACTCGGGGACGAAATCCAAAGGGAGAAGCAGGCCGCCCAGTCCAGTAGGCCAGCCGGCAAGCACACCTGGCCCAAGCCGGGTGATCGCCTGAATCTTGAGGGATCAAATCACTACAAGAACCCTCCCAGCAGTTCCTACGACGGGGTGCCACCGCCCTGATTGACTGTTCCTTAACCTCTGATCCCGCCGCGCGAGGGGACGAGTCACACCTCCCTCGTTGTAGCCCACATCACAGCGATGGCGATGCGCCCAGAAATGCAATCCGACAGTCCTCCATTGTTCCCTGTTGCCCGAAGTGTCTCCGCTGCCTCCATCCAGGTGCATGTCTGATCCAGTTGACTCTCACTCTCTCTTCTCTTCCACAGTCCCTTTTCCTCCCTTCCTCTGGCCCAGTCGCTGTTCCTGCCCCGGCGACCTTCACCTTCACCTTCACCTTCACCTTCACCTCCTCCTCTTCCGAAGGTCTTGCGGATAAATCGTTGCTCCGTCTCATCTTTCTCCCTCTTGTCAGCGGGACCATTTCGGACGTTCCATCTCATTAACGTTCCTCTTCGAGCTGAACTGTCTTCTACCTCCTCAGTCTACATCAGATGCCATCTTCGCTGGGCCTTCGTACCTCTTCCTTCTTCCAGCCGCCACTTCCCACTCTTTCCTTCCTCTTGTCAGTCTCCTTCTGCCCCATCTAGCCCCCTCTTCGACGTGTTTCCTTCCTCGAATCCTCGTCTTCAACGGCTCTCACGGAGCCTTGCGAATTGCGATGATGTGAAGGGACGGAGAACAACAGCATCTCCTCGACCTCGCTCACTCAGTGAACGTATCTTATGCACCCTACCCACCATCCCTGTGATCCTTCCTATTGGCGTCTATAACGCTCCCCGAGTCGCAGCAGGTTCGAATCTGCACCGGCGTGAACTTGCTTTCGATACATGCGAGCGAGGGTTCGATTCGGACGTTTCAGGTTGCGGGAGTTTACGCTCTTGACAGCCTTTGTTTCTCTCGAAAAGCTTCGTGTTTGCATTCTGCGAGAAATGTACATGGCCGCATCCATCTCGTCTCTCTCCCGTCTCTTTGCATTGAAGTGTGCATGCGTCCTTCGAGAGTCTGCAGTGTGATTACAGGCATGTCCTTTTCTCTCTCTCCTGTCATTGAAGGATGTGGCGCGCAGCGTTCTCTATAGCTTCCAGGCGCATGTCTCTTCTCGATCGTCTTGCTTCGACACACGCTCGCCGTATGCGAGTCTTGATATGGACCTTAGACCTCTTTGTATCCCAGCTAGCTTCCCCTCGTACTGTCCTTCTTGTCTCTACATGTCGTCCCATTCCCTTTCGTCGCACGTTCGTCGTCCCCTGGGCTTTCGGTCACAGGGAAGAGGCGCTTGAAGCTTGAGATGCCGAGCCAGCTTTTGACATTCGAGTTATGGCCGGTAGGAATATCTTGCGATTGGCCTTATCGTTCGACTGCTTCCACACCGCCGCATAGATTCCCTCTTCGCCCACACCAGCCCCCTCCATCGACCCTCGGCATTCAATCCACCGACTCGTTCCTTCTTGTGAATGACCTTGACGATCTTGAGGTCGGTCACTTGAGCCGGTGGGGACGCAAGGTTCTCCCTTCCATTCCGTTTCGAGGAGAAGACGTTGCGAGGCTGCTGATGGGTTGGAGTGGTCTGGTACGTGGGCGTCGTTGAGCATGAGTGTGGAGAAGGAGGACCAGAAGGAGGTGGGGAGGGATGGGTTTGGCTTGTATGCGATGATCCTGAGCGTGTCCCGAAGCAAAGAGTCAGTATGGTTCAGTTGTTGCGAGCGCTGAAGTGGGTTGTATACTCACAGTTCTCTCTTGTGCTTGTCGGTCAGGCTCCGGTAGCTGGTGCCGACTACAGCCATGCCCAACTTGCGCTCCTCCATCCAAGCATAGAAGGAGTACCACCACGGATGCCATCGATCCGCGGAGCGAGATGCAGGGTCGATGAGACCTGTCGCAGCTGGTGCACCCGGTGTAGCATCCTTGGTGAGGAGGCGCGCCATGCCGAGCGGGATGGATGAGAAGCCGATTCCGAAGGGAAGGGTGTCACCGGAGGGCAAGTGTAGATGCAGCTGCACCTCCTTGTAGTCGCGCCGGAGTAAGTCTCTGAGGTTCTGTCCATTGCGCGCCACTTTGAATTCGAGTGGGAAGGTAGCTGGTAGATGCTGGAGAGAAGGGAGTGCGATGCGATGAGGTTGCTGTTGTGAGGTGGAGATGGAGAGTGATGAAGTAGTAGCAGCCGCTTGTTGGAGAGGGAACCATGGTTCGTCCGGATGTGCGAGGTCTGGTATGGATGCGTGTGGGGTGTCTGATGCGCCTACTACGGATGTCTTGAGGATGGTGAGTGCTGTGCTGAGTGCCTGGGTGTATGCTGCGTTGGTGGCTGCGATCATGTCTTCGTCGATGGCTGCTGGATGGCTGCTTGATGGTTTTGAGTATGATGTTGCTGAGAGAAAGTGCGAGGCAATCTGCTCGGCTGAAGCGGATCGAGATGCTGCTGTTGTGCCGGGAGAACCAACCCAGACGCGGTCGCTTGAGGTCCATCACGTACGATAGGTGCGTCCCACGCCCTCGGTGTGATCGCCACAGGCACAATCCATGTCGCCGATAACACGATTCCGTCGCCTTTGTCCATCGATTTGAGGAAGCCCCACGACCAGGCGATGAACGTGGCGAGTGGAGGCTGCAGCGACAAAGGCGAGCAATGCGGGCGAGAAGGATAGCGCTGCGGATGAAGCACGTCTTCAGAACAGTGTTGAGGGTGAGGTTGGAAGATATAGAAGATGAGTTCAGAGGAGAGCAAAGATACGGTCCGATTGGCAGTTCATATTCCCGTACTTCATTCTCATACGTACGTTGCCATACGTACCGTTGCCGATTCCATATTGATGAAGTGAAACGGATCGTCCTCTTGCATCCGATTGCGCTGTGGGCTTACATACGAGTACAACGCCCGGCCAGCAGAGCAGCAAGTGTATCCTCGTGTGTTCGATGAGATATGTATGTGCTTGGCGATTGCGGTCCGAGTGGTTGGACGCCGGAATTTTGTGTCTGTTCCGCTTCTTGAATGAATCGCGAGTTGTACTTGAAAAACAGCCAAAGGGCTCAGGGTGAAAGTTGTGCGATGATCGGAACGTTCATACTCGTTTTTTCCCACGGTACCTGGTACATACAGTACCTGGCCGGCGAACTGATTTGGTCACGTCCTGCAACAGCCTAAGCTCTCAAAGGAGACGTTTTCCACGTCGGCCACCTCGGGCCTCGGTATGAGACAGCTTCAGAATACACACTTTACGAACAAGTGCTGCGAGCACCCGGGAGCACTTCGGGCTCCGGACTGCGAGATGAGGCGATTTGAGCCCAGTGTCTGCGCAACTCTCTTAATGGAGTTGATACGACTCTGAGAGCAGGAGCGGATGTCCGATATGAGATTTTAAGCCACAAAAAGCATGGGAGAACTGTTACCCACACGATATACCACTGAGAAGCCTGACCTCCCATGTAGGGTTATGAGACCACGTGAGCAGGGAGCTCATCTCTGCCCGCGATGCTCCTGCGACAGCTTGCGTAAAATGTAAAATGAGGTAAAAGTCCAGCGCAGGGTGCCTGGCTTTTGCTCTGCTCTCAGATCGTTTCGTAAAATGTCTAATATCTGTCGCCTCATGTAACGTTCGGTGACATGGCTACTCCAGTGCTCCTTGCTGGCATCGTGCGGGAGATGCGATTCAAGGTTTACAGAAGGTAAAGTTCCATCTTTGCGGAAGGACGTACATATTTACTTCGAGCTTTGAGTATTTGAGTGCAGAAACGATTCGGCTGACGTTCTTTCTTCCCGTGCGATACGTCACTCCCCTTCTTCGACTTCTTTGCTTCATTTACTTCCTTCCTACCTTCCCCTTCCATTTCATCTGCCCAGAGTCCTCGGCGATCGGAACGGAGTCAGGAACTACATGAAGCTGTGCAATGTGCTCCGCCTCCTTGCTTCATTCCGCCTCATCAATTTTCCAGCGTTATCAGGGTCACGCCCCGAGCTCGCCCCAATTTGGGATGACAGGCATTTGCCATCTGACAGCGCGGCATTGATCGGCCCGGGATCACGTTATCGTCCCAGCGTTCATCTCGGATACGTACGGACGGAAAAGACTCTGCTACATACCAGCACCGCTGACCCCTCTACTTTACATACAGCTCTGTGACTTCGCTGGCATCACCAGTGAAGAGGGGAAGAACTGGTATAAATAAAGCCCCTACCAGGGCTTGCTGCTCCATCTCTGACCATCCACAACCCATCCTCATCCCCCTCCTCAGACGTTACTTCTTCCTTTCGCTGCTGGTCAGCTACATTGATACTTCAATCTTCTTCCTTCACCCTCATTCAACTACTTTCTTCCTCACTCCACCACCAGACATCCCCAACAATGGTCCACTTCTGCAAGCTGGTCGCACTGCTTTCCGTCCTTTTCTCCGCCTCCTTCGCCCTCCCGATCGAACATACGTCGTCCGGACGTTCGCCGACAGCGCTTCAGGATGACGGCGCCATTCCACAGTGGAACAGCCGCGATCTTTACATCGCACTGCCCAGTGAGTTTGCGATTTGCGCTCCAGAACCCTTGCCAAGATAGAGCTCAAGTTGATCTACTTCCATATTCCTCCCTCTTTCCCCCCCTCCCCCCCCCCCCCCCCCCCCCCGCTGCCAGGTGAGGAAAGTGGCCAATTGCTGACGCGAGCCGAGTCTGTGAAGAAGACCAAAGAATTGCTCAACAAGGCGCTCAACATGGCCAAGGACCCAAACAGTAACCCCGCGCATCTCATGGAGACCCTCCATCAAGGATTAGCTTCAGCCAAGAACTTGGAGGCACATCTGACAGCCGGCCAGTCCAGTAAAGGCAAGCACAACTGGCCCAAGCCGGGTGATCGCCTGAATACCGGAACTCAAAAGAACCCTCCCAGCACCTCCGGCAGGAAGCCACACCGCCGCTCGCCGACAGCGCTTCAACATGACGACGCCACTCCAGAGTGGAACAGCCCTGTGATTGACTTCGCACCGCCTGGTGAGTTCCGCAGTTTGCGCTCCAGAACTCTTGCCGAGGCAGAGCTCTCAAGCTGAACTAGTTCTACATCCACTGCTTCGCTCTGCCAGCTCCCAAAAGGGCACTGTTGGTAACCCGAGGCGACAACATGGGGAAGTCCCTTCAGTTCATCAAAGAGGCGATGGATATGGCAAAGAACAAGAACAAGAGTGCCAAGGAGTTCAAAGAATTCATTGACCAAGGCAGAGTCACCATCGGCAAACTGGGGGACGAAATCCAAAGGGAAAAGCAGGCCGCCCAGTCCAGTAGGCCAGCCGGAAAGCACACCTGGCCCAAGCCGGGTGATCGCATGAATCTTGCCACTCAAAAGCATCCTCCCAGCACTTCCGGCAGGCCCTAGTCATCAAAAGAATCCTCCCCGCACTTCCGGCAGGCACGAGTTATGGTCCGGCCCTTGATGACACTGGTCCTCTGATCCCGCCGCGCGAGGGGACGAGTCACACCTCTCTCGTTGTAGTCCACACCACAGCGATGGCGAAGCACCCAAAAATGCAATCCGACAGTCTTCCATTGTTCTCTGTTGCCCGAAGTGTCTTCGCTGCCTCCATCCAGGCGACAGTCTGATCCAGTTGACTCTCACTCTCTCTTTCCCTCCACAGTCTCTCCTTCTCCCTTCCTCTCGCTCAGTCGCTTTTCCTGCTCCCAGACCTTCACCTGCACCTTTACCTTCACCTTCACCTTCACCTTCACCTCCTCCTCCAAAGGTCTTGAGGATCAAACGTTGCTCCGTCAACAAGAACGTCAGAGAGAGCGGGCTGATGGCTGACCGAACGTTTCTCATTCTTCTCCCTCTTGACAGCGGGACCAGTCGGACCAGTCGGACGTTCCATCCCATTGACGTTCCTTTTCGAGCTGAACTGTCTTCTCCCTCTTCTTCTTACATCAGTTGCCATCCCCGCTGGGGCCTTCGTCCTTCTTTCTTCTTCCAGACGCCACTTCCCGCTCTTTCCTTCCTTCCGTCGATCTCGGTTTCCCCGTCTAGCCCCTTCTTCGACTTGTTTCCTTCCTCAAATCCTCGTCCCCAACGCCTTCCACGGAGCCTTGCGATGATGTGAAGAGACGGAGAAAAACAGTATCTCGCTCGACCTCGCTCACTCAGTGGACGTATCTTGTGCACCCTACCCACCATCCCCGGATCCTTCTCATTGCGTCTGTAACGCTCCCCGAGTCGCAGCAGGTTTGAATCTGCACCGACGTGAATTTGCTGTCGATACATGCCAGCGAGGGTTCGATTCGGACGTTTGATGTTGCGGGACCTTACACCCTTGACAGCCTTATCACTCTGGAAGAGCTTCGTATTTGCATTCTGGGGGAAATATGCGTTTTATGAATCGAGACTTAGAATCTTGGCAGGAACCTTAGAGCTCTCTGTATCCCGACTGGCCCCTGTCCTTCTTGTCTATGCATGTCGTTCCATTCCCTTCCGTCGCTTGTTCGTCGTCCCTAGGCTTTTGGTCACAGGGAAGAGGCGCTTGAAGCTTGAGATGCCGAAGCCAGCTTTTCGACATTCGCAGTTATGGCCGGTAGGAATATCTTGCGATTGGCCTTATCGTTCGCCTGCTTCCACACCGCCGCATAGATCCCTCTTTGCCCAGACCAGCCCCCTCCCATCGACCCTCGGCATTCAATCCCCCGACGCGTTCCTTCTTGTGAATGACCTTGACGATCTTGAGATCGGCCACTTGAGCCGGTGTGGGACGCAAGGGTTCTCCCTTCCATTCTGTTTCGAGGAGAAGACGCTGTGAGGCTGCTGATGGGTTGGAGTGGTCTGGTACGTGGGCGTCGTTGAGCATGAGTGTGGAGAAGGAGGACCAGAAGGAGGTGGGAGGGATGGGTTTGGCTTGTATGCGATGATCCTGAGCGTGTCCCGAAGCAAAAGAGTCAGTATGGTTCAGTTGTTGCCGAGCGCTGAAGTGGGTTGTATACTCACAGTTCTCTCTTGTGCTTGTCGGTCAGGCTCCGGTAGCTGGTGCCGACTACAGCCATGCCCAACTTGCGCTCCTCCATCCAAGCATAGAAGGAGTACCACCACGGATGCCATCGATCCGCGGAGCGAGATGCAGGGTCGATGAGACCTGTCGCAGCTGGTGCACCCGGTGTAGCATCCTTGGTGAGGAGACGCGCCATGCCGAGCGGGATGGATGAGAAGCCGATTCCGAAGGGAAGGGTGTCACCGGAGGGCAAGTGTAGATGCAGCTGCACCTCCTTGTAGTCGCGCCGGAGTAAGTCTCTGAGGTTCTGTCCATTGCGCGCCACTTTGAATTCGAGTGGGAAGGTAGCTGGTAGATGCTGGAGAGAAGGGAGTGCGATGCGATGAGGTTGCTGTTGTGAGGTGGAGATGGAGAGTGATGAAGTAGTAGCAGCCGCTTGTTGGAGAGGGAACCATGGTTCGTCCGGATGTGCGAGGTCTGGTATGGATGCGTGTGGGGTGTCTGATGCGCCTACTACGGATGTCTTGAGGATGGTGAGTGCTGTGCTGAGTGCCTGGGTGTATGCTGCGTTGGTGGCTGCGATCATGTCTTCGTCGATGGCTGCTGGATGGCTGCTTGATGGTTTTGAGTATGATGTTGCTGAGAGAAAGTGCGAGGCAATCTGCTCGGCTGAAGCGGATCGAGATGCTGCTGTTGTGCCGGGAGAACCAACCCAGACGCGGTCGCTTGAGGTCCATCACGTACGATAGGTGCGTCCCACGCCCTCGGTGTGATCGCCACAGGCACAATCCATGTCGCCGATAACACGATTCCGTCGCCTTTGTCCATCGATTTGAGGAAGCCCCACGACCAGGCGATGAACGTGGCGAGTGGAGGCTGCAGCGACAAAGGCGAGCAATGCGGGCGAGAAGGATAGCGCTGCGGATGAAGCACGTCTTCAGAACAGTGTTGAGGGTGAGGTTGGAAGATATAGAAGATGAGTTCAGAGGAGAGCAAAGATACGGTCCGATTGGCAGTTCATATTCCCGTACTTCATTCTCATACGTACCGTTGCCATACGTACCGTTGCCGATTCCATATTGATGAAGTGAAACGGATCGTCCTCTTGCATCCGATTGCGCTGTGGGCTTACATACGAGTACAACGCCCGGCCAGCAGAGCAGCAAGTGTATCCTCGTGTGTTCGATGAGATATGTATGTGCTTGGCGATTGCGGTCCGAGTGGTTGGACGCCGGAATTTTGTGTCTGTTCCGCTTCTTGAATGAATCGCGAGTTGTACTTGAAAAACAGCCAAAGGGCTCAGGGTGAAAGTTGTGCGATGATCGGAACGTTCATACTCGTTTTTTCCCACGGTACCTGGTACATACAGTACCTGGCCGGCGAACTGATTTGGTCACGTCCTGCAACAGCCTAAGCTCTCAAAGGAGACGTTTTCCACGTCGGCCACCTCGGGCCTCGGTATGAGACAGCTTCAGAATATCTGTCGCCTCATGTAACGTTCGGGTGACATGGCTACTCCAGTGCTCCTTGCTGGCATCGTGCGGGAGATGCGATTCAAGGTTTACAGAAGGTAAAGTTCCATCTTTGCAGAAGGACGTACATATTTACTTCGAGCTTTGAGTATTTGAGTGCAGAAACGATTCGGCTGACGTTCTTTCTTCCCGTGCGATACGTCACTCCCCTTCTTCGACTTCTTTGCTTCATTTACTTCCTTCCTACCTTCCCCTTCCATTTCATCTGCCCAGAGTCCTCGGCGATCGGAACGGAGTCAGGAACTACATGAAGCTGTGCAATGTGCTCCGCCTCCTTGCTTCATTCCGCCTCATCAATTTTCCAGCGTTATCAGGGTCACGCCCCGAGCTCGCCCCAATTTGGGATGACAGGCATTTGCCATCTGACAGCGCGGCATTGATCGGCCCGGGATCACGTTATCGTCCAGCGTTCATCTCGGATACGTACGGACGGAAAAGACTCTGCTACATACCAGCACCGCTGACCCTCTACTTTACATACAGCTCTGTGACTTCGCTGGCATCACCAGTGAAGAGGGGAAGAACTGGTATAAATAAAGCCCCTACCAGGGCTTGCTGCTCCATCTCTGACCATCCACAACCCATCCTCATCCCCCTCCTCAGACGTTACTTCTTCCTTTCGCTGCTGGTCAGCTACATTGATACTTCAATCTTCTTCCTTCACCCTCATTCAACTACTTTCTTCCTCACTCCACCACCAGACATCCCCAACAATGGTCCACTTCTGCAAGCTGGTCGCACTGCTTTCCGTCCTTTTCTCCGCCTCCTTCGCCCTCCCGATCGAACATACGTCGTCCGGACGTTCGCCGACAGCGCTTCAGGATGACGGCGCCATTCCACAGTGGAACAGCCGCGATCTTTACATCGCACTGCCCAGTGAGTTTGCGATTTGCGCTCCAGAACCCTTGCCAAGATAGAGCTCAAGTTGATCTACTTCCATATTCCTCCCTCTTTCCCCCCCCCCCCCCCCCCCCCCCCCCCGCTGCCAGGTGAGGAAAGTGGCCAATTGCTGACGCGAGCCGAGTCTGTGAAGAAGACCAAAGAATTGCTCAACAAGGCGCTCAACATGGCCAAGGACCCAAACAGTAACCCCGCGCATCTCATGGAGACCCTCCATCAAGGATTAGCTTCAGCCAAGAACTTGGAGGCACATCTGACAGCCGGCCAGTCCAGTAAAGGCAAGCACAACTGGCCCAAGCCGGGTGATCGCCTGAATACCGGAACTCAAAAGAACCCTCCCAGCACCTCCGGCAGGAAGCCACACCGCCGCTCGCCGACAGCGCTTCAACATGACGACGCCACTCCAGAGTGGAACAGCCCTGTGATTGACTTCGCACCGCCTGGTGAGTTCCGCAGTTTGCGCTCCAGAACTCTTGCCGAGGCAGAGCTCTCAAGCTGAACTAGTTCTACATCCACTGCTTCGCTCTGCCAGCTCCCAAAAGGGCACTGTTGGTAACCCGAGGCGACAACATGGGGAAGTCCCTTCAGTTCATCAAAGAGGCGATGGATATGGCAAAGAACAAGAACAAGAGTGCCAAGGAGTTCAAAGAATTCATTGACCAAGGCAGAGTCACCATCGGCAAACTGGGGGACGAAATCCAAAGGGAAAAGCAGGCCGCCCAGTCCAGTAGGCCAGCCGGAAAGCACACCTGGCCCAAGCCGGGTGATCGCATGAATCTTGCCACTCAAAAGCATCCTCCCAGCACTTCCGGCAGGCCCTAGTCATCAAAAGAATCCTCCCCGCACTTCCGGCAGGCACGAGTTATGGTCCGGCCCTTGATGACACTGGTCCTCTGATCCCGCCGCGCGAGGGGACGAGTCACACCTCTCTCGTTGTAGTCCACACCACAGCGATGGCGAAGCACCCAAAAATGCAATCCGACAGTCTTCCATTGTTCTCTGTTGCCCGAAGTGTCTTCGCTGCCTCCATCCAGGCGACAGTCTGATCCAGTTGACTCTCACTCTCTCTTTCCCTCCACAGTCTCTCCTTCTCCCTTCCTCTCGCTCAGTCGCTTTTCCTGCTCCCAGACCTTCACCTGCACCTTTACCTTCACCTTCACCTTCACCTTCACCTCCTCCTCCAAAGGTCTTGAGGATCAAACGTTGCTCCGTCAACAAGAACGTCAGAGAGAGCGGGGCTGATGGCTGACCGAACGTTTCTCATTCTTCTCCCTCTTGACAGCGGGACCAGTCGGACCAGTCGGACGTTCCATCCCATTGACGTTCCTTTTCGAGCTGAACTGTCTTCTCCCTCTTCTTCTTACATCAGTTGCCATCCCCGCTGGGGCCTTCGTCCTTCTTTCTTCTTCCAGACGCCACTTCCCGCTCTTTCCTTCCTTCCGTCGATCTCGGTTTCCCCGTCTAGCCCCTTCTTCGACTTGTTTCCTTCCTCAAATCCTCGTCCCCAACGCCTTCCACGGAGCCTTGCGATGATGTGAAGAGACGGAGAAAAACAGTATCTCGCTCGACCTCGCTCACTCAGTGGACGTATCTTGTGCACCCTACCCACCATCCCCGGATCCTTCTCATTGCGTCTGTAACGCTCCCCGAGTCGCAGCAGGTTTGAATCTGCACCGACGTGAATTTGCTGTCGATACATGCCAGCGAGGGTTCGATTCGGACGTTTGATGTTGCGGGACCTTACACCCTTGACAGCCTTATCACTCTGGAAGAGCTTCGTATTTGCATTCTGGGGGAAATATGCGTTTTATGAATCGAGACTTAGAATCTTGGCAGGAACCTTAGAGCTCTCTGTATCCCGACTGGCCCCCTGTCCTTCTTGTCTATGCATGTCGTTCCATTCCCTTCCGTCGCTTGTTCGTCGTCCCTAGGCGTTTGGTCACAGGGAAGAGGCGCTTGAAGCTCGAGATGCCGAAGCCAGCTTTTCGACATTCGCAGTTATGGCCGGTAGGAATATCTTGCGATTGGCCTTATCGTTCGCCTGCTTCCACACCGCCGCATAGATCCCTCTTTGCCCAGACCAGCCCCCTCCCATCGACCCTCGGCATTCAATCCCCCGACGCGTTCCTTCTTGTGAATGACCTTGACGATCTTGAGATCGGCCACTTGAGCCGGTGTGGGACGCAAGGGTTCTCCCTTCCATTCTGTTTCGAGGAGAAGACGCTGTGAGGCTGCTGATGGGTTGGAGTGGTCTGGTACGTGGGCGTCGTTGAGCATGAGTGTGGAGAAGGAGGACCAGAAGGAGGTGGGGAGGGATGGGTTTGGCTTGTATGCGATGATCCTGAGCGTGTCCCGAAGCAAAAGAGTCAGTATGGTTCAGTTGTTGCCGAGCGCTGAAGTGGGGTTGTATACTCACAGTTCTCTCTTGTGCTTGTCGGTCAGGCTCCGGTAGCTGGTGCCGACTACAGCCATGCCCAACTTGCGCTCCTCCATCCAAGCATAGAAGGAGTACCACCACGGATGCCATCGATCCGCGGAGCGAGATGCAGGGTCGATGAGACCTGTCGCAGCTGATGCACCCGGTGTAGCATCCTTGGTGAGGAGGCGCGCCATGCCGAGCGGGATGGATGAGAAGCCGATTCCGAAGGGAAGGGTGTCACCGGAGGGCAAGTGTAGATGCAGCTGCACCTCCTTGTAGTCGCGCCGGAGTAAGTCTCTGAGGTTCTGTCCATTGCGCGCCACTTTGAATTCGAGTGGGAAGGTAGCTGGTAGATGCTGGAGAGAAGGGAGTGCGATGCGATGAGGTTGCTGTTGTGAGGTGGAGATGGAGAGTGATGAAGTAGTAGCAGCCGCTTGTTGGAGAGGGAACCATGGTTCGTCCGGATGTGCGAGGTCTGGTATGGATGCGTGTGGGGTGTCTGATGCGCCTACTACGGATGTCTTGAGGATGGTGAGTGCTGTGCTGAGTGCCTGGGTGTATGCTGCGTTGGTGGCTGCGATCAGTGCGAGGGTGTCTTCGTCGATGGCTGCTGGATGGCCGGTTGATGGTTTCGCGTATGTGGTTGCTGAGGGAAATTGCAAAGCAATCTGCTCGGCTGGAACGAATCCAGATGCTGCTGTTGTGTCGAGGGAGCCAACCCAGGCGCGGTCGCTTGAGGTCCGCCAGGTACGATAGGGGCGTCCCACGTCCTCGGTATGATCGCCACGGGCACGATCCATGTCACCGATACATAACACGATTCCGTCGGCTTTGTCCATCGATTTGATGAAGCCCCATGATAAGGCGATGAAGGTGGTGAGATAATCGATGAGAGGCGCGATCGCTTGCAGGACGGTCACGAGTGGGATTAGAGGCAATGGGATTGCGGTGATTGGAATGTGGGTGATGAGGAACCTGCAAGAAAGGCAAGAGCGAAGGATATTCATTCAGTCATTTCCCCAACTTGGGTTAAAGGTCAAGAATAAGGCTTCGGACCTTCCGCAGTCTTAATCGAACTCACCTCAGAACGGTGCTGAGAAATTTAGCGTCGTGCCCAACTCCGAAGTCAAGGTCTTCATGACAGGCGAAGGCAGATATAGTCGATAGCCCCACCACGTCGCGTAGAAGGACACCTTCGTTCGAGAGGCGATCCAGATTCTCTTCTTGCCCTTGTCCGCCTCTGGAATCAGAGAAGCGTTCTTGTTGGGTGGTTCTTGCCGAGGTAAGGGATCCAGCTTGGCCATGACCAGAGGGATCGAGAGGGGACGCCGACTGCAGAGTTCAGAAATCGTTCCCTGGTGTGTGGGAGAGAGAGAGGTACAACGTCAGAGCATGTCACGAACTTCCTGGCAGATAGAATTTGAAAAGTGATCCGACTCACAAGTGTAGCCAGGTACATTAGCAGCCTTCTTCCCGCGTCCACTCATGATCTCCCGTCCCAACGCACCCGGATTACCCATGAAGAACTTGTTCTTCTCCAACACGCTCGTCGGATTCACGACTGACTGACTGACTGAACTCCACCTTCATGCCAGACATGTCCAACACCTCTGAACCACTCGCCGCAATCCGTGCATTACCACCAGAGGCCGTCGTTAAAGTAGGAAGGTCGCAAGTCAACATCAGGGACGTCCAGAGTCCATCGTCGCCCTCAGGACCCCCGGAACGGGCCGATTGACAGAGATCGCATCTTCGTCACCGCTGACGCCAAGCTCGTAGGGATCTGAGTCCACCCAGCATCAACAGGCAAACTATCTAACGCCGCCCAGACACTCTGATGAGACACTGGCGGCGCGGCGGCCACATCAGATTCAGCAGAAACGGACACAGTCGCCCCCGCCCCTCCTTCCGTTTCGCCAGTCATGACCTTGGCGTCTCCGATGTACCCAACCAAGTCGGAATTGTCCATCTTGCTGGAGAAGGGCGGACCAGGCCGGAGCATTGAGGCGATCTTCTTCGCAAGACTTAGCGGTCCCGGGGCTGAACCAACAGCAGGGGGCTGAACACCCTCCTCCTCCTCCTCCTTCGTCTTCTTCGACGCCGCTGCCGCATCGTTGTGGACCTCAGTTCGGATCTCAGACTCAGCGCCGAGCGTCTAGACTTGCTCAACATCTAGGTCCTCGTGCTCCCTCGCCTCGGTGGAATCGACAGCCAGTCGAGTACCACCGGCGCGCAAGAGCGAGCTCAGAGTAGAAGCACCCGCTCCTGTCGGAAGATCCGTCTCCTTCCTTTGCGAGTCCGATATAGTACTGCGGCTCTCAGCAGGAGCCACTATCGCGGAAGTCCGGATACGCGAGACGGGCGAGAGGAAGGCTGAGGTTGTCTTGACGTTCTGTTGCTCCGCAAGGTCGCTCTCTGGGAGAACTACCACTGAGGCCGCTGTTTTTTCTGCAGGATCTGTCATAGCACAACGAGAGGTTGGGGTGGAGGAAAAAAGTAAACGAGGGAATGAGAGATGGTCAGAGAGCAGATTGGAGATGAGACCTGTGTAAGAGGAAGAGATCCAACTCAGGTCGCCTTGTTGTCCTCAAAGACGCACTTGAGGTTGGTACCGGTGACGGAGGCGACGACAGCGCCGTTGCTGCTGACACCCAGGGAGAAGGAAGTACTCTTGTGGCCATCGCCAAAAGGATGCTAGGGACACGTTCAGGGTCAGTGACCGATTTCAGAGGTAGTAGATAGCATCAACCTTGCATTATTATGAGACTTATAAGCCAATATCAGGCGCTGACGGAAATACCCCGTAACATCGGAGAGATGATTCGTGGACAAAGATATCAAAAGGGGAGGTCATATTAGGAAAGGAAGAAGATCAAATGCAAGCGATCACTCACTTTCGGAGAGTGTAGTTTGCCTAAGGAACATCCGGGACAGCGTTGAGGTCGCGAAGAGCGGCGATGGTGCCGTTGCCGCCAACATAGTGCGTGACCCTCCAGTTTTCGGGAGCAAAGTTGGTGACGATGAGGAAGTAGGTGTTCCCGAGAACGACGGTGGTGGTATTACCGGACTGGGTCGTCACTTGTCACGCTCGACGACGACCGCAGCGTGCTGTGCGGGGGCTGTAGCGCCAAAGGCGAGCAATGGGGGCGAGGAGGATAGCGCTGCGGATGAACTGCATTTTCAGAAGAGTGTTGAGGGCGATAGGGTTCGAAGGTGTAGAAAACGGGCTCAGAGGAGAGCAAAGATACGGTCCGATTGGCAGTTCATACGTATGCCCTTCATAACATTCTCATACGTACCGACTACCGTTGCGATTCCCGGTACACGGATCGTCCTCTTGCATCCAGTAGCAGAGCAGCAAGTGTGTCCGATGAGATATCCCAAAGGCCTCAGAAGCGACTTGCGGATATCTGAAATGAGAACGCGGGAAAGAACGACCAGCTCGGCCCAAGGGCTCAGGGTGAACGTTCTGCGGTGAATGGAACGTTCAGCCAATCCTCGTTTCCTTCCCTGGTACTTGGTCCCTAGCCGGCTGGCCAACGAACTGATCTGGTCACGTCCTGCAACAAGCCTGAGCGCCTGAGCTCTAAGGGGATGTCTTCCACGTCAATGCACTTCGGGCCTCGGTATGAAACGGCTTCAGAATGAGTCGCCTCATGTACTTTCGAATGACATGGCTGCTCCTTGCTGGCATCGTGCGGGAGGTACGATGCAAGGTTTACAGAAGGTAAAGTTCCATCTTTGCGGAAGGACGTACTTCGAGCTTTGAGTGCAGAAACGATTCGGCTGACGTTCTTTCTTCCCGTGCGATACGTCACTCCCCTTCTCCCGACTTCTTTGCTTCATTTACTTTCTTCCTACCTTCCTCCCATTTCATCTGCCCAGACTACTATCGGAGTCCTCGGCGGTCGGAATCATACGGTCGAGAAGTCAGCCTCGACATGAGCTTGTGCAATAGACATGTCTCGAAAGAAGTCAGAGCAAATCGGAAATGAGACGTCCGGACGCTCTCGGACATCTGTCGGAGCATCCCAAAAATACGTCTCGAGAATGGTCTGGAAGCGCGCAGCGGAGCAAGTACGTTTTGCCTCATTAACGTCCTTTACTCCCTTCCGTGCCAACTATGTAGCTTCGTGATGAAACGTTCAGCCGCTGCTTTCCCTCATTTTCAAGAGCTTTGAGCCCGTCGCAAAAGCCTTAAGAGTTTTGCGCTGAAAGCAAAGAAAATTACCTCATTTGGGAGCCCGGAGCAACTTGCACGCTCCGAGCGCCTCGGAGCAAACCTTCGAGACATGTCTAATGTGCTCCGCCTCCTTGCTTCATCCGCCTCATCAATTTTCCAGCGGCATCAGAATTCATGCCCCGAGCTCGAGACAATTTGGGATGACCGGCATTTGCCAGCGCGATAGTATTGGTCGGCCTGGGATCACGTTATCGTCCCAGCGTTTATCTCGGCTACATAGGGACGGAAAGACTCTGCTACCAGCGCCGCTGACCGCTGACCCCTCTACTTTACATATGTATGTCGCTCTGTGGCTTCGCTGGCATCACCAGTGAAGAGGAGAGGAACTGTTATAAATAAAGCCCCTTCCAGGGCTTGCTGCTCCGCCTTTGACCATCCACAACCCATCCTCATCCCCCTCCTCAGACGTTACTTCTTCCTTCCGCTGCTGGTCAGCTACATTGATTCTTCAATCTTTCTTCTCCATCCCCATCCAACTCCTACCTTCCTTTCTCCACCATCAGACATCCCCAACAATGGTCCACTTCTGCAAGCTGGTCGCACTGCTGTCCGTCCTTTTCTCCGCCTCCTTCGCCCTCCCGATCGAAAATACGTCTTCCGGACGCTCGCCGACAGCGCTTCAGCCCGACGGTGCCATTCCAGAGTGGATCAGCCGTGAGCTTTACACCGCACTGCCCGGTGAGTTGGCGATTTGCGCTCCAGAACCCTTGCCTAGGTAGAGCTCGAGCTGAGCCTGAGTCTAGATTCACTGTTCCTGTTCACAGCTGCGACAGAGGCACGGTTGATGACGCGAGCCGATTCGTCTGCGAAGAAAAACCGTAGAATTGTACCAGAAGGCGATCAAGATGGCAAAGGACCCAAACAAGGATCCCGCGGAGTTCTTGAAAATCGCTGCTGAAGGGTGGGCCTCAGCCAGAAAAACGAAGGCACAAATGGCAGCTGGCCAGTACAGAGCCCCAAAGCACAACTGGCCCAAGCCGGGTGATCGCTTGAACACAGAAGTCAATCATAACTCGCCCAGCACCTCCGGCCGGAAGCCACACCGCCGCTCGCCGACAGCGCTTCAAGATGACGAAACCACTCGACAGTGGAACAGCCCTCAAGCTTCCTTCGTACCGCCTGGTAAGTTCGCGATTCGCACTCCAGAACTCTTGCCCGAGGTAAAGCTCAAGCTGAACCAGTTCTACATTCACTACTCCTGCTGCCAGCTCCGAAGAGGACTCTGTTGGTAACGCGAGGCAACAGTAAGTCAAAGACCCTCAAATCCACTCAAGAGGCGGACTCTAGGTCGAAGGCAGACAAAAGCGCCAAGGAGTTCGGCGAGCTCGTTCAACTAGGGAGAGTTCTGCTCACCAACTTTCCAGACAAAAAGCCGGCCCTCGAGAAGCCAAAGCACAACTGGCCCAAGCCGGGTGATCGCCTGAATACCGGAACTCAAAAGAACCCTCCCAGCACCTCCGGCAGGAAGCCACACCGCCGCTCGCCGACAGCGCTTCAACATGACGACGCCACTCCAGAGTGGAACAGCCCTGTGATTGACTTCGCACCGCCTGGTGAGTTCCGCAGTTTGCGCTCCAGAACTCTTGCCGAGGCAGAGCTCTCAAGCTGAACTAGTTCTACATCCACTGCTTCGCTCTGCCAGCTCCCAAAAGGGCACTGTTGGTAACGCGAGGCGACAACATGGGGAAGTCCCTTCAGTTCATCAAAGAGGCGATGGATATGGCAAAGAACAAGAACAAGAGTGCCAAGGAGTTCAAAGAATTCATTGACCAAGGCAGAGTCACCATCGGCAAACTGGGGGACGAAATCCAAAGGGAAAAGCAGGCCGCCCAGTCCAGTAGGCCAGCCGGAAAGCACACCTGGCCCAAGCCGGGTGATCGCATGAATCTTGCCACTCAAAAGCATCCTCCCAGCACTTCCGGCAGGCCCTAGTCATCAAAAGAATCCTCCCCGCACTTCCGGCAGGCACGAGTTATGGTCCGGCCCTTGATGACACTGGTCCTCTGATCCCGCCGCGCGAGGGGACGAGTCACACCTCTCTCGTTGTAGTCCACACCACAGCGATGGCGAAGCACCCAAAAATGCAATCCGACAGTCTTCCATTGTTCTCTGTTGCCCGAAGTGTCTTCGCTGCCTCCATCCAGGCGACAGTCTGATCCAGTTGACTCTCACTCTCTCTTCCCTCCACAGTCTCTCCTTCTCCCTTCCTCTCGCTCAGTCGCTTTTCCTGCCCCAGACCTTCACCTTCACCTTCACCTTCACCTCCTCCTCCAAAGGTCTTGAGGATCAAACGTTGCTCCGTCAACAAGAACGTCAGAGAGAGCGGGACTGATGGCTGACCGAACGTTTCTCATTCTTCTCCCTCTTGACAGCGGGACCAGTCGGACCAGTCGGACGTTCCATCCCATTGACGTTCCTTTTCGAGCTGAACTGTCTTCTCCCTCTTCTTCTTACATCAGTTGCCATCCCCGCTGGGGCCTTCGTCCTTCTTTCTTCTTCCAGACGCCACTTCCCGCTCTTTCCTTCCTTCCGTCGATCTCGGTTTCCCCGTCTAGCCCCTTCTTCGACTTGTTTCCTTCCTCAAATCCTCGTCCCCAACGCCTTCCACGGAGCCTTGCGATGATGTGAAGAGACGGAGAAAAACAGTATCTCGCTCGACCTCGCTCACTCAGTGGACGTATCTTGTGCACCCTACCCACCATCCCCGGATCCTTCTCATTGCGTCTGTAACGCTCCCCGAGTCGCAGCAGGTTTGAATCTGCACCGACGTGAATTTGCTGTCGATACATGCCAGCGAGGGTTCGATTCGGACGTTTGATGTTGCGGGACCTTACACCCTTGACAGCCTTATCACTCTGGAAGAGCTTCGTATTTGCATTCTGGGGGAAATATGCGTTTTATGAATCGAGACTTAGAATCTTGGCAGGAACCTTAGGCTCTTTGTATCCCGACTGGCCCCCTGTCCTTCTTGTCTCTACATGTCGTCCCATTCCCTTTCGTCGCATGTTCGTCGTCCCGCTGGGCTTTTGGTCACAGGGAAGAGGCGCTTGAAGCTTGAGATGCCGCAGCCAGCTTTTCGACATTCGAGTTATAGGCCGGCAAGAATATCTTGCGATTGGCCTTATCGTTCGCCTGCTTCCACACCGCCGCATAGATTCCCTCTTTGCCCACACCGGCCCCCTCCCATCGACCCTCGGCATTCAATCCCCGACGCGTTCCTTCTTGTGAATGACCTTGACGATCTTGAGGTCGGTCACTTGAGCCGGAGTGGGCGCAAGGGTTCTCCCTTCCATTCTGTTTCGAGGAGAAGACGCTGTGAGGCTGCTGATGGGTTGGAGTGGTCTGGTACGTGGGCGTCGTTGAGCATGAGTGTCGAGAAGGAGGACCAGAAGGAGGTGGGAGGGATGGGTTTGGCTTGTATGCGATGATCCTGAGCGTATCCCGAAGCAAAGGGTCAGTATGGCTCAGCGGTTATCGAGTGCCTGATGTGGGATTGCATACTCACAGCTCTCTCTTATGCTTGTCGGTCAGGCTCCGGTAGCTGGTGCCGACTACGGCCATGCCCAACTTGCGCTCCTCCATCCAGGCATTGAAGGAGTACCACCACGGATGCCATCGATCCGTGGAGCGAGATGCAGGGTCGATGAGACCTGTCGCAGCTGGTGCACCCGGTGTAGCATCCTTGGTGAGGAGACGCGCCATGCCGAGCGGGATGGATGAGAAGCCGATTCCGAAGGGAAGGGTGTCACCGGAGGGCAAGTGCAGATGCAGCTGCACTTCCTTGTAGTCGCGCCGGAGCAAGTCTCTGAGGTTCTGTCCATTGCGCGCCACTTTGAATTCGAGTGGGAAGGTAGCTGGTAGATGCTGGAGAGAAGGGAGTGCGATGCGATGAAGTTGCTGTTGTGAGGTGGAGATGGAGAGTGATGAAGTAGTAGCAGCCGCTTGTTGGAGAGGGAACCATGGTTCGTCTGGATGTGCGAGGTCTGGTATGGATGCGTGTGGGGTGTCTGAAGCGCCTACTACGGATGTCTTGAGGATGGTGAGTGCTGTGCTGAGTGCCTGGGTGTATGCTGCGTTGGTGGCTGCGATCTGTGCGAGGGAGTCCTCGTCGATGGCTGCTGGATGGCCGGTTGATGGTTTCGCGTATGTGGTTGCTGAGGGAAATTGCAAAGCAATCTGCTCGGCTGGAACGAATCCAGATGCTGTTGTTGTTGCTGCTGCCATCGTTTGCGTCTATGGGGTTGAGTGTCTAGGGTGAAGGATGAGGTGGAAGTCAAGCTGAGTGAGAGTGAGAGTGAGTGAGTGTGTTATCAGTTGTTTGTTATCTTTTGATCTAATCGTTATCTCTTGCCCTCCCCTCCCAAAGCTAGACTCGTCCAACAGTAGAGCTAGAGACGGCCGCCATCCACTATTAACTGATCCACTGACTAAGAGAGAAAGTAGACAAATGCTGCCAGTGGAGATTGTCGCTGAGATCCTTGTGTTCGCTGCGGCAGATTCGGAGCTCAGCAACACGCAGCGTCTGGAACTGTGTCGTGTCTGTCGCGCTGGTCACTTCGCCATCCACAGTCGAATCCTCTTCCCATCGATCCATCTCAACTCGCCATCTCAAGTACACGCACTCGCTGCCACATTCAGGACCTCACACCTCCTAGAACGCATCGCTAGAAGAGTCACTAGATCACTCAGCATCATCATACTCACCGACAATGACAATGGCAAGACTACTCCTACCCATCCATCAGATAATAGCCTCTACACATCCATACAACGCCAGGCCGACCTCGAACAGAACCTGACCACCCCCCTCCGTCTCCTGCTCTCCATCTTCACCTCGCTCGACTATCTACACATCGACATGACCCCAGCACCCCTCGACTACCGCTTACGACGCACTGCCGTCCTCTCCAACAAGTCATCAACAACTCCTCCAAAGCAAATATGGACATGGAGTCGGCCAGCCATCTCACATACCGCCCATGCCGAACGACGCACCCACGATCCGCTCAGTGCCTTCCGCTCCCATCTGGTCGAACTCGTATGCATGCAAAACGTACTCGGCGCAGGAGACTTTGTAGACCAGCTCAGCATCTTCGATCCAATTTCACCAAATCCCGCCCTCGCCCACTCCCCAACAATCGGACAATGGGATCGACTCGAATCCCTGCAGTTACTCGGTCCGCGCTTCCGTCTGACTTGTTCTTCCGCTCGGACGCTCGCCCTTGGTCTCCCGCGTTTGAAAAGGTTGGCATTGGTCATGCCTAACATCATGCCTCCTCCCTCCTCCCCATCAAATGCCGGCGAAGATGATGGTGAAACCGCGGACGATCCTGAAGAAGTAGGGCGAGATCTCTTTCTACGTATGAGCCCGCTCCAGATCCTCATCGACACTTTATGTCCCTCCGATACCATCTTGTCGCCGAAGTCTGCATCTTCTTCTGTGCTGGACAACACGTCGCCACCCATATTCGAGCATCTCCTGATCGTCGGACATGACCTACCCAATTACGTAGGCAACTCGACCAAGCTACGACGTTGGATCGAGGGTCTTCAATATCGCGTCAGACGGCGGAGTCCTTCGCCCACAGACCAAGAAGGGCGCTACTACTATGTCGACCCCGATACTCGACTTGGAGATCCATCAGCTACGGCCAACGGCGGGTGGGACGAGGAGATGGAAGAAGACGTTCGACAGCCTCAGATCCAACTTCTCACCGCTCGCTTGTGCCATCATGGCGAGAACAGCGATGGATCTTCTTCCCCATTGTCACTGCCATCACATCCTCTGCAGATCGCCCGTTGGATGCTCAAACGCACACGCACAAATACACATTGGACCTTCGGACCCGATCATCCATCACGGGCGTCCAATGTCTGCTTACGCCCTCCTGTCCAGCTTAACGATGTCGAACATCAGACCGAAGATGTGGACGATGCGCTCGGGGATGGTGATGGGAGATGGAGATGGAGATGGCCCTCGCCTCGGCTGACGAAGTCGTCTTCCTCGACGACGAGCGTGAAGCGGTGGAATATACACTTGAGAACTTTGAGTTGCCTATCACGTTCCTCGCCCCAATCCTCAACCCACCCATCTTGGTCCATCGCTGGGAGTCGACGCCGCAGGTACGACATCATCAGCATTTGACGGGACGACTCCCCCCCTCCTGCACACCTTCCTCCCACATTCATTCGGACCTTCTCGCACCGAGACGGGGGACTTAGGACCTTCAACCTCATCAACGGCAGCACCTGCAAACTTGGGAGCGCAGCAGAACAACAATGGCGCATATCATCCTCAAATTTCGGCTGGAGAACCGGACCTTGAGTACGTCGATGCTGCCTTACGGTCGCAGAAGACGGTGCCGGGGGCGGCGGAAGTGCATATAGAGACTATACATCCTGGTCACGCTCATGGTCGTCCCGACCAGAGAGGATCATCGCGCGGGGAACGACAGACCACTACTGGCGGTGGTGGTGGAGGAGGAGGAGGAGGAGGAGGAGGAGGAGGAGGGGTCAGTTCGTTGGCGTCCTCGTTTGCTTTGTATGTGAGCTCGGGGTGGGCGGGTGCTTGGAGGTAGATGGGACCCAGTCAATATGGATGAATGAACATGGAACGATGAACAATTCCTGTTTATGTCTTGCTCGAATCGTTCTGAGTTTTCTCATAACCTTTACCTGGCATTGCGTTGCAAGGCTGATGTTGTGAGAGGGGAAGCGGCACGCCTGCCGCCGTCTCTTCTAAGCCTTGATGGAGGATGCGCTTCTTGCTACTCTCAATCCACTCAAGTCCTTCATACTTTTCTCCTTCTGATGTAGGAAGCGATGATCTTTGCGGAAACGAGGACGCTTCATCATCTTCCGACTTCGAACTCGACCTCAGACTCCACTTGTCCGCGACCCTTGGTTCACAATCATAGCCTGGAGTGGTATATAGGGGTAAGGTAAGGTGTGGATGGGTATCGAGAAAGAACAGTCAAGAGCGGGGAGCTTGAGGAGAAAGGAGAACCGAGGAGAGATTATGGTAACGAATCCCTAAGGTGACGGGGTGAAGGCAAGTTGGGGGGCGGAATCAAGAAGTGGAAAAGTTGCTGTTGTCCCAAAACTGGCGTTCAGGCGGTCGGGGTACCTCCTACAGGAAGCGGGGCAGGAGCAGGTACGACAGGAGTCGACGGTGCAGGAATCACAACTGCCGGGGAACCAACCCAGGCGCAATCGCTTGAGGTTCATCAGGTACGATCGGGGCATCCCACGCCCTCGGTATGATCGCCACGGGCACGATCCATGTCGCCGATAACACGACTCCGTCGCCTTTATCCATCGATTTGATGAAGCCCCATGACCAGGCTATGAACGTGGCGAGGTAACCGGTGAGAGGCGCGATTGCTTGCAGGACGGTCACGAGTGGGATGAGAGGCAGTGGGATGAGAGCGACTGGGATGTGGGTGATGAGGAAGCTGCAGGAAAGGCAAGAGTGAAGGATATTTTCAGTCATTCCCCCACATTGGATTAATGGTCCAAAAAAAAAAAAGCCCTTCCGCAGTCCTAGATCTGACTCACCTCAGAACAGTGCTGAGAACTTTAGCAATCTTCTCCGCCGTGCCCAACTCCGAAGTCAAGGTCTTCATGACAGGCGGAGGCAGATAAAGTCGATAGCCCCACCACGTCGCGTAGAAGGACACCTTCGTTCGGGAGGCGATCCAGATTCTCTTCTTGCCCTTGTCCGCCTCAGGGACTGGAGGACCGTTCTTGTTGGGTTGGTTCTTGCCGAGGTATGGGATCCAGCTTGGCCAGGACCAGAGGGAGAGAAGTGGGAGACCGAAGGGGTCGAGAGGGGATGACGATTGTAGAGTTGAGAAGTCGTCCCCTGGTGTGGGAGAGAGAGGTACAACGTTAGAGCACGTCAGCCATGAACACGAACTTCCTGGTAGATCGAACTTGAAAAGTGGTCCGACTCACAAGTGTAGGAAGGTCCATTAGCAGCCTTCTTTCCGCGTCCAATCATGATCTCCCGTCCCAACGCGCCCGTATTACCCATAAAGTACTGATTCTTCTCCAACACGCTCGTCGGAATCACGACCGACTGACCCAACTCCACCTTCATACCAGACATGTCCAACACCTCCGAACCACTCGCCGCAATACCCGCATCTCCACCACCAGAGGAGGCCGTCAAGAAAGAAGGCAAGTCGCAAGTCAACATCAGGGACGTCCAGAGTCCGTCGTCGCCCTCGGGACCTCCCGGGACGGGTCGATTGGCAGAGGTCGCATCTTCGTCACCGCTGACCGCCAAGTTCGTAGGGATCTGAGTCCAGCCGGCGCCCACAGGCAGACTATCCAATGCCGCCCAGACACTCTGATGAGATACCGGCGGCGGCGTTGCGGTCATACCAGCTTCGGACACAGTCGCCGCGGCCCCTCCTCCTCCTTCGCCATTCATGACCTTGGCGTCTCCGATGTACCCAACCAGGTCGGAGTTGTCCATCTCGCTGAAGAAGGGAGGACCAGGCCGGAGCATCGAGGCGATCTTCTTCGCCAGGCTTAGCGGTCCTGGGGCTGAACCAACAGCAGGGGGCTGAACACCTTCCTCCTCTTCCTTCTTCTTCTTCGACGCCGCATCGGTGTGAACCTCAGTTCGGATCTCAGACTCAGCGCCGAGCGTCTGGACTTGCTCAACATCCAACTCCTCGTGCTCGGGGAAATCAACAGCCAATCGAGCACCACCAGCGCGCAAGAGCGAGCTCAGAGTAGAAGCACCCGCTCCTCCTGCCGGAAGACCCGTCTCCTTCTTCTCTTCTTGAGAGTTCGACGAGTCGCTGTGGTTCTCCTCAGCAGGTTGCACGATCGTGGAAGCCCGGATACGCGAGACGGGCGAGAGGAAGGCTGAGGTCGTCTTGACGTTCTGTTGCTCCGCAAGGTCGGTCTCTGGGAGATCTATGACCGAGGCCGTCGTTTTTTCTGCAGGATCTGTCATAGCGCACAAGAGGGGGGGGAGGGGGGGGGAGAAAGTAAAGGAGGGGATCAGAGATGGTCAGAGAGTAGGTGAGAAATGTAATCTGTGTAAGAGGACGAGGATCAACCCAGGATTCAATGCGGGGGAGGAGGACGCCCCTAAAATTCCAACCTCAGAAACGCTCCGAGCCGGAAATCGCGGAAACGATAAAGAAATTGTCAAATGTCGGGCTTCTCGGGCCCGAGAAGCGGTTTTACCAGTGAAATCGAAGACACGCTCCTCCACTGGGTTCATAACCTCCCCTCCCCATCAAAGACCCGATCAAACTCCCCACCCCTCCGCACAGGATTCATCACCTTCCCCACCTTCCTCCTCCCACCCGCCCCCCACCTCCTCTGCAAAAACGCAGTCATGAACTCATGCAACTCCCGATACGCCCCCCTCGTCGAGATCCCATGATCCGAATCCGCAAAATGTCGGAACTCGTACCGCCGGATCTTAGCTGCTGTGAGGGAGTCGAGGAGGTGGTAGATGTTTGTCGGGTGGACATTGTCGTCTGCGCTGCCGGAGGCGAGGAAGAAGTCGGTGTGGCGGAAACCGTCGGTTATGTGTACTGCGCTTGATTCGTAGCCGGTTGGGTTCAGGGCGGGCGTTTGCATGTATCGCTCCGTGTAGACTGGTTCAGGAAAAGACGGTTGCAGTCAGCTTTTTTTCCTGTCTCTTTGCGGTTTCTGTCTCTAATCGGAAGATCGTACTCACTGGAATCATCTGAGAAAGTAGGTAGAGATCAGGCAGAAGACGAATCAGCAATCACACCAAAGTTTACACAGATTAATGACCTCTTGAACACTCACAGAACTGCCATCTCGTCACCGGAGCTACGGCCATACCAAGACTAAAGACGCCAGAGTCCCGCTCGACGACCTTGGATGCTATGAGCCGAGAAGAAAAATATCAAACCCATCAGTATTCCCCCCACCACCATGAAAGGAAGGGAGTGCAGCGTAACTCACTAAGATAACCTCCATAAGACCACCCCCGAATACCCACCCTCTTCTCATCAACATAAGCCAACTTCCCAATCTTCCTCGCAGCCTCAACAACATCCCCACCTTCCAACTCACCCAACCGACCCCTAACAGCAGCCCGATACCCGAAACCTTGAAAACCCGTCCCCCGCCCATCGAGCGTGATGACGATGTAGCCGAGGGTGGAGGCTAGGTAGGCGTGCCAGTCCGGTCGGGCGTACGAGGCTGAGACGCTCTGAGAGTTCGGACCGCCGTAGATGAAGATGAGGACTGGGTATCGAGTCCGACCCGACGCGTCGAAATCATGCGGTCTTAACTCCATCGCAGCCACTTTGACCTTCTCCGTCCCCTCGACCTTCTCATTCTCCCCCTTCGAGGCCTTCTGAGAATCGATCTCGATACTGTAGAACAAGCTCGAAGGTCGGAGATACATCCCCAACGTCTTCCTCAAGAAACGATTATCCTCCAAAACAAGCTCAAACTCCTTCTTCTCCCTCCCCCCACCCAACCCGAACACACGCTGACTCGGCACACCAGGTCCATTGTCGTACAACGTATAGTACGCCCCCTTCGGATCAAAACTGGCATCGTAAAACCCAGGCTTGCTGAGATCCGTCAATGCTTTCGGACTCGGGATCTTGCCGCCGGGAGGAGGAAGGATGGAAACTTCGAAGAGATGTCGTTGTGCAGCCGTAGGGTACGCAGCAGTGAAATAAACCTTCCCCCTCTTCTCATCCACAAACTTAATCTTGTCGACCTCCCACTCTCCACCCGTCAAGAACGTAGGTTTGAAACTTGAGGAAGGGTCGAAGAGCGCAATGTGGCGGAATCCATCTGATGAAGGTGCCAGGTCGATATATTTGGCAGAGTGGTTCCGGTCGTTGAGTGGTCGGACCGTTTGGAAGGGCTCGATCCATCCACTCCCTCCTCGCACATCCGCATCCTCACTCCTAACAACCTCACCCACAATCTCCCTCTCCTTATACTCCCCCGATCCTCCTCCTCCTCCCTGTTTCTTGCTATCGTCAACATCAAAGACGACAGCCCGCATCTTGTCGCTGACCCGGTTCGACTCCTTGATGAGGACCTGGGAAGGTGTGAGCCAGACTACCTCCGTCACCAGACGAGAATGTAAAGCCTCGGGTCCCACAGCAAGAGCTTCGTCCACCTTCTTCATCGACTCCAGACTCATCCCAGTCCCCGCCCCCGCAGATGGGATCTTCGTCTTGGCCGGACTGACCAGGACCCTCTTCGCACCCTGAACCTCTTGCCAGGTAGGTTCCCTGCCTTCGCCGACCTTCCTCAACGCCTCGAGATCGACGGAATGAACGCTAACCACAGGATTCGGATATCCAGGATTAGGATACTTCATCTTCACCTTCTCCGGATACGGTTTCGTCTTGCCCGGATGGTCGTAATCCGGATTATAGATCGGATACTCATAAACGGGGACCTCCCTCTCGTCAAAGCGGAGATAGACGAGATGGGTGCCGGTAGGAGAAGGCCAGAGTGCATAATCAGACGAGAAAACTTCCTCCTCATATACCCAATCCGGCACTCCATTAAAGATACTCCCCGCCCCGTCCGAGGTGATCCGGATCGGTTTCGACGTGGGCGTGAGAGAGAGGTAGAGGTCGTTCTTGTGTACGAAGACGAGTGCGGGACCGGGAGGTTGGATGGGGTCGTTGAAGGTGGGTGCGCCGTTTGGGAGTGGGATCCAGCGGGCGTAGGAGATCGTGGGGGATGTTTCGGACATGCCGTCTGGTGCGCGGAGTGGGTAGGTCTTGCGGGAGACGATGTCGTGGAGCCAGATGTAGGAGTGACTGGAGTGGCGCCATTGCTGTTCCGCGTCCGATGAGTTATAAAAAATCAGCAACGAATAGGAATGGGTGTGTGGGAGGGAAGAAGTGCTACAACTCACCTTGACTTTTCCGGAGAAGAACATGGCCCATCGCATATTGGGCGAGAAGGTGAATGAGGACCAGTCCAGCTTGGCACCTCGGTCCTGTCATCATCAATTTCACGTCAGCATCACTCCCAAGGCAATCTCAGAGAAGAAGAGAGAGAGAGACCTACATCAGTCACGTCATCGCCTCTGACGAAGAGCGAGTAACCTCCGCCGACTGCGACTTTCCCAACACCGGTGCGGTTCAAGCGGGCGTGTGTGACGTCTTCGAGGATGATGTCCTTTGTGATGGGGTCGACGTGTGAGAAGACGCCTTCGTCGGGGTCTATTCGAATGGCAAAAAGGGGTCAGAGCTGGAATATATGCTGAATCGTGTGGTGGAGAATACGCACCCTCTGGACACCAAGCGAGATCACTCCTAGCCGCATAGAAGGTCCCATCGAGCACATTATCCATCGTCAACGGTCTGAGATGATCCGCCGCGCTCGTCTGACCAGCGTCGTTCTTGGGCGGAGCAGGGATCCCGAGGACCTTGGAAGCGGAGAGCGCGTCGCCCCAGCCGGGCAGATAGAACTGTGTTTGGAATCCACCGGCCTTGGCGCGTCCCAGACCCCAGTTTCCGAAGGCTGTATCAGCAGAAGCGCCATATTTGTGCGCGGAGGGCAAGTTTCCCGTGAGAGTGCCGACCTCTGGAATGGCGGGTGTATGATTCTCATGATCTTGAGGGAGGGGAATGGATCCTAGAGTGATATTGAAGATGGTAGTGTTCTTGATGCCTGGGATGGAAGCGATTGCTTCACCTAGAGGACTGGAAGCGAAGGGAGCTGAGGAGAGCCATTGGAGTAAGGGGATGAGGAGGAGTGCGGCTGAGATGATTGCGAGGACGGTGAAGAATCCTTTGAGTTTGATGAGGAAGCGTGTATTTTTAGGAGTGGTGGATGATGACCGTTGTTTCTGGATGAATGCTACGTCGTCTGCGAGTGCGTCTGGGTCTTCGAGGTCGAGGTCGAGGTCGAGGTCGAGGTCGTTGTGGTTGTTGGTGGGAGGGTATGGGTGGCTGCTGTCGTCGTTGTCGCGGTATGGGGTGTTTGGCTGGGTGAGGGAGGATGCAGTGGATGCGCTGGCTGTGGAGTGGGAGTGTGGGTAGACTGGATCACTTCCACTGGGACCTCGTTGCGAAGATGACATATTGCGATGATGAGAGTAATGTCCTTCCGCAACAGTCACTTCAAGGTGGGAACTGGGAGTGACTGGGGTCGGGATTCAATTTGATGCTTGGGGAAGTGAATTTGTTTGAGAGATAAGATTGCTGTTATCTAATCTAATCAGCTTATCATCATCACCACCTTCACACTCACTCACTCCCTTGGATCATTGACGACAACGAACGAACGATGACTGCCCCACGCGTGCTCTTCGTCGGACTGGGCGGTGGCTCATGTTCAGGCAAGACAACCCTCGCAAAACACATCCTCCGCATCCTACGCTCAGCCGGTGACACCCAATCCTTCATCCTCCACCAAGACGACTTCGCTCCCAGGGAAGATGACTTACCTCTCGCATGGAATGGCGATCAACAGGTCCGCGATTGGGACACTCCTCATGGCGCTGTCAGTCATCATCTCTCCAGCCTAGACCTGAAGCTTAGACACTGACCCACTTTGATACATAGATCGACTTCGGGAAAATGCACTCCGTCATGCAGCACATCCGAGCACACGCAACCACCCCTCCCGGATTCGACTCACACGACAAGCTCAACGTCCTCCCCAAGGTATCCATCCCAGACGACCTCGTATCCCGCTGGGCAGACACCCTTCGACGCGCCATCATTACTCCCTCTGCTGGTTCTTCCACAAGCGATCAACGCATCGTCATTGTCCTCGTCGACGGATTCCTCACTTACTACGACCCACGCGTACGTGCTGAGCTGGATGTCCGATTCTTCACCCGGTGCAGTCGTGAAGTCATGAAGAGTCGTCGAGCAAGACGGTCCTACATCACAGCAGGTATGCACTCCTTCACTCCCATGCTGAGCCTGCGCGGTCATGCGTCAGTTTGGATCGACACTGATTGCACGCTCGTTGATTCCTTGCGCAGAAGAAAACGTATGGCAGGATCCACCGGGCTACTACGACAACATCGTCTGGCCAGCCTACGTACTCGCACATCAGGGCATGTTCGAAAACGGAGATGTCGAACGAGGAGCACCCCTCATCCCACCATCCTGCACAGACTCACCAATTCCACAAGGAAACGGAAACGGCTCAGCATCATCGATCGAAGGAGAAGCATACACAGCTGCAGTGGCGAAGGAAGGTCCACCAGGAGGACCAGTGAAAGGTCTGGTCATACTTGATGAACGGCACGAGGAGAGCTCAACTTCGGCATCGCCTTCTCTGGGAGGAGGAGGAGGGAGCAAGCCTCCGGAGCAGGCGGTCACGATGGCGGAGATGGTAGAAAGGGCGTGTGGGGAGATTGTGAAGGTGCTTTGAGAGGTGTATTAGAAAGTCGTGTTAACCGTTCGAAGCTTGACACGCTCTGTGACCCTGATGGCGCGCGAGAGCGGCTTCTCGTTGAGCACGCATCCGTATCTCGATACCGCCGTCTCGGAAAGAAATAAGTTGTCGCCATCGTAAGAGACATGTGCAAGGTGAGGAAGGTCGGTGGGGAAAGTTCCGTTGCCGGAAGTAGGCGTGCCGGTGTCAGTTCCGCCAAGGGGTAAGGAAAAGGCGGGTTCCGAAAAAGTGATGATCTTGGGGCAAAAGGGTGGAGGTCGGGGTTAATGCGGAGCTGAAGAGGCATTGCTGCGGAGAAAATGAAGGCGAGAGATGGAAAAAGAGCAGGGAGGATGAGGCGGTGGCCGGTGAGGGAGGAAGGTGGCTTGTGGGTTGCTTCGCTGGCGTCTTTCGCTTAGCAAAGCGGAATCACTCTCATCACCATGTACTAAACAGCTGTGAGATGCTGTCTAGCAAATAGCAAGAAGAAGAGAAGTGATGATTGATGATGGTAGGAAGAGAGAAATACAAGTGAGAACAGAGAAGAGAGAGCTGCTGGTGCTGTTGCTATGCAGAGGATAAGGGAAGGGATATCGGCCGGAAGAGAAGGGAAGATAAAGAGAGGGGAAGGAGATAAGATAAGATGAATGCATACTGGATATAAAAAAAAAAAAAACAGGGATCCTTCCATAATCCATATATGGGATCCTTCCATATACCCTTTACCGTCGTAATCTACATCTTCTGGATATAAAAAAAAAAAAAAAGACCATCTATCACAAATTCACAATAATACCTCTCTGACATTAGAGATGCCCTCAGAAAGACGTCTGAGATCTGAGATTTTAAGTTTAAAGATCGAGAGCCTCTACAAAGCGCTGCACGGCTTCCAGTGACCAATGAGTCAATGACCATACCATGTTTGGGCTGGATTCGACCCTATCTGTGAATAAAAATGTTTTTGACCCCATTTGTGAATATCACGATTATCACCCATGGTTCGACGCTATCTGTGAAATTTCTCCCCATTTACTTCCTCGGCTTCCTTCCCTTTTTCCCTTTTGTTCCGCTCAGCTCCGTTCCGTCCCGTTCCGCTCCGTTCTCTCTGCTTTCCGTTCCCTTCGTTTCTCGTAAAGATGTTGACCGGAGCTCCGGGCCTCCGGCGGAGGTTTTCCTTCATCCGGCTCCATCCGGCTCATCCGGCACCGTAATGGCGGAGGGAAAACTCCCTCCGGCTGGCCTTTCAAGAATGACGCGGAGCAAAAACTCCCTCCGGCAGCCGACTGCTAAAACCACAATTTGCTGCTCCGAAGACTCCGTCCGGCAGCCGGCTCTTAGCTGAGGAAGTTGGCTCACCAAAAACTCCATCCGGCTGTATGAAATATTTTCCCCTTCGAGCAAAAGTCTCTCCGGCTTCATCAATTTTAGCGGAGCTCCGGCTGATCCAGCTCAGTCAGCCAAGAAATTTCAGCCTCAACTACCATTTTACCAATAGACACTTTACGCACGCTTGTTGCAGGCCACCGGGAGAGGCTCGGAGCGCTTAAATCGGGAAATGAGGTGGGAGGAGCCATTTTTCAGGCCAACTCCATTAATAGAATTGCAACGACCTTCGCCCCATGCCATCTGCAAGGCACATGAGATCTGCACAGGGAAGACCATTGAACCACACAGGATGGACAGCTTTTCAGCTGGTTATTCAAGAGGAGCCTGCACTTCTTCATTGCTGTTATACTACTTATATGCTGACTTTTCACTCCCTCACACAGGCGCATAGGCTGAGGATGTAGACAAGCGAAGATGGTCAGTCTGAGAATTTTTTTTAAAAAACTATCGTATGGACAAATGAGCAAAGAGTCAGCTTGTGCTTGTACAGTTGTACTGGGAAGATGGAAATTTGAAAGACGAGGAAGAAGGTCAAACAGCGCTCTCTGACAGGCTTCAGGTGCGATAAGTACAGACTTGCAGAGCCGCATCTCATCTCCAGGGGTTGCTCTCGGCCTCTCGCAACGACGTTGCGTAAAGTAAAAAATGAGGTATTCTTCGTTTCAGCGTTCCTGGCCGTGTGGGACGCAACGACAGGCGTGCGTAAAATGTCTAATAACTTGCCACTGCTAGACAACGATACTGTGATCTAGTCACTCTTCGTCATCGCTGCCATTCCTCAAAATGATTTTTTTGATGAAGCCGGAGGGGAGCTGGAGCTTCTCGACCGAGGCCGGAGATCCGTTCTCCGGCTCGAATGTAATCTTCTGGCAATATCTGATATCTCCGTCCGGCTCAATGCAGAAATTGTGCAATCCAAAATAACTCCGTCCAGCTCCTTTTCTAAATCGCAATGCGGAGCTCTGTCATCCGGCTCTGATGACACCTCGCCGAAAAAACTCCCTCCGGCCCCCTTTTTTTTGGCCGGAGATTGCCGGAGTTCGCTAACATCCTTACTTTCTCGGTCACGCGCGTTGATGTTCTCGAGACCGGCGGCGTCCTATCCGCTGATACTTGATCCCACCGCGTCGCACATGTCACTCCGTACTCCGCGAATTTTTTGCAATTTTTTAAATTCACTCCGCACTCCGAGAAATGAGCGATCGACAGAGTGCTAGAATCCGCACTCCGTTTTTTTTTTTTCAGGAATGTTGCGCGTCCCTGACCGAGCCCCTGCTCGGGGAGCGTCCTAACTCAGCAGACGTCGTAAACCATACAGAGGCTGTGTCCTCGCCTTACAAGTCCGCGAGAATACTATGCGAGCCAAGCGATTAGCGAACTTCCTGGAGCCCATGCCCGGATAGTCTGGCCACGTCTGGGCCCAGAAATAGTAGGAGTTTTCTATTGGCCGACCCGGGTCGGGTTTGGTGTTTGCCCGACCCCAAGCACCAGAGCAGTGTAATTTGCAGCGGCTTCCAGCTTCTTTTCGACCCATGGTCGACCCGGCAACGGGTGTGTGGCATAATCTAGACGTAGATTCGCATCTCTTCTTTGATCACACCAAGTCCTCTCCGTGCCTCAAGTACTCTTGAGCAAGATCGGCTCACTTCGATTTCATCAAATCTCGATCCACGCCCGACCGCAGCGGCAAGCTTCTCTCCTCTCTTCAGCGCTTCAGCAGATCGCACTTCGTCAACTTCACTCTCCATTACTTTCATCTTTTCAAAGATCGACAATGATCCGGGCGTGCGCACAAATTTCATCAGCGAACAGCAAGATGTTCGCAGCTTTCGCACTCGCTTTGCACAGTCCCAACTCCCAACTTCTGATCCCAAACGGTATACATCAAGTCTCGATTTCTCACAGGCCACAGCCTTCACCTCCAGCGAGGATGTTCCCCTTTTCACCGTCCTTGTCACAACAGTCAAACACAGCATTCCCTCAGTGATTCATGGTCGCAAGCAATCGCATATGTCCTTCATCAGTCATCACTGATGAGTGATGACTTATACTGTAGATGACGGATGACTTATACTGTAGTGCTCCAAAAACTTTAGTCTGCTTCCTCATATCCCTACCAGGTACGAGAAAGAAGACGCCACGCGCCTTCCGCCACCCCTCTACCCTCCCCCTCCTCCTCCTCCTTCGCAACCTCAGTCCCACAAAATCCATCAACATGATTCAGTGTACTCAGTCTATGAATCGCCGCGCAATGGCAAGTGTACCATCATCGACCTTGTTAGTGACGGTGGCAGCGCTGAAGCCGGTAGTCACACCACAGCCGAGAAGACAGGCTTTGTTGAGAACAACCTTCTTGTCGATGCTGACGAGTAGTGAGACACGCTGTTGATTTGGAAGACAGCAGGTGGACAGAAATCAGTGACGTGCGCAAGCGTGCGGACGATGGGATAGAATAGGGTTCAAACAACAAACTCACACTGTGTACTGCAAGAAGAAGTGACCGTGGAAGTCACTCTTGCGTTATGTTGCCCGGGCAGCGCTGCACAGCTTCGTGATTCGTCTTGACCGACTTGCAGGACTAGTACTGTAAGAGTAGCGGCGGAGAGAGGCAAGTGATTCAGCTTCTACGCGCCGTGCTCCGGCCTTTACGGGAACGCGAAGCTCGTACCTGCCTGCCATTCAGATGTGTAGGAGAGGTCCGCGATGCGCGACTTGATCATCGCTCGCCGTTGGGGGTTGGTGGTCTGTAATCAGAGAAGGGTGTTCAGCACAAGGCAGGGTCAAGAGCAGCGAGATAAGAAAGAGGGACGCGCGGAAGACGAGGGCACGCGCAGACGACGTTGGGTCGTGCGGGCGTGAGGGTCAGTTTTTCATTTTACGCAACAAAAATATTTCATTCACTTCTTCTAGCTGATGGTCACGGTTATTACTATAGTGATGGAATAATGGCATGTTACAGCTGTAGTGATCATGTAGTTACAACTATAGTGATAAGAGAGTGCTGAGTGACAACTATAGTGACAGCATAGTGACATGTTACAGCTATAGTGACAGCATAGTGACATGTTACAACTATAGTCAAGGCTCGGCGACTGTATAACTGTGCCCACTGTGACTGTAGGTAAGTTGACTTAATAAGTCATAACTGTAACTGTACTGTAGGCGGCGGAGCCGCCAAAAAAATTAAGTTGACTGTAACTGTAGGGCCCGGGGCCCCGGGTACAGTCAACTGTACAGTTGATTAAGTTGAAATTTTTTCGGGCCCCAAACTGTTCAAACTTACTATGACTGAACATCACTGTTTAAGTGGAAAATCAATACTGGCAGTCACTTGCAGTTTTGGAAACGACTGACAGTCATTTACAGTTACTTACAGTTTTGTACAGCTGGTCACAACTCACAGTTATTTATGCCGGACCTCGCTTCCTCGTTAAAATGTCTACCCAGAGTTAGACACGCTGCAATGGACATCTTGAGCTGGTTGTCAGGATGGAGGAGGAGGAGAGTATGAAAGACTCAGCGGCGTGAGAGCTGCGGGAACCATAAAATTTCGGTCTTGACTCTTGAACTCTCGACTCTTCACTCTTGGCCCTTGGGCCTTGGCCCTCTGGAAGATAGTTGATAAAATGCAAATACTGTCACAGTGACTTTCAGGGACTGTATGCCCTACAGACGTATGGTGTTGGTTTTTGAAAAGCAAACTGTGACTTGAAAATTAAACATTAAAGGTTTTATTCAAGTTACATTTACGTAGGTTATTTCAGAAAATGCACTACAGTTACTACAGTGACTGCTACAGTTAACACAATGACTGCTACAGTGACTAGCAGTAACTTTTACAGTGACTTAAAGTGGGATAAAAGGCCCGTGCGCGACGAAAAATAATTAAGTAACTGTAGTAACTTAAAGTTACTTAATTGTAACTGTAACTGTACTGTAGGCGCTGGCGGTAAGTTATAACTGTAACTGTACTGTACTGTATACCCAAATCGGACAACTGTAAGTAACTGTCCGAGCCTTGACTATAGTGATAACATAGTTACAACTTACAACTATGGTGATAGCATAGTTACAACTATAGTGATAGCATAGTTACAACTATAGTGATAACATAGTTAATTAGTTACAACTGTGGAGAACATAATTACAACTATAGTGAATCAGAACCGCCAGAGCCCAGAGAACGTATTACGTAATGCTGACTACCGAAAAATACTCGCGAGTATACCCAAGTAATACTTGGGTAAATTGATGTTATTACGTAATCCTGACTAAACAAAATACTCGCGAGTATACTCAAGTAATACTTGGGTATACTCGCGAGTATGAGTATCGATCTCGTCGGAAAAAATACTTGTACCCAAGAGTACAGTATCGGGGGTCAAATACCCAAGACTGTACCCATGCCGACCTCTGAGTGTAGGCCATCTTAACCTTGGCAAAACCTCGACCTTACATTTTTCGGCCCAAAATTTCCTCACAAAGGGAAGGTCCATCAAATATTCAAATCAACTCCAAACATTCTTAAAGTTGGCATGAATGCTGATCAGAAACAGCTCTACATACTGGTAAATTTGGGTTTTATTTTATATGTGCGTTGTGGAGAACGGGCTGGGGGTCGGGCGAATGACCAAACCCGACTCCGGTCGGCCAATAGAAAACTCCGACATAGTAAGGTCACTACGACAGACGTTATCACGTGACCTGTTCCCCGAACTCTAAGTTTGGGGTTATGGGGTGCCTTAGACCTTACGGCCGTAAGCTTTTTTTCGAAAGAGGACACCCGTTTTCCACTTATCACCCCGACATCATTATCAAACATCACTTCCACCTCAGAATGACCCAGGGCGGAATTCAGGCAGCTACGGCGCTGCCAGGTTTGAGTCCAAACGAATGATAGGGAGCTATTTGGAGTAAGGAGGTAAATATTTTTCGGCGATTAGGCGATTCCTCAACACCACACCGCACCATACCACCACCACAAGGCACACCACACCACATCACACCTCACTTCCACACCACACCACTGACTACACCACACCAAGAAACACCACACCACACCAAACACCACACTACACTCCATCACGATTCACATCACATCGCTAATTGCTATAATGAACTATTTACTATTCTACTTGTTAAGCCCACGCAATGTACTGGTGTTACTTGTTAGTATCGCCCGAGCCACAGCCTTTGTTGCGCAACGATAACTGTCTCCTTCAGCATGTATAAATCAAAATACACAGAAACGTAATCTGCTCGCGACGTGCGTTAATTCTGATATGAAAAATGGCCCAAGCTTCATCCTTACGGATCGTGGTACCATGCTGAAATTCAGGCTTCGTTGTTCTGTGACTGTGAGGAAAGGAGCTATGGTGAATGCATCCACGTGCAAAAGCGTTGGTTCAAGCTGTCTCGCGATGGAAACAAAGGTTCCGAGGTCTCTCTCGAATTGCCACACCACTCACCAAGTCACCATTCACATGTTTAATATTTATACCACGAAACTTGGAGAACGTCACAGCAAGAAATATCTTCATAAACACATCCATGATCCACTCAATCCAGTCTCCATGCAAAACGGTGTGAAGGAAAGTCAATCATACGGAACATTAAGACGCATTCTCAGTTTTCAGCAGCTATCAACCTCTGGGCTCTGGGAAAAGAGTAATCTCAGATTAAACAGTGGACTTTGAACCCGCGAACGGAGCGATTGAAGGGTGGCGCAGCCACCCTGCGATCGCGACGAAAGCGGTTGTATCATTAAAAAAGATGCGATAATGCGATATCAAATAGTCATAGTACAGAGTCTCCGTTTTTTCACCTCTGCTACGTGCGATGAAGACCGCTCCGGTCAAACTTCATCTTCGAGTTTCGATCTTCAATCATCAATACTCAGGCTAGAGTCTGGAGTCTTGACAATGAAAATTAAGACATGACAGATACGACTTACGAGACAACCGGCGGCTGACAACCTGCAGCTGGCAACCAGAGTTCGGGGAATTAATTCTGGCCGTTAAGGCCAGGCCGGTTATGGCGTCGTCGCGTCAACAGTTTAGACCAACATCAGCGGTTGCACAAAAGAAGCAGCGGTTGTCACGCGGCAACCATGACCGGGAGCTGTGTAGCCGAACCAAACCTGTTTTTTAATTAACCAAGCCAACATGCAGATTGCAGACAGATTTCAGGTAAAGCTGAAAGTTTGAGAAAATGAAGGAACGAAAACCTGCAATTTTCCCGCTGTTTTTGCAGGATTAGCTGGTTCTCAGGGGAGTACACGTCCATCCTTTCCTACTGAAACTGAATCTCTCCGTACACCGTACTTCGCGAAGTAAGCTCACGGAAATTCATAGAAGTCCACGAACGCCGAGCACTACTCCGCGAGCTACTTCGTGGGCATCCTTGACTCGTGCCGGCTGTCGCATATACTTAGTTCCCTCGCTCTATGACTCGTCCTCCGGCCTCTGATCATCTCACTTGGATACGGATGGCGAATAGAGAAAGAGAATAAGACTGCTGATCAGAAGCAGAATTACGGCCAACCAGTTGCAGTTACGGAGCTCGAGATTATAGAAGGCGTAAAACGCGCACGACTTGTCGCACGTCGCAGAAAACGCCGGATACCCGACGCGATGTGCTGTGTGCATGATTCTGACATAAAATTATGTTATTTGGACAGGAACTGTCGAATGTCAAATTTCAGCAACGCTACCTCCAAGCTCCAAGGGGAACAAGCCAACAAAATGCTCGGGCCAGCTAGCATTGTCGGGATGTTCTGCTGCGCCGACGTTGATACTTGATGGTAAGGGCTGATTGTTACTGATTCGAGTCTCAGGGAAGAAGCTAGGTTGGAGAAGTTCGAAGACGGAGAGTCGAGATGGCTGAAACCAAATCACTTGAGGAAGGTCTTCGAATGCTGAAAAAGTTGTTAGTGAGTGAAGACAAGAAAAGTAAAACAAGTAACTCACCTGGAAGGAACGTATTCTGAAGAAAGATCTACGCCCAACGGCCAACAGGGCAGTCAGGACCGAAGGCCAGTCCACCGCCCTTCCCTGCTCCCACTCATGCCGCTCCCATGTCGACGCCAGCTGCCGGAGCCGCTCGCGGAGCTGCTCCTCAGGAGCTTGCCCCATGATTGGCTCACAAGCGCGAAGACCCTCAACAGCCACAAAATTTACATCGAACAGCTGGGCGGGAGAGCGAGCGAGCAAGATAGAAAAGAAATGTACCGGGGATACGAGAACCTGCCTCTTGGCAGCCGGCTCGGAAAATTCTTCGAAATCTGCCTGAAGCTGGGCAAGGATGCTCGTGGAGGGCATGTCGGGCGGGGAAAAAGGACGGAGAGCCTTGAGTGAGTGAGTGAGAGTGTGGAAAAAATGTGAAACGGCGTGGGCGGAACGGACCACGGCGAACGGGTTGGTAGTTGAATCTTTCAGGGTACTGCAAATAGTGAAGTACAGCTCGGACTGTGCACTTCCATATCTACTTGTGCCGGACGAAGGTCGAAGAGTCCATATAAATACTTAATAAATTCCATCTTTTTTTCTGTTCCCTTCTCAACAGCTTTCCTGGGCAGTTTCCGATCGATTTCACATTATAGAAAAAGCGGTAGGGTGCGATACTGCGATTACGCAGCTCCATGATGATTGATTATGCATGGACCCAGAGCAGTGAGTATGACTGCTTTGGCCAGTAGCCGGAGTGGATTGCGAAAAGACGTTCTCGGGAGCTTGTCCTACGATCGGCTCACATGTGCGAAAACCCTCAGCAGCGACGAAATTAGGATCGAACAGCTGGGCAGGGGAGCGAGCGAGCAAGATCGAAAAGAAATGAACGTGATGAAAAGGGGTAACACAAGTCAGTCGCGGACGCTCAAGCTCTGACAAGGACCTCTCTTTATACGGGCGAGCCAGAGCGGACCGCCCATCGGGGCAAAGCCGCTACGAAGATAAGGCTGGCGAAAGGTACAGCAGTGCGCACGCTCAACTCCGCTGGCAGCTTGCTGGCAAAAAACAACTCAGTACTCACCTCGCTCTCAGATGAGAAGATGAGCCCACAGCTTACGCCGCGGCTACGACGTGGCACTCCTTTCGGACTCCAGGACATGTATCGCTGGAAAATGAAATATGGCATGAAATGAGAAGGCGAATTCGAAGTGGGGATTCGGAAAGATTGGGAATGCAGAGGGACGGTGACAAAAGGTGACCGATGACGCTGCGACGGTGACGAACGGGCTGAGCCAGCAACCCGAAAGCAGGCTCCATGGGAGTCTGTGAACCTTGACAAGAACCGGTCTCTTTGCAGCCAAATGTGTGCATTCTGCGAACGCGTCTTGGATCTGGCTCGGGATGTGTCGACGCAGGTGATCGAAGAAGTCAAGTTGGCATCGAGGCGAAGGTATTCGGGAATAATGGTCGCGTTACTCCAGTTGACCTCCATCTGTATATGGGCCAAGGGCGCACCCGCGTTCAGAAACTCCTTGGTGCAGGTGCAGCTGTAGAATCAAATCCCACGCAGCGATCTGAGCACCTCTCCATGGGTAAATTCGCTTGCATCTCCGTCCGAGTCGAGAAGAAGATTTTGAATGAATCCGTGCTCGCGCGCAAAAATCAGCTCGGCCATGTTGTCAGGCCACAAGCCCCATGGGAGGCATTCTTGGAGGTGTGGTAAGTTCAATTGTCTTCAATCAAAAGACTCCGCATCTGGATTGGCTAAATTGTCTTCGCTGAGGTTGACGAATAAGCTAACCAAGTTTTTGTGAATTCACGGATGGTTACCTCCGGGACCGCGTGATGACGGTCCCGGCTCAGCTCACCCTATATTGGTGACCCAGCAGACAGGAAAGCAACGACTATCTCGCGGGGACCTCCCTTTTGAGTGCTGGTGACATTGCTATCCCGTCTCCAGGAAACATTCGATCCCAATCCAGTTCATAGCTGTTAATTGTTGTCATTTAAGAAGACGGATGAGTACCGGGCGTTGAAGGCCCTGATTTAGAAATAGGAGGAAAGGTTTTAGGGACGCGAAGGCGGGGCCGCGGGAAGAGCGGGTAGGCTGTTGAGGCTGTAAAAGAGTTTTTCAGCTTAATCTGTGCTGGCCACAGCCCCTGGAACTAAGATTCTGGAACTTGAGGATTCTCTTCTGGTCTACTGAAAACCTGACGGTGACGTTTATGGCTTCTTTCAAGAATTGAGCTGAACAGCCGGACGAAGCAGCTGGAGGGCACGTCACCGAGTTCTTGACGCGCAGGATTTAAGACTATTGTTTGTGACCCCCTTCTCTGCTCTGAGCTCGTGATCCCTATACCCTATCAGCTTCTATCTTCAATCTCTTTTCATTTGCGTACTTGAGCACTATCCCTAAAACTGTTTCACCTTCTTCTGCAACTGCCGTCGCCGTGGGCCAATTGGCAAGTTTAACGGCCGGTCGAGTGATAAGACTAAAACATATCCCGAAAGAACCAAGCCGTTCAGCTCACGACGTTCCACAATTTTAATGTGACTGCACCTTGAAAAATTCCACGCGGCGCCATTTGCCCACAAACTCATGCTTCTGAACACCGCTCACTAACTCAACCTCTTGCTCATTCAGGACTCTGTTCCGTCCACACTTACGCGACGGGCCCCCAGAGTCCAGTAGCTGGCTCGCCCGCTCTCCGTCGGGCAAGGCGCTGGCTCAAATCCGCGAAGCCCCTCAGCAGGCACAAAGTTTGGATCTCGAATAGCTGGGCAGGGAAGCGAGCGAGCCGTGTATAAAACAAATAATCTGGGCATACTAGAACTTACCTCTTGGCAGCCAGCTCGGAAAACGCTGCGAAAGGGCTCCGAATCCGTCTGGGACGCTCGTGATTACTGGAGGCATGTTGCTAGATGAAAGTAGTGACGAGTGAGTGAGTGATAAGTGAGGATTTCAGTGTTCCTGCAGTAAAGATATTAACCGGAGCTCCGGCGGAGTTTTTCCTCCGTCCGGCTCCATCCGGCTCCTGCGGCACCGTAATGGCGGAGGGAAAACTCCCTCCGGCTGGCCTTTCAAGAGTGACGCGGAGAAAAAACTCCCTCCGACTGGTAAAACCACAAACTACTACTCCGAAAACTCCGTCCGGCTCTATGAAATGTTTTCCCCTTTGAGCAAAAATCTCTCCGGCTCCTTCAATTCCAGCGGAGCTCCCGCTGCTCCGGCTCAGTCAGGCAAGGAACTTCAGCCTCGGTTACCGTTTTCTCAATAGCTTTCCACTGCTAGACAACCATACTGTGATTCAGTCACTTTTCCTCACCGCTGCTGACCGTCAAAGTGATATTTTAAATGGAGCCGGAGGTGAGCCGGAGCTTCTCGACTAAGGCAGGAGATCCGTGCTCCGGCTCGGATGCATGCCTCTGGCAATACCTCCGTCCGGCTCGATTCAGAACTTGTTCAGCCCAAAATAACTCCGTCCGGCTCCTTTTCTAAGCCGGAGCGCGGAGCTCCGTCATCCAGCTCTGATGATACCTTGCCAACGAACTCCCTCCGGCTCGGTTTTTTGGCCGGGATCGCCGGAGTTCGTTGACATCCTTCTCCTGCTCCAAAACCACCACTTTCTTCCTCCCTTCCTCACTCACTTCATCAAACATTCAAACACCTCGGAAAATTCTGTGAAGGCTGCCTGAAGCTGGGCTGGGATGCTCGTGACTGATGAAGGCATGTCGGGCAGAAGAAAGTAGGGACGAGTGGGTGAGTGATTAATGAGTGTTTGAGTGTGTGAGTGTTTGAATGTTTGGGTGAGGAAGTAGGACTCATACGTGGGAAAAAAGTAAGCGGACCATTCAAAAATGTGAAACGGCATGAGCGCATGAGCTGAACGGGTTGTCATATTGAGAAGGAGAAGGAAATGCGGGCATTTCCTGCGGCTGGAGTCGTTGTTCAGGAAAACAGAGTAGCTAAATGCTGAAGGGAAGAAGACGGAGGAGGGGTTTGAAGAAGAAGACTGAGGAGCAATGCAGGCTTCAAGCCGCAAACCCCCCCCCGACGTATCGCAATAGTCCGAGGCGCAGCCGTCGTTTTCTGTGCAGTAGCCGCCGAGCACTTGAGGCTTGCAGACCCCATTCTGGCAGAAGTTCGAGAGGCAGTCTGTCCCCGTCCGACACATGCCTGAGTTTTCAGAAGCGGAGCAGATCTGTGCGCCGACGTATACGGTTTTCGGTGGATCGTCGAGAGAAGGGGCGTAGTGGCCGATTGAGGTGGGTCGGCATTTCGCCAGAGAAACAGTTGCTGTCCACCTTGCAAGCTTGACCGCCTCCTTGTTTGCCCGTCGGTGTGAAGCAGAACCCATCGAGTCCGCAAGCGTTCTGGCACTGTTCGACGTTCCAGCAGCGATCGCCGTCCTTGCCGAGAGTACAGGTACCACTCTTGCATAGACCTGTGTCGCAGTCGCGGTAGGACCGACAGCCGGACTGACCGTTTTGGAAATAGTCGCATTGATTACCCGTGAGGGTCATTGAAGGACGTTGATCCCGTTTTCATCCTTTTGCTGAATAGTGTTGACGCATCGCTCGCTGATGCAATCCGAGTTGGCCTTGCAGGACTCAGTCGGATGGACTGAGCCGGCCGCGATAGAGATGCACTTGTTGTCCGAGCAGAGTCCGGCGCATTGGTACTGCTCAAAACATTTATTGCCAACCTTGCCTGCTGTACAAACGCCGCTCTTGCAGAGACCTTCGTTGCATTCGCCATTGTTGGCACATTTGTGCCCGAGCGGATACCGATCGCAGAACCCAGAGACATAGTCAGGATGATCGCAGAGCCTGAAGGAGCCGTCCGTGTTGGTGCAAGTGGCGAAGCTGTAATCTGTACATCCACCCGAAAGATACTCGTCATCGTGATCGCAAAGTTGACCAGGTGCGTGAGGAAGAGAATCCCTGGCGAGGAGACCGGGGGCTTTGTCGAGAGGGGAGGCTACGGCAATCGTCAGGAGTTGGGCGGCCAGGATGGCCAGGCCGAGCATTCGAGCCTTGGTCTTGATGAAGGAGAACATCGCACTGAGGTCTTGCGACGAGTTTTGGGTTGAGAAATCACGTGGCAGAAGCCATCTACTATAGTAGAATATGAGGTGCTATAGGACCTCCTATATGAGATATGAGTATGAGATTGCCATTTTGCCCAAACTCATATATGATATAGCAGATATGAGTGTGAAATTGATCTCAAATCACCTACGATAGTAGGTATGGCAATCACTGCTTTCGACTAAAAGGCAAGTCACGCGAATGTCCGCGTTTCCCTCCCTTACGACTTACGTTGCTACAAATATCCAACATCAAAATCTTCGGAATCCCCCTTCTCTGCTGACATCTCAACTCAACGAGTCGCAACCACATTGCTCAAAGTAAAGCGGAGGACTTAGGTCTTACATCTATCTACAGTTGTACTCAAAAAGTCTGAGGAAATCGATGCATTGACGTTTGTGTGATGGTGGTACGTTAAATTCCATCTGGGAGAATTCTTCAAGTTGGGCAAAATGACCAACCTATTCTATGTCGAACAGGACAGCCATAGCAAAAATCCAGTTGACCGCCCTAACCTCCTGCCACTCGACGCGCTCACAAGCCGACACCAGCTGCCGGAGCCGCTCGTGGAGTTGCTCCTCAAGAGCTTGCCACACGATCGGCTCACATGCGCGAGGACCCTCATCAGCCACAAAGTTCGGATCGAATAGCTGCTGAGAGCGTTGATGGAAGCTGGAAAGGAGTTGAGTTTAAAGTGAGTTAGCGACAACCCTCCGAACTACAACACTTAAAGTGTTTGTGCTGACTAAAATGGAGCATCAGAATCACAAACTTGTGGGGAAGAACTCATCATTTTGACGCTTTTGTTGCTGCTGCTGCTCTCGCCGTCGTCTTCTCCGACTTTTGGATTTCTCATACGCTCTGTAAGCTGTAAAAGTGGTCTCCAACACCCTATTTCAGCACCAGGACTACGTGGGAAAAAAGTAAGCGCACCATTCAACAATTGTGAAACGGCATGAGCTGAACGGGTTGATTCCCCGCCCTTCGCCGCCCTCAGCTTCTCACCTTGCTCCTTAATCAATCCCTCCAATGCGGAATGCCCAACACCCATCCGGCTTCTGATTCTTACTCAACGCTGAGGCAGCAGCAGCAGCAACAGCAGCAGCCTGGGCAGCCTTGGTAGCCGCTTTGATCTGCTTCTGCAGCTATTTCTGGCTGGATGGTTTGCCGCCCAGTCAGAAATAAGTCAAACCTGAGTGGCTGAAAAAGCGGGAAAGGCGAGATGTAAAGAAAGAAGATAGAGAAGGAAAAGTGATTTCAAAGTGGGGTGAACGGGAAATGAGGTGAGGTTGGTGAGGAAAGCAGATCTTCCAGCTTTAATCTATAGGAAAATCTTACAGGTCAATCAGCCACTTCAGCGTCTTGTCGTGAAGCACTGTAGAATCAGGATCTGAATCTCTGCGAGCTGCTGGCTCATGGCTGAGACAGAAAGGAGAAGCAGCCGTCGAAGAGGGCGAATGTATTGCCAACAAAGACATCGCTTGGCGAATAGGAGGTTGGGAAACGATCATGAAGAGCTTCAGGAGACTGTTGCGTAGTCGCAGCCCAAGATTTCGAGCAAGAAGCAAGGTGGGCGTACCTGAATGGATTAGAGAGCATATGAGGGGTAAGGGAGAAGGGGGTAAAGTAAGCATCCAGCTGTCGCAGGCAAGCAGCTCAAACAAGGACTTAAGCACTTTACTTGCAGCTCCGCTGACTGTCCGCCGGCTCCGGCCTCTGCCTGACGAGTTTGGCACGTCAGACGTCAGTTGCTGGCCGGCGCAGAAGAAATGGGGATTTGGGTGAGGGGAACGTTCTCGATGTTCAGATTCGAATGTGGGAAAACGATACATCAGCCTTCGCCACCTGCAAGCGAATGCTCACGACTTCTGGAGGCATGTGGGCAGAAGAAAGTAGTGACGAGTGAGTGATTAATGACTAATGAGCGAGTGTTTGAGTGTTTGAATGTTTGAGGAAGTGAGTGAGGAAGGGAGGAAGAAAGTGGTGGTTTTGGAGCAGGAGAAGGATGTCAACGAACTCCGGCGATCCCGGCCAAAAAAACGAGCCGGAGGGAGTTCGTTGGCAAGGTATCATCAGAGCTGGATGACGGAGCTCCGCGCTCCGGCTTAGAAAAGGAGCCGGACGGAGTTATTTTGGGCTGAACAAGTTCTGAATCGAGCCGGACGGAGGTATTGCCAGAAGCATGCATCCGAGCCGGAGCACGGATCTCCTGCCTTAGTCGAGAAGCTCCGGCTCACCTCCGGCTCCATTTAAAATATCACTTTGACGGTCAGCAGCGGTGAGGAAAAGTGACTGAATCACAGTATGGTTGTCTAGCAGTGGAAAGCTATTGAGAAAACGGTAACCGAGGCTGAAGTTCCTTGCCTGACTGAGCCGGAGCAGCGGGAGCTCCGCTGGAATTGAAGGAGCCGGAGAGATTTTTGCTCAAAGGGGAAAACATTTCATAGAGCCGGACGGAGTTTTCGGAGTAGTAGTTTGTGGTTTTACCAGTCGGAGGGAGTTTTTTCTCCGCGTCACTCTTGAAAGGCCAGACGGAAGGAGTTTTCCCTCCGCCATTACGGTGCCGGAGGAGCCGGATGGAGCCGGACGGAGGAAAAACTCCGCCGGAGCTCCGGTTAATATCTTTACTGCAGGAACACTGAAATCCTCACTTATCACTCACTCACTCGTCACTACTTTCATCTAGCAACATGCCTCCAGTAATCACGAGCGTCCCAGACGGATTCGGAGCCCTTTCGCAGCGTTTTCCGAGCTGGCTGCCAAGAGGTAAGTTCTAGTATGCCCAGATTATTTGTTTTATACACGGCTCGCTCGCCTCCATGCCCAGCTATTCGAGATCCAAACTTTGTGCCTGCTGAGGGGCTTCGCGGATTTGAGCCAGCGCCTTGCCCGACGGAGAGCGGGCGAGCCAGCTACTGGACTCTGGGGGCCCGTCGCGTAAGTGTGGACGGAACAGAGTCCTGAATGAGCAAGAGGTTGAGTTAGTGAGCGGTGTTCAGAAGCATGAGTTTGTGGGCAAATGGCGCCGCGTGGAATTTTTCAAGGTGCAGTCACATTAAAATTGTGGAACGTCGTGAGCTGAACGGCTTGGTTCTTTCGGGATATGTCTTAGTCTTATCACTCGACCGGCCGTTAAACTTGCCAATTGGCCCACGGCGACGGCAGTTGCAGAAGAAGGTGAAACAGTTTTAGGGATAGTGCTCAAGTACGCAAATGAAAAGAGATTGGAAATAGAAGCTGATAGGGTATAGGGATCACGAGCTCAGAGCAGAGAAGGGGGTCACAAACAATAGTCTTAAATCCTGCGCATCAAGAACTCGGTGACGTGCCCTCCAGCTGCTTCGTCCGGCTGTTCAGCTCAATTCTTGAAAGAAGCCATAAACGTCACCGTCAGGTTTTCAGTAGACCAGAAGAGAATCCTCAAGTTCCAGAATCTTAGTTCCAGGGGCTGTGGCCAGCACAGATTAAGCTGAAAAACTCTTTTACAGCCTCAACAGTCTACCCGCTCTTCCCGCGGCCCCGCCTTCGCGTCCCTAAAACCTTTCCTCCTATTTCTAAATCAGGGCCTTCAACGCCCGGTACTCATCCGTCTTCTTAAATGACAACAATTAACAGCTATGAACTGGATTGGGATCGAATGTTTCCTGGAGACGGGATAGCAATGTCACCAGCACTCAAAAGGGAGGTCCCCGCGAGATAGTCGTTGCTTTCCTGTCTGCTGGGTCACCAATATAGGGTGAGCTGAGCCGGGACCGTCATCACGCGGTCCCGGAGGTAACCATCCGTGAATTCACAAAAACTTGGTTAGCTTATTCGTCAACCTCAGCGAAGACAATTTAGCCAATCCAGATGCGGAGTCTTTTGATTGAAGACAATTGAACTTACCACACCTCCAAGAATGCCTCCCATGGGGCTTGTGGCCTGACAACATGGCCGAGCTGATTTTTGCGCGCGAGCACGGATTCATTCAAAATCTTCTTCTCGACTCGGACGGAGATGCAAGCGAATTTACCCATGGAGAGGTGCTCAGATCGCTGCGTGGGATTTGATTCTACAGCTGCACCTGCACCAAGGAGTTTCTGAACGCGGGTGCGCCCTTGGCCCATATACAGATGGAGGTCAACTGGAGTAACGCGACCATTATTCCCGAATACCTTCGCCTCGATGCCAACTTGACTTCTTCGATCACCTGCGTCGACACATCCCGAGCCAGATCCAAGACGCGTTCGCAGAATGCACACATTTGGCTGCAAAGAGACCGGTTCTTGTCAAGGTTCACAGACTCCCATGGAGCCTGCTTTCGGGTTGCTGGCTCAGCCCGTTCGTCACCGTCGCAGCGTCATCGGTCACCTTTTGTCACCGTCCCTCTGCATTCCCAATCTTTCCGAATCCCCACTTCGAATTCGCCTTCTCATTTCATGCCATATTTCATTTTCCAGCGATACATGTCCTGGAGTCCGAAAGGAGTGCCACGTCGTAGCCGCGGCGTAAGCTGTGGGCTCATCTTCTCATCTGAGAGCGAGGTGAGTACTGAGTTGTTTTTTGCCAGCAAGCTGCCAGCGGAGTTGAGCGTGCGCACTGCTGTACCTTTCGCCAGCCTTATCTTCGTAGCGGCTTTGCCCCGATGGGCGGTCCGCTCTGGCTCGCCCGTATAAAGAGAGGTCCTTGTCAGAGCTTGAGCGTCCGCGACTGACTTGTGTTACCCCTTTTCATCACGTTCATTTCTTTTCGATCTTGCTCGCTCGCTCCCCTGCCCAGCTGTTCGATCCTAATTTCGTCGCTGCTGAGGGTTTTCGCACATGTGAGCCGATCGTAGGACAAGCTCCCGAGAACGTCTTTTCGCAATCCACTCCGGCTACTGGCCAAAGCAGTCATACTCACTGCTCTGGGTCCATGCATAATCAATCATCATGGAGCTGCGTAATCGCACCCTACCGCTTTTTCTATAATGTGAAATCGATGGAAACTGCCCAGGAAAGCTGTTGAGAAGGGAACAGAAAAAAAGATGGAATTTATTAAGTATTTATATGGACTCTTCGACCTTCGTCCAGCACAATGGTAGATATGGAAGTGCACAGTCCGAGCTGTACTTCGCTATTTGCAGTACCCTCACCCTGAAAGATTCAACTACCAACCCGTTCGCCGTGGTCCGTTCCGCCCACGCCGTTTCACATTTTTTCCACACTCTCACTCACTCACTCAAGGCTCTCCGTCCTTTTTCCCCGCCCGACATGCCCTCCACGAGCATCCTTGCCCAGCTTCAGGCAGATTTCGAAGAATTTTCCGAGCCGGCTGCCAAGAGGCAGGTTCTCGTATCTCCAGTTCATTTCTTTGCGCACTTGCTCGCTCGCTCCCCTGCCCAGCTGTTCGATCCAAAGTTCCAAACTTCGTGGCTGCTGAGGGTTTTCGCACATGTGAGCCGATCGTAGGGCAAGCTTCCGAGGAGCAGCTCCGCGAGCGGCTCCGGCAGCTGGTCTCGGCTTGGGAGAGGGGCGAGTGGGAGGAGGGAAGGGCGGTCCACTGGCCTTCCGTCATGACTGCCCTGCTGGGCGTAGATTTTTCCTTAGAATAATTTCCTTCTAGGTGAGCTACTTCCTTGCCTTTGCTTGTCCTCACTCACTGACAACCGTTTCAGCACTCGACGCCCTTCCAGGAGTGGGGACTGAACTCACTGACTTATCGCAAGGCTATCAAGAGCGCGTGCGTTCGCACGGCACGGCACGGCTGATGAGCAGCTGGCTGTAAAAAAAGATTGAACGGAGCGTCAGAAGTGTACTTGGCCTTGCCTATACGGGGAGAAGGGAGACTCACTGATTTGAGAAGAAATAGCTGACAGAACATGCCCACCCGCAGACCGTATGCAGAGAAGCTCAGCGTCGCCACGATAACGTGAGCGCGCGAGAAAAGAGAACCGCTCAGCCCTTTAAGGCGAGGAATAGAAAACGCTCTAGCCGGACGGCGAGGAGGACCTGAAGCTCAGCTGCATCGCCAAAGGCGACCGCGAGGGAGGGTTGAAGCTCTAGCCAAAAGGCGAGGAAGGGATAACTGCTCAAGGGTCCCGAAGGACCCGAGGGGCGCGTACGGTGTAGGCGGGTGGGCATGGGGAGGAGGGAAAAGAGGTAGGCTGCTCACCGGGTTCTTATATACCTTGTCCGTTTGCCACCGCGCTTGAGGCTTGCGAGCTTGCTTGAGAGGAGAGCTGGTGGGGGCCGTATTAGGTGGACAAGCAGTCCGAAACCGGGTGTCGTTGTTCGGGTTGTTGTCGGGGCGAATGGCATCATTTTATTTGATTTCAAACATTATTTATTAGGGTTTATTCATTTTGCTCTGTTGGGCCCCTCTCAGCCACCTTCCTTGGGGTCTAAGAAAGCCGCGGGGTGGAAGCCAGGGGTGCCCATCTTGCAACACCCAGAACTCCTCAACTACTCCCTCAAATGCAATGACTCTTCTTGATCCGATTTCTTTAACGCTCATTCTTTCACTTCTATCGAAGCGCCAGTCCTATTTTGCTATGAAGTTCATGGTGATCTTCGTGCTGCAAATGTGTGTACAGATTTTCAAGTCTGCCAAATCACGACTTGGGGACCTTGTCAACACCATAACTCGCCACACACACGTCCTTTCAACGCGGTTTTTTGCCAGGCGCACTGCTGTCCGTAGAGGAAAAGAATGAGCTACTTTGCAATGTTGTAGGACAATTTTGTGGTAGGGCTATTCGAGAGTGTTTCACTTGGTGACCCTGTTTCACTTGATGACCACGGACCGTATTTCAAGGTTCGCAGACTCCCATGGAGCCTGCTTTCGGGTTGCTGGCTCAGCCCGTTCGTCACCGTCGCAGCGTCACCGGTCACCTTTTGCCACGGTCTCTCGTCACTCTTTCCATTCCTCACTTCGAACTTCGAATTCGTCTTCTCATTTCGTTACGTATTTTCATTTTCCAGCGATACATGTCCTTCGTAATCTGTGGGCATATCGTCTCATCTGAGAGCGTGGTGAGTTGTTTCTACCAGCAAGCTCACTGCCAGCGGAGTCGAGCGTGCGCACTGCTGTACCTTTCGCCGGTCTTATGTTCGTAGCGGCTTTGCCCCGATGGTTGGTTTGCTCTGGCTCGCCCATATAAAGAGGTCTTTCAGAGCTTGAGCGTCCGCGACTGACTTGGGTCACCCCTTTCCAACACTCTGCTCTCTCCTTACCTCTTGCTCAACTCTTCTCTTCTTCTTTCAGCGAGCGGGCTCGCTACATTCTAACACCTTCTTCTCCATCAATTCTACTGCCCGCCTCTCAGTCTACCCTTGCTAGAATGTCTTCATTCTCCCCCACCTCCTCAACCTCGTCAATGCTCGATTCGGCAATTCCTTCTACCGCTCCATCTGAATCCGCCGCAGATGACGCCTCCGCGCCCTCTTCGACCTCGACAGATCCTGAACCAGGCGACATGTCCAGCGGAGCGACGACGGCGGCAAGCATGTCGGGTGCTGTGGCAGACCCAACAGCATCGGTGGCCGCTGCTCCTTTGAACGCCTTCCAGCAAAACCTGATCGACTCTGGCAACATCATCGGCGGCGTGCCCACATCTCACGACACGAACCCTTCTTCAGCTCTTTTCACGGCATATCTCGTCTTCCTCGCCATTCTGGGGATCCGGTCTCTGTTCCGACGAACTTCGAGCTCGGTCGACTTCCGTGTGTTCTGCTTCCTTGTGGTTCGCATCGTCACTTTCGCCATGCGATTCGGGCTCTCTCAAGAGGACGCCACCGATCCGGAGAAGGGAACATTGATTGGCGAAGGTGTCCTGATGCTCATGGGGCCGCTGCTCCTTATGAGCCCGTTGCTCACGGTGGTCGTCAATATTGCCACGCCCACACTCGATGCACTCAAGGCCCGTGCCGATGTAGAGCGATCGGTCGAAGGTGGAAGTCGTCGGCCAGGTGGCGGCTCCCAGTTCTTCCTCAAGCACCTCCCTCAAGTCTTCCAGGTCATCATCGGTATCTGCGCCGTCTTGCTGGCTGTCGTTGCGATTCGTTTCCGCCGAGCACTTAAAGGCGAGCATGAAGCGCAGAAGGAGGTCCGGCATATCAAAGCGGTCACCTCGCTCGTACTCTCGATCATCACCATCTTCACCCTCCTTATCATCATCGTTCTCTGGGCCAAGATTATATCGGCAGGCAAGACCGAATACTACATTGGTACGAACGGACGGTCCCGCAAGACTAAGGGGTGCAAGGTTCAAGCCTTCCTCGCGACCATCATCGCCATCGTGACTGCCGTCTTCATGATGTACCGCGTCATCCAGGGCCACGTCGCCATCGATAGCCGGGTGAACAAGTTCAAGCTCTTCTGGTGCCTCTATGTGGCTCCCGAGACCTTCGTGGCGCTCATCTTTGTGCTGTACTGCTTCCCTGCTTTGCCCAGGGAAGAGATTGTCATTGTTCCCGGTGGGAACTTGACCGGGAGCGACGGCAACGCCAATGCGGCGCCATCGATGCGGACGGTGAGATCGATAACGAGCATGTCCGGCACGTCGTCGGTGGGTTCCTCGATGCGATACAACAAGGCATGAGCAATAGCAATACATTCATCAATGCGGCTGGTCCGCGGGCAGAGACAAGCGATCGTGCCCATCCTGTGCGATCATGAGTTTGCCTTTGTGCTTCAAGCTTCAGGCTTCAGGTGTAAGATGTAAGAAGGGGACCCGAGGTAATTATGCACACAGACGGACGAAATCAAAGCCAGATGTAAGAGGGGACCCCGAGATAACCATGCACACAGACGGACGAAGTTAAAACCAAATTGTTCATTGTGAAGCAGTGCGGTAGAGGCAGGCGAGATACAGGGAAAATATTGAAATATGAAGGAGTGTCCGAGTGAAGTTAGAACAGGACCCGTGAACTTGTTTGCAAGAAATTGGTTACTTTGGGGAAGAGAAGAGCCGTGAGGCAGATTTACTGGGTGCGAACCAGTTGGCCGCGGATGGCACCAGCAGCGAACTTCTCAGTGTGCGTGTCGGCGAAGAAACCGGACGGGTTGTCAACGAGCTGCTGGAGGGTGAAGCCGCTGTTGGTGCTGGTGTCGAGACCAGTGGCGGCGGTGAGACCGGAGGTGAAAGGTCCCTTGATGCAGGCCTCCGATCGTCGCAAGTTCTTGCTGCCGAAAAGGCCCTTAACGGGTTGAGGGTTGCGGAAGGCAAGACGAGGGGGACCGGCAAGACCAGCAGAGGCAAAGTGGACGTGTGTGGCAGTCTTGGCGGGGGAGAAGTATTCGCCTTCGAGACCCTTGACTTCGATGGAGTAGCAGACGACGTTCTCCTTAAGGTTGATCTTAAGCTTGTAGTCACCGCTCGCTCCCTCCTGGCCAGCGACGGGGACGTTGGCGCTGGTGACGACGTTGTCGGGCTGGGCGTTGGCGGTGAGGACGGCGTCGAAGCTCTTGGGTGAGGCAACCTCGAGCTCGGAGCGGAGAAGCTGACCACGGACGGCACCGGCGATGAAAGCCTCGGTGTGGGTGTCGGCAAAGAAGCCAGATGGGTTGGCCTCGATCTGGCTGAGGGTGAAGCCAGTCGCGGAACCAGTGTCAATGCCGGCAGTGGTGTTGATGCCAGTTCGGAAAGGTCCCTTCATGCATCCCTTAGACTCGCGAACCTCCTGTCCGAGATGGTTCTTGCGGACGAAGGCGGGGTTGGGGAATGCAATCCTGTGTAGAGTGAATAGTTCGCGTAAGTCAACCACCTCAGAGCCGAATAGTGAGCATAAGCAAATCTGCTTACCTGGGAGGGCCAGCGGCGCCAGCGGCAGCCTGGTGGATGTGGGTGGCAGTGAGAGCCTTGGAGGAGTAGGCACCGTCGACGCCGACCAGACGAATCTCGTAGCAGATCTCCTCGGTCTTGCTGTTGATCTTGAACGCGTAGTGGCCGAGAGCGCCAGTCTGTCCGGGAACCGAGACGCCGTCGTTGGTGATGATCGTCTCAGGGACCGCACGCACAGAGAAGGCCGAGGTGAATTCCTTGGGCTCCTTGACGGGGCGACCGCCGCCGATGCTGAGGTTGATACCACTGCCGAGGTCGAGCTCAATGTTGAGAAGGGGGTCTGGTGTGGGAGCGGCGAACACGGCCGACGAGGCCAGGGCGGAGGCGATGAGAAGGGTGGAGTAGATCATGGCGAGGGTAGATGAGGAGCTTGGAGACTGGAGACTGGAGGAGAGGATGTCGAAGAAAGGCAGCTGTGTGGGTAGTGTGAAGAAAGAGGCAACAGTCAGTCGCACAGTGGGTTCTTAAATACCTTTTCTGACCATCGTCCAGACCGGCGTATGAAGCTGAGGAGCGGGCAATGGTCCGTGAGCAGAGCAACGAATATGAGTTGTCGAATGAAGAAGCAGAGAGCCAAGACCATGTCATGGTGGCATGATTGACGCCCTGCCAAGGAGGGTCGAACAGAATCATCCGGACATTCATGAATGCCTGATGAGCAATGTACATATGCTGGGCAGAGAGCGGGATGAAGGAGCTGTTAGCAGCTAAGAAGGCTTGGAACTTTTGACACATGGAAGAGATGTGAGCGAGAAGAGTGGAGAGGAAAGTGTGAGCATGTCGACACCGAGACCCGGTTCGTGGAGCTCTTGGAAGAGTTGCGACTGAGTAAGCTGCGAGTGAAGTGACCGTGCGTGCGTGGTACAAAGTGGGTCGATTTTTTCCACTTCACTACATACCTCCTGTATGCGGTACGCCGTCCTCAACTGGGAGCCACACGGAGCCACGGATGAGATCTGAGAGTACCAAGAAGTGGTGGACTGTGGAGAGTGAAAGGTGAGGTTATTGGCGATGGAAGCTGGATCTGCAAATGGCGGAGAAAAGAGGTCAGAGTGCCAAGGATGGAAACGGTGAGCTGTCCAGTGCATGAATGCCAAGCGATCCACAACCACTGTCGTCTTGGTATACATCTCCTGCCCTTTTCCCTGTGAGAGAGCAAAGCCCGACGGGCTGGGTATACGGAGAAAGGTGCGGCATCCTGGACCGAAGGCAGAGCATGCGCTGCTGATCGCTGACCATGCCACCTGCTGGTAGGTTGCGGGTATCGTCGTCAATCGTGCATGATGGTGGACCGAATCTCAAAGCCAAGGAAAAGGTCCGAAGCTGAGGTCTTCCTTCTGCCAACCCTTTCTCACCCTGCGCGGCTCACCATATCCGCGGCACTTGAAACCCTGGACCGGGCATGTTCAGTGACGTCGAACTTCGAAGCTGGTCGACCCCGCCGGGAGCCATGGTTCTCACTGAGCCAAGAGCAGTCAAGAAGACCTTCATCATCCTCGCACGGTCATCAAACAAAGTCAATTATTGGAAGCTTCTCTCCCTTTCTCGCTGCTGGTCAAGAGTCAAGACGCTTCTTTCTCCAACTCTAAGTACTAATAAGTCTCCAGCTTCCTGTTTACCCGTTGAGCCCCAGACAGATTTCGGCCGTAGACGAATGCAGCAAAGGGTCCGCCCTCGGAGCATGGCTTCCGCTTTGTCCGGGGCAAGGGTCGACTTCCATTACTGTATGATCCTGTTCAGAGCATACATGACATTTTCCCCTATCACTACTAAGGACACGTCACGTTGAACCGGCGCTCGTTGAGATCCTGTGGAATCCAGCCGTGAGCCACTCCTGTTAAGGATGGACAGGGAGAAGATTTGCACCAGTTCAGACCTAGGTCAGTAGAGAGGAAGTTGTTAAAAGGAGAGCCAAGATACTCACCTGCCGAGAAGGACCAATCCTCTGCGTACCCAGGTTCCGTTTTCCAAGTCCACTGCGAGGAAGAGAAGGATCCCCCCACCCATTTTCGTGAGGGCCGAGTGGAACTCGGGGAGGCAATGAAGAGCAACTCACCTGCATCCATCCCGCCGTCCGCTCGAAACTGACGACTTGAGCCTCCCACATGAGCGCCAGCATTTGCTGGACACAGAGAGAAAGCAAAGAATGATGTGTGAGAGGGATAGCAGACCGAAAAAGAGAGAGAGGAGAGAGAGGTATACACTCACCTTGTAGCCACTTGAAAATCCAGCTCCTGATCCAATCTTGCCTTTACAGGTCGACCGACGGCCCTTCGCACCTGGGAATGTCCCATCGTACCTTGAGCCTTTCCCTCTTCCATTCACTTTGTCGTAGGCAGAGATCGTCAATCGTCGTCGTCTCGAAAAAGCAAGTATGGCCTGCCGGGTGATCCCACACACTCACCATTGATCGCGCAGTCGGTGAAGGCCGGCGTCATCTCGTCCACGACAAGGTACATTTCTGATTGAAGTAAGATCAAGAGTGAGTTGCAGCTTCTGGTGATAGAACCCTTTTTTCCTCTTGAGTCCCTCTTACCTTGCTGATGGAAGTTCTGGTACTGCTTGCCCATGTCACAGATCTTAGCCACTTTATCCGTCCGGCTGAGAAGTATATCCTCGTCGCTGAACATGAGGTATGGATGCGAACTCATGGCCGTCATCGCCCGTGGGTGGGTCCTGTTGCGCCAGGAGTCGAGGTTTTGCGGGCCGCCGTCATCGAGGAGGGTGACGATGGTGCTGCTGGATATGGTGTTGATGAGGTGGTGGGATGCCTTGTAGTACTCGTCGACCCGGGTGTTGTTGGTCATGGGCTCGTTGACAGGCTTTCGGAAGGGAGAAGTATACGGAAACAAGATCAGTCTCATCCTATGACTCCAAAATCTCACACCTTGAACACTCACTTCGATAGCAATGACTGCTCCCAGATATTCGGGCTTGGAGAATTCCGTGGCTATGGTCTCGACGATCTTGAGGGAGCGGTCAAAGTACGTCTGATTGGACGCCCACAGATTCTGTCCGAGACGACCTGAATGATCGTATCCGTTCTGTCCGCCGGGGAGGGAGTGCAAGTCGATGATGACTCTGATGCGCTGCATGGCAGCCCACTTGACTGCCTGCTTGGCAAGCTCCCATCGGTTGAGCTTGAGGTAAGGTTCATCCGCAGCTACGTCGATTGCGTAAAAGGGGATCGGAAGACGGACGTGGTTCAATCCGAGCTGGGCCATGGCTGCAAAGTCTCGCTCGGTGATGAAGTTGTCCAGGTGAGATTGGAGGAGATGGGTAGCTTGGGCGGTGGGTTGAAGAGACCAGAAGCTCCATTCGTCTACTATCGCGCTATTGTTGGTGCGGGAGAAGAGGGAAGGCGTGATGAAACTTTCGGGCACGAGCCAACCTCCGAGTCCGACTCCTCTGATCTTGTTGTCTTGGTCGTTGATGGCCTTGACGTCTGGGGGTGAGGCGGATGGGGTAGTATTGGAGATAGAGGAAGCGGCCGAAGGGATAGTTGAAGGACTTGGAAGGGCTGCACCGAGAACGAGCTGAGTCTGTTGGTTGAGATGGACGCCGACCAGGGCGAGGCAGACCAGAAACCGAAGAGAAGAAGGAAAAGCGACCATTTCTGTTGAAATTCAATGTTCGTCCAGCGAAACGAAGGCAAGATCTGTGAAAAGAAGGGGAGTGACAAAGCTGCGTAAAGCGGAACAGAAGGAAGAGGTCAATGCTGCCAGAGCGATTGAGCAAGAAGAGGAAGGAGATGGTGATGTTAGCGAGGGGAGAGGAGAGGGGAAGGAAGAGAGAATGAAAGAGGGCTGAAAGCTGAGAAGAGAAAGGGTCAGCTGTGGGATCTACATAGCACAGAGGGCTCTCCTTCGGCCCTCCTTCTGGCAGTGGCCAACGGCAGGCAGGTCAGCATCTGTGAATCTAAGCAGTTGACGGGCGGGAAGTGGTTAGTGGACTACCTGCCGACCTGCTGAATGGTAGTCGGGTGGGTGGGGTGGGTTAGGTCGCTTTTGACTGGGTTGAGCGGTACGAAGTCAGTGGGCAGCCGTTGTTGAGTACTTTGACCTCTCTTCTCCTCCCTCTCTTCTTTCCTCTCAAACAACTTCACTTCCTCTCTCCTTCTCTCAACTTCATCTCAACTCTCTCTCAAACAACTTCACTCTCCCACAACAAATTACACAAACAAAACTCATTCGTTACAATTACAAAAAAATGGAGAAGTTGGGAGATGGAATATTTGGAAAGGTTGGAGAGATTGAGAAGAGGAGAGAAGTAGTGGAGAAGTTGAGAAATGGGAGAGGTGGAAGATGGAATGTTTAGTGGGTGATAGTGACATTATTAAATGCTAGGAGGTTAGGAGTGTCAGAGTCGATGTCGCTCAACAAGTCGCGCGAGGACAGCTGCTCAATCGCCTTCTTGAGGTACTTGGGCGCCAAAACAGACGAGATCTCCTCCGAGCCGTTCACGCCAGCATCCTCGCGGACAAGCTCGCCCTCAGCATCGTTCAGGCCGAGCAGACCGTTGACGTAGTCGAACACAAGGGCGGGAAGGGGCAGCGCGTTCACAAACTTGGACGCGAACGAGCTCGCCGTAGACTGGACGTAGAGACGCGTAGACTGAGCGTCCGCGAACACGCCCGTGCCGGAGGCGCCCTTGATCGTGTGGAACTCCTCCGTGCCGTAGATGGAGAGCAGGTAGGCGACCAGACCGGCGACGTGGGGAGTCGCCATCGAAGTGCCGGATATGGTGTTCGTCGAGTCAGGGCCGGTGTTCCAGGTCGACTTGATCTGGAAGCCAGGAGCGAAGACGTCGACACAAGTACCCTGAGAGAGAAGAACAGGAAGTCAGTGCATTTCTCTACATTTGCCACCTGAGCGAACGCGTGCGCGTCAAAAGGACTCACCTTGTTAGAGAAGTACGCGCGCTCGTCGGAAACAGTAGAGGCACCGACTGTGACGGGGTTCTTCGCGCCAGCGGGCGAGACGTTGCAAGCATCGGCGTTCTCGTTACCGGCCGCGACAGTGAAGTGGAGACCAGAGTCGACAGCCGAGTTGACGGCCTGGTTGAGCGCAATGGAGCGACCGCCACCAAGAGACATGGAGGCGACGAAGCCCTTGTGCTTCTGGGCAGCCTCGGAGTGAGGCTCGGATTCGAACTTGGCCGAGAGGTCGGCAGCGTTCTGGGCAGCCCAGAGAACACCCTGAGTGACGTCTGCCATGGAACCGGAGCCACCGGAGCCGAGAACCTTGACAGCAACAAGGTCGGCCTTCTTGGCGACACCGTACGCGCGAGAACCTATGGTACCAGCGCAGTGGGTTCCGTGACCGTTACCGTCAGAGTCGATGCCGTCGCTGGCGAGGGTCTTACCCCATCGTGCGCGACCCTCGAACTCGTTGTGCTTGATGTTGATACCAGTGTCGATGATGTAGGCGGTAACACCCTCACCAGCCTGCTTGTCGAAAAGGTACTGCTTGAAGGTACCGAAGCCGAGAGGCTTGCGGTGGGAGATACGGGCGAGACCCCAGACCGAGTCCTTGTCGATGACGTGAATGTCGTCGAGGGGAGAGGGAGAGGCCGCGTGGGCGATCTTCTTGGTGGTGGCAGTTGCAGCCATACCGTGGTCAATGCGGCTTCCGTCGTCGGGCATCATTGTGATAGAGACGACGGAATCCCGCTCGACGTAGTCGACCTCTGGCTGAGCGCGAATGTATGCGAGGAGATCGTCGGTGAAAGTGCCGGCGTAACCTTGCATGCGTTGACCAAAGCTGTAGACGTGCTTGAGCGAAGGTGTGGAGTTAGAGGAAGCAGACGCGTGGTGGGTTGCTGCGGTGGCGACAGCGTCCTGGATCAGGGACTGGTGAGCGAGGAAGTCGGTGGTGGAGACACCCTTCTTGAGGACGACCATGTATGAGTTGGGGATGGACTGCGCTTGAGCGTGAGTGTGAATGGGAGCCGGGTTGGGGCTGTAGTTGAGTCGACCGGGAACGAAGAGGTCGACTGTGGGAGCGCCGAATGCAGCTCCGGAGAGGGCGAGGGTGAGGGTGACGACGGAGATACCGATACGCATGATGGGCCAAAGTAGTACACGAGTTGAGGAGATTACAGGAGAGAGTTTGCGAGAGAGAACGATGCGAGATGTTGGTTGTTGGTTGTTGGCTGGCTGTGTTGTGGTTGAGCTCAGTGAAGAGTCAAGTGATTTGGGACAGAGAGAGATATTGTTTGTGAAGGAGGGGGGGGGATGGTGGTGGAAAGGGGCCAGGAGGAGGTGGGTGAGATATCCGCAGCTTTATAAGGGGAGGCAGAGCGCAGAGCACAGCATCGATCCCACCGATAAGGCAATCAACACAAAGCGACTCGTCACTCTCGCCGTGCGTAATAATCGTGCGGGGTAGCCGGCCAAGGGCCAAAGCTTGAGACCCGGTCCGCCCCCCTCCAACAAGGGTCCACAGCGTCTCAGCTTCAACACAAGGTCGAGTCACAGGCACCACCTCAAACACAGCCGCAGCGCTCCAGCAAAGGCCGGTGACCAGATCGACCCGCCCCTCAAGAGCGTCTGCGCGTCTGGTCTGCGTCTTTGTCGGCCCTCACACGACTTGAGCCGCGAGCCCGTTCGGCTACTGTGGCGGCGGGTAGACCCTTGCGCTAACTTCAAGAGTCTGGCGCCAATCCATCGATTATCTTGGCCCGGGCCACCGCCCACCGCCCATTTCAAACGCGCAACAAAGGTTCGATAGCAGGTCATTCAATCTCGTTCGTGCGTTCGATAGGGCGATGGCATGGCTACCCAGAGAGCCACGATAGCCGCAGAAGATGACAGGGTATGCATTCGAATTCGTGCCTCGTGGTCATTGATTATTGATTCCCGGTGCTGACAGCTTGTGAAGCTGTGCCTTGGCTCCTGACAATCGATTCCGTTAGATGCGGCGGTAGAGCAAGCGTCTCAGCCAGCTGGGACATTGTCGAAAAAGAGGATTGGAGCGAGTCCAGCGAAGGATCGAGGCCGTCAGCACGGTTCTTCATCTGAAGAGCCGCCGGAAGAATTGGAGAAGTCAGCCGCAGCGTTAGAACGATATCCTAGGAGGGGGGTTTGTGCGGACGCACCTTTCGTATTGTCTCGCTCGCTGCAACAAGTTCGTGATGGTGATTATATACCAAACTCTGCTTCTCTCCGTCCAGCTCGCGGATCTCTGCAAGCATTGGTAAATAAGGAGGTTCAGCTGAACATCCCGGCCATAGACAGTCGCGCAGGCACAGGGAAGCTGGGATGCATACGTACCGCTCACGAGCTCAGCTGACTTGCGTAAGAGCTCAGCCAGGCCCATCGTTGACACCAATGACTCATAGCATGACGACACGTTGAATGCAGGCGAGTCTGAAGCAGCGATTCCAGAGAGTTGGCGGGAGGGTATGGATGTTCAGAGCGGAAGATTGATCAGCAATGCGATGTGCCTCAAGAACGAGCTTTGAACCATGCTCACCTGGATTATGTGGGTCCGTACTTGCACCGGGCTCCATCGAGTCGAACGTCCCACTGCTTTGCGTTCCATCTGTAGACGCATCGAGTCCGGCCGACTGAATGCCGTAGTAATCTCGAAGAGCCCGCTTCGAGGCTCGTCCTCCCCCTGCTGCTGCTCCTCCTCCTCCTGGCGCCCCTGTCACCGCCGCCGCCGCGCTACCAGAGGCTGCGCTATTAGCTTCAGCGCGTGTCTGTCGTACCGGAGAGGCCGCACCACTTGCGGTGGGTGCATGCACTGTTGCGGCCATGACGAACTTAGGAGTGATGTTCTGACCTTGAAGTCTTGCCTCTTTTGATGCGCGCCTTATCACTGACTCCGCGCGCGCCTCTGTCTGGTCCTTTCGATTGTGTGTCGCGTCGAGCTAGCTGAGTAAGTTGCAGTGGTGGTCGTGCACATCCACCAGCGATGCCCAGGCGAACGTCATCAAGCGTCGCCCCGGTCCAACTCGCAAGGTTCAAGACGGAGAACCACCAGGGAGTCATCTTCAACCTCGACAGCCACACTCCGACCCAAGAGCCGGCCGAGCGAGCGTCTCCCCCCTTGGAAGTCATGGAGCCTCACGCGTCTCTGATGTCCGATCCTGCGGGGCTTCGGACAGGCACGACTCCGAAGCAAGGACGATGTAACATGCGGGGCAACTGTGGCCAGAAATCATTCATCTCCCCTGCCCTGCCCTGCGCAATCGATGCCGAGCCCGCAAAGGAGGTGAGTTAGGAGAAACTTTCTTGTTCTTTTCCCCAGGTACGAATGCTGACACTTGCACCTCTTACATCCTCAAGCCCGACAGCGACGCCTTCAAGAAATCCCTCGTCGACGTCTGCGGACCAACCTACAGCTCAGGTTCAGTCTGCTGCGAGGCCGAACAAGTCGATGCTCTCAAAGCTAACCTCGACCAGGTCGAATCTCTCATCTCCTCCTGCCCCGCCTGCCGCAACAACTTCCGCGCCCTCTTCTGCGCCCTGACCTGCGATCCCAATCAAGCCGGCTTCCTCAAAGTACTCGAAACTCAAAAGATCGGAGGGAACGACGGGGCAGGATTCGCGCTGCCTCAGACGAATGCCTCGGCCCAGCAGCTCTCGCCAGCTACAGAAGACCGGCAAAAGAAGTTCGGCGAAGCGGTCAAGGAGGTCAACTTCTACGTCGGTGATGCATTCCGGACCGCCTTCTACGACTCCTGCAAGGATGTGCAATTCGGGGCGGGGAACAGCTTTGCAATGGATCTCATCGGAGGCGGAGCGCGGAATGCAGATGCTTTCCTCAAATTCTTGGGCGACGAAAAGCCTCTCGGCAGTCCGTTCCAGCTCAACTTCCCGCGCGTAACCCCAAAGGAGGAGAAGTCGAACACGCAACATGTACAAAATGACAGTCAGAGTCCATTCAATGTGGCGAGCGAGGAGGAAGAGAAAACACCGAGTCGACCTATCATCAACCTCGCTCACCTTCAGAAGAAGTTTCCGGAGCATTCGAACGATTCTGTACTGGCTGCCGGTATCGTACCCTTCGACGCGCCCCCGCGGTCATGCAGCGATCCAGATCTCTCCTCACGATGTGCATGCGTAGACTGTCCAGCCGTATGTGCCGCCCTCCCACCCGTCGGCCTACCTCCATCCAAGGCAGCAGCCCACGGAGATGTCTGCCACATCGGACCTGTGACATGCTTCACCTTCATCGTGTGCATGATCTACCTCTTTGGTGTGCTCGCGTTCTCGCTCGGTTTACTCTCTACTACGACCGGACCTCGAGGAGTCGTACGGCTCTTCCGTCGCGGCTGGAGGTGGATCACGGGCTTTTCCGGTGTCGATGGTGAGAGCGGGGCTAATAAGCGGAGGAGATTGGGGATCCGTCATCGAGAGAGTGGAATTAGCGTCGTCAGCGAAGGCAGTGGCTTTGAGCGCGTACGACTCGACTCGGATGACTTCGAACCTTCAGGAGAGCGCTCGGGTCTGTCTTCTGCGGCAGGTACGATGGGTCGATCAGGTGCTTATAATGACCGCGGACGCCCGCCAGTGATGGGTGCAGGGCGAAGTCAGAGTAGCTCTGGATCAAGAGCGGTCAGTGGAAGGGGACTGAGTAGTGGGGTTACCGAGGATGATTCGATTTCAAGCGGTGGCGATCTCGGAGGACGGAGCGGGCTCGGAGGTGTGGGGGAGTTTGGAGGTCCACAAGCCGCTTTGGACACCACTCAACCGCGATCGTACGCTCTCTCGACTCATCTCTCACGCTTCTTCTACAAGGTCGGATATGCATCAGCATCGAACCCTTTCCTTACGTTCGCTATTGCGCTTGCATTGCTAGCACTGGCCAATCTTGGGTGGATGCATTTCGCCGTCGAGACCGATCCTGTACATCTGTGGGTTGCTAAGGACTCCGAGAGCAAGTTGAAGAAGGAGTATTTCGACGAGCACTTCGGGCCCTTCTACCGGACACAGCAAGTATTCGTGATGGATGCGACAGGAAAGGACCTTGCGACACAGCGACCCCGCACCAGCAATACTCTCCCAGCCCTGGTCCAAGAGGGTAAAGGAGGCGACAACATTACAGCGTACCTCACAGACGCTCAGCCTGCTCTCAATTGGGATCGTCTCCAGTGGTGGGCCGACGTCGAGGCTGCGATCCGCGATCTCCGCTCCGAACCTAACGATCTTACTTTCCAAGATGTCTGCTTTGCACCAAGTGGACCTGGTGGACCGTGCGTCGTGCAGAGCATTCTCGGCTACTTCAACAACGATCTGGTCGGCCGCGGTCTCGGTCCCGACAACTGGGCTGAGGAGCTCGATACTTGTGCTCTGCAGCCGGGCAACTGTCTTCCCGAATTCGGTCAGCCACTCAAGCGCAACATTGTCCTGGGTGGGATCCCGTCCGTCGTCTCCGATGCGGATGCCGGGGGACTTAGGGAAGGTCTCCCAAGCGAAGCGCGCGCTGCCGCAGTCACTTGGGTCGTCGGCAACAGTCTAGATGCCGGAGTAGTTGCACGAGCTGCGGAGTGGGAGAGGACTCTGGAGCGCTTCCTATTTTCCATTGCTGGCATCTCGCACACCGCCGATGGCAATGCGGTGCCTGAGCATCCCCTCGGTGCTCGTCGCAGGGAGCTAGGTGTAGAGCTGGCTCTGAGCACAGAGATCAGCTTGGAACAGGAACTCGGCAGTAGCAGTAATACCGACATCGGAATCGTCGTGCTATCCTACCTGCTGATGTTCTTGTACGCGGCCGTGACGCTGGGTGGAGAGACTCGCTCAGCCAACGCTGCTCCCCTAACGACCGGTGCCTCAGGTCCTCATGGAGATTCGGTTCGTACTGGACTGGCGGGCAAGTTGCTCGCCTTTGTTCCATTCGTTGGCCGACGACGAGCAAGAAGCGGAACGCAGACATCATGGCGCAAAGCGATCTTCGTCCAATCGAAGTTCATGCTCGGTCTATTCGGCATCGCGATCGTCCTGATGTCGGTATCATCTGCCGTTGGTATTTTCAGCGCCCTTGGAGTCAAAGTCACTCTCGTCATTGCAGAGGTCATCCCCTTCCTCGTGCTCGCTGTGGGTGTGGACAACATATTCCTGCTGTGCCATGAGATGGATCGACAGAACGCCTTGGCAAGCGCACGAAGCGCGTCAGGCGCCAATCGCCAGTCAAGTGTCAGTGTGGTGCCTGGGATGGGCCATCAAGAGGAAGACAGTCTGCTTGCTGGCGATGCGGATGACGAGATGGACAGCTTCGACGGAGATGAGACTGAAGTCACCTCGTACAGTGGTGCCTTCCCCCGCCATCCTTCAGTACCTGTTGCCCAGCGGGCTGCAAAAGCGCTCTCTCGCATCGGCCCTTCCATCTTGTTGAGCGCTACAACGCAGATCACGTCCTTCTTGCTCGGTGCTATCGTACCCATGCCTGCGGTCCGCAACTTCGCCTTGTATGCTGCCGGAAGCATGTTCGTTGCCGCCGTTCTGCAGTGCACTGTCTTCGTCGCCGCCATGGCACTCGATGCTCGACGGGTGGAGTCCAACCGAGTCGATTGCTTGCCATGCATCCGCTTTGCTCCTACTCCTTCGCACGAGTACGACTCCTTGGCCGTCAGCGGTGGGCCTTCAGCACTAGCATCAGAGGGGAAAATCGGTCGGTTCATCCGCAAGCATTATGCGCCATTCCTGCTGAAACGTCCCGTCAAGCGGATCGTGATCTTCTTGTTCAGCGCCCTGTTCATGCTATCTGTCATCGGCACGCACAAGGTCGACATGGGTCTAGACCAGCGGCTTGCATTGCCCACAACCTCATATTTGCGGACTTATTTCGATGCGTTGGAGACTTACCTCGACGTTGGTCCTCCAGTCTACTTCGTTGCGCGTGATATTGACCAGACCATGCGACCTGGCCAGCAAGGGCTATGTGGACGATTCACAACATGCCAGAACCTTTCACTCGCCAATACGCTCGAGGGAGAGCGCAAGCGTCCAGACGTCTCCTTCTTAGCTGAACCAGCAAGCAGTTGGATCGACGACTTCCTTTCCTCGCTCAACCCTGTGCTCGAAACCTGCTGCCGAGTCAAGAAGCGTGACCCGACCCAGTTCTGTCGCTCCTCGGACTCCCCATACGCCTGCAAGCCGTGCTTTGAAGATCGCGAGCCGCCTTGGAATATCACCATGTTTGGCCTTCCAGAAGACGGAGAGTTCATGCGATACCTGGACAATTGGCTGAAGACGCCTACGGACGAGACCTGCCCGCTCGGAGGACAAGATGCATATTCAACCGCACTCAGCCTGCGTCCGCCCTCGAAAGATGACGAGTCTCCTGGAATCGTAGCATCGAACTTCCGCACCTACCACACGCCGCTACGATCCCAGTCCGACTTCATTGACGCTCTGGCGGCTTCGGAGCGGATCAGTGCCGACATCTCGGAGAGGACGAGCGCTGATGTCTTCGCGTACAGTGTCTTCTCCGTCTTCTTCGATCAATACTCGCATCTGCCCGCAACAGCTCTGCAAGTCCTGGGAGGCGCAGCGTTAGCCATCTTCGGCATCATGACGCTCTTGCTGGGTAGCTGGCGCACCGGACTTGTCGTCACCGGATGCGTAGCCTCGGCGCTGCTTGGCGTCAGCGCCATGATGGGTGTCTGGGGCATTGGGCTCAATGCCCTCACATTGGTCAACTTGAGCGTCTGTGCGGCTATCTGCGTTGAGTTCTGTGCCCACGTGGCTCGGGCTTTCGTACGGGCGCCGGCAGCACTCCCAAGTAAGCACCCCATGGCACAGCGAGAACGTGACGAACGTGCTTGGGCGGCTCTCGTAGATGTAGGAAGCTCAGTGAGTCGAGCATACTTCTGTCTTTGCTGAATACCGACGTGCCCGTACTGACATCGATCCCTTCCAACAGGTTCTGAGTGGAATTACAGGAACGAAGCTCGTCGGCATCTCTGTTCTGGCTTTCACTCGATCCGAACTGTGGGTTTGATCTACAAGCTCTGTTTATCAACGACAACTACTGACCTCCAAACCTTTGCTCGGAACAGACTCAAGTTATACTATGCCAACATGTGGTTCGCCCTCATCGTTCTTGGAGCACTTCACGGTCTGGTACTGCTCCCGGTTCTGCTGTCGTACTTTGGTGGGAGGGGCTACTCAACAGTGGAAGACGAGAGCGAAGTTCGTCGACGGTTGCTTCGAGCACAGGACAGTACCGAGTATCGGCCGTTCGTGGCCGAGGCGAGTGCAGATGTTGAGGACGGCTCAGATGATGAACTGTAATGATTGCGACGAATAATACCTAGGTTTCTCTAATGCTCCTTTGCGTTAGTAGTGCGAGTACACGATTCAATGCATTGCTTTGACGAAGCGTTCCAGCTTTTCCAGCCCTTCCTCAAACTCCTTGGATTCATTCACGTAGCCCATCCTGACCCATCCCGACCACTCAAAGTACATGCCTGGACAGAGAAGCTGTTCAATAGAAAGTGTCAATCTACACCGGCCGAATCTGAAGGACATACTCGCACGGTCTCATCTGCCTTGCCGACTGCCGGTGCGGGAGCCAGTGGAGGATCCAAGCATCGTCAGACGGAGAAGGTCGCCTTCGCACTGCGCGACACTGTCTAGAGACCTTCATCCTACGATGGTACGGCGGCAGGGACGGCGGAATTCTCGCGGCGAACAAGGACGGCTCCTGGCAACGGCGATTTTTCTACTCCCTCTTTTTTCCTTTCTCTCTCAAAGTTCTGGTTGCTCGAATGCTCTCAGTCGGGGATGCTGCATGTAGACGGGAGCAGTGTGTACACGATTACGATTGACGGAAGCAGAAAGGAAACGAGAAAAGAAGACCAGAGTTGTCGGACTGAGCAAGTCTGTCTCCAACATTTAATCGAGCGCGGGCAAGGAAGTAAGAGAGCAAGCAGTGAAAAGGGAGGAGAGAAAAGAAAGAGAGACACCCCTTCGTTCACCTACACTCCTACGACTCAAAATTATTAGGCGGTTTAGGTTGGCTGTTGTCGAGGTATTGAACATCACTCATGCTATTCGCCGATACCTACTCGCCCAGCTGTTGTGTAAAATCCGCGGCTATCGCAGCAGCCAAGGCCGTGGCCACAGAAGCTGCGTCGCCTCCGTGATCGTCGCGGTAGGAAGCAGGGATGGTCGAGTGCGGAGAACGACCACCCCATCCCTCAGCAGGAGGACTTGGAGACCGAGGCTGGTTTGCCGTCCGTATGAGACTTGGATGGGAGGGCGTTGTAGGAATTTGATGCCCCGTCAGGTGATTCTCGCTTGTCATGTCGCTTCCGCTCACCAACCGCAGAACAAAGTCGACAGGTCGAAGCAGAATCCCGTCGATCTGGCATTGCTCGATATAGATTTCGGCCGTCTCAGTTAGTCGCCCTGCCGCATATATAAACGGACCGTGTAGCGGGTTAAGCGGTTGAGCACCGTCCGGGCCCGTCATGAGGAAGGTCCCGGCGATGGGCTTGTTGCGGATGAGCTGACAGGCGACTTGGAACTTGTCGACGGGGAAGTCCAGCATCCGACCTTCATTGATGTAGGCGACGAAGGCTGCGCGCAGTCGTCGTCCAACGCGCACGAGCTGTCTCGGTGGCCAAGAGTCATCGGAAGGGTTGCTTGGAGTGAGAATGTAGACCGTGGCCACAGAAGCTGCGTCGCCTCCGTGATCGTCGCGGTGGGAAGCAGGGATGGTCGAGTGCGGAGAACGACCACCCCATCCCTCAGCAGGAGGACTTGGAGACCGAGGCTGGTTTGCCGTCCGTATGAGACTTGGATGGGAGGGCGTTGTAGGAATTTGATGCCCCGTCAGGTGATTCTCGCTTGTCATGTCGCTTCCGCTCACCAACCGCAGAACAAAGTCGACAGGTCGAAGCAGAATCCCGTCGATCTGGCATTGCTCGATATAGATTTCGGCCGTCTCAGTTAGTCGCCCTGCCGCATATATAAACGGACCGTGTAGCGGGTTAAGCGGTTGAGCACCGTCCGGGCCCGTCATGAGGAAGGTCCCGGCGATGGGCTTGTTGCGGATGAGCTGACAGGCGACTTGGAACCTGTCGACGGGGAAGTCCAGCATCCGACCTTCATTGATGTAGGCGACGAAGGCTGCGCGCAGTCGTCGTCCAACGCGCACGAGCTGTCTCGGTGGCCAAGAGTCATCGGAAGGGTTGCTTGGAGTGAGAATGTAGACTTGTTGAGGGTTGGACATGCTGTTCTTGTACGTAAAGCACGATGAAAGGAAGAGGATCGATGTGAATGCTGGATGAGAGGGAGGATATGTAAGGGAAAAGAATGAGCAAGCAGGAGAAGGGGAAAGGGGTGGGGCGGTGGGGGTGGATGTCAAGCTGTCTCGCCAGTGTCAAGCATGGTTGAGATTCGGATTGAAGGCTCGTTACAAGACAGAACAACACCAACACCCGCATAGCAACAAGCCATACGATGTCCGTGCACTCACTACTGGACTCTTTGTGGAAGGACCACGACCGCATCTCTTGCTATAGCCAGACTCAAAGGCTGCAGCTGCACTCGCCAGGATGGGAAACTCGAGCTCCAGTCGTCTCGCAGGTATCGAGGATCTCGTCAGCGAAATTGGGTCCGATGTTCAGTATGAGCGAAGGTGAGAGAGATCTGCTCAGTGCCGCTCGAAAGTGTTGCGCGCATACATTACTCACTCTGTACTCCTGTGTCCACTTCACAGCATGGGATCATCACGCTTTCTGAAAGCGATTCGAGCGCGCCATCGGTGTGGACCGCTCGTAGTCAAAACATTCGTCAAGCCAGATACAGGTGTCCATCTTCGGCAGCTCGTGCGCAGACTAAGAGGTACGCATACATCCCCCCCCACCGCCTGCTCTCTATGCTCATGACATGGCTCACATTCCCTTCCCTGCCTCGCCTGAACAGTCGAGCGAGAAGCGCTGGCGAAAGTAGCCAATGTTCTCACCTACCAGACCGTCATCGAGACCGAGATCGCAGGTTATCTCATTCGACAGTGGCTCGCCTCCAACCTCTACGATCGGATCAGGTACGCACCCTTATCAGCACCATTCCCAATCCAGCGCTGTCCTGTGAATCACGACTGACTGATCTGTTCCTGTCCACTCTGTGAAATTCTTTCAGCACGCGGCCGTTCCTTTCTGTCATTGAGAAGAAATGGATCACCTATCAGCTCGTTCACGCCATGCGGGATGCAAGAGCAGTCAAAGTGAGTATCTCACTGCACAGAGGAGATCCTTTTCCCAAAAGGAGGTTTGGTAAGATGCTCTCTCTAAACTCTCTATTCCCGTCTCTGCGCCGCGCATACAGGCCCCTCATGGTGATCTCAAGTGCGAGAACATCCTCGTCACCTCCTCCCTGTCCATCTACATCACCGACTTTGCAGCATCCTTCAAGCCTGTCTATCTACCACTCGACGATCCAGCGGACTTCAATTTCTTCTACGAAACCTCAGGGCGGCGCGCGTGCTACATCGCCCCTGAGCGCTTCTATGGCGCAGATTCCGAGATCGCCCGGCAGAGAATACAGGCTAAACAACAGGAGAATGTCTCAGTCGCAAAGGCACAGGGTTCTTCCTCTACGGCTGGAAACGGTGCATCTGCTACTGGTGCTGCCAATGCAGGAGCTGGCTCAGCAGGTACGGCGGGTCAAGGAGGGGCATCGGGCAAAGTGCAGATCTACTCAACCAACAGCACTTCGGTCACCTCCTCAGGGGATCCGTACGCGGAGATCCTGGGTGGCAAGCGCGACGGCAAAGTCACCGAGGTGATGGACGTCTTTTCCCTCGGCTGCGTTATTGCCGAGCTCTGCATCCGCATCAGCAGCGACAGAGGTGCCTAGACAGAGTAATGCCGCGGCGTTTCAGGCTGGCCAGAGTCAGGGTCCCAGGCCTTATGGCTACGATAAAAACAGCGCGAGCGAGACGAAGACAAGAGGTGCGTTGTTGGTTCGGTCCTTGAATTCCGTGCAGTTGAAACAGGCGCTGATCTGCATTTGCTCTCAACCTTTTGCAGACATCATGGACGACGCAGGTGATCCGACTCTGCTACAAAATCTACAAAGACTGGGGCCTGTCGATGTTGAGCACCCACACTCCCCGCTCAACGATCGGAATTCATATGTGAGCTCAGCCGGGTTTGAAGGGAGAGCAGTAAATGACTCAGTTGTTGACCCTGACATCGACCTACAGCACGGAAGCATGATCCAGATCCTTGCTGCCCGCGCACGGGACGTCGAGCAAGCTGAAGGTGAAGAACATGACATCAACAACGCACATGATTCGCCTTCAGGCTCCACGGCTCCACCACCACTCCGCCTCTCACCCTCAACCATTGCGACTCTGCTCGACGAGCGCAAAGATTGCACGTCAAGGAAGGATCTCGAGACGCTCGCGATCGAATATGACGTCCCAATTGACGTTATTGAGGGGTTGGCCCGGTATTTCAATACGCCGAGTGTGAGCGAAAGTATGGGCAACGCAGAAAGGCGCGCGCGAATGCAGATGGACGAGGATAACGAGGTAAATTTTCAGTGAGCATGCAGATGAGCGTATGTTGCTTGGCGCTGATGAACGTCCTTTCTTCGAACATTCGATTCGTCAGGGTCCGCCGCTCGTGTATGCAGTGTGGACAGACCCAGATTTGAAAGATGCGCCAAAGCAAATACCAGCGTAAACAGCAACCAGTCAAACCAGCATATACAAATCCGTCGGACAGAACACACACTAGATGACGCTGTGACTTGTGAGCGGGTCGAAGGACCGTAGGCGTGCGATGCCGTTTTGAATTGTGTTGCCATCCTGCTCACGCCCAGAGGCTTGACAAGGCAGGCAGTGAAGGGAATGTTGATGCTACAGAGTACAGCTGGAGGGAGAGGAGAAGAGGAGACCCAGCACAAAAAAGAGAAACGTCCGTGAGGCGTGTAAAGAGTCGGTCCAGCCCTGCACGTCGAGCTGGCCCGTAATTCCGACAAGTCGTTATGCTGATTGATGCTGGCCCATGGAGAGGGAACGGTCTTTTGCGGTCATAAGCCTACAGCTGGCGATATTGCCACAGCGATGAGCAGAGGTAGTGCACCGGCGTTGTGCACCGGCGGTTGAGGCCAAGTTCGAGATCTCTGCGCCTTTCACGTAGCGACCCAGTACGATGAGAAGACCGAGGAGGAAAAACAATGCGTGGAAGGCGGGCGAATTGACTGGGCACGCCATGTTTCCGTCCGAAGTCCTGAGGTTGTGTTCTGTGTAGATCCTGCGCGGGATTGAGGCTTGGTCGAAAGCTGTAGAGGCAGAAAACTCTTTGAGTACGTTCTCTTCTGCGCTGCCGACTTCGTGTCTGTGTCTTGCTCACCTTTCGATTTGGAATGCGGGTGGCAAAACTCGATTTTTAGGTGGAGGAACTTGGAGGTGGGGAAGAAGAGTGTCCGACAAGCGTTGTCGCCCGCTTGGGATTCAATATTCAAGAACGCCATTTCCACAGGAAGCCTCAGCAAAGCGTTCGCTCTCGCTGGTCTGCGAGTTGGCTGGATCGCCACGCCACGGCCAGACCTAGTCACGCTCTTTGCTGATGTGCGGAATTACAATGTCATCTCCGTCTCAGGCCTGGACGACTATATCGCAGCCATTGCCCTGGAGCCGGCCACTCGTCAGAAAATCCTGAAGCGCAACACGGAGCTCGCCCTGCTGAATCGTGCCAAGCTACAGCCTTTGATGGATGCGACGGGGCTGGAATGGGTGCCGACCACTTCGGGCACCACTGCTCTGATTAAACTACCTGAAGGCACGGACGATGTCGAGTTCTGCCGCAAGCTTGCTCGAGAGGAGAAAGTGGTGAGTCCTCCTTTTGGCCGGTGAACGAGTATGTCCTTCAGATTCGGCCGGTGTAGATTGACACTTTCTATTGAACAGCTTCTCTGTCCAGGCACGTACTTTGAGTGGTCGGGATGGGTCAGGATGGGCTACGTGAATGAATCCAAGGAGTTTGAGGAAGGGCTGGAAAAGCTGGAACGCTTCGTCAAAGCAATGCATTGAATCGTGTACTCGCACTACTAACGCAAAGGAGCATTAGAGAAACCTAGGTATTATTCGTCGCAATCATTACAGTTCATCATCTGAGCCGTCCTCAACATCTGCACTCGCCTCGGCCACGAACGGCCGATACTCGGTACTGTCCTGTGCTCGAAGCAACCGTCGACGAACTTCGCTCTCGTCTTCCACTGTTGAGTAGCCCCTCCCACCAAAGTACGACAGCAGAACCGGGAGCAGTACCAGACCGTGAAGTGCTCCAAGAACGATGAGGGCGAACCACATGTTGGCATAGTATAACTTGAGTCTGTTCCGAGCAAAGGTTTGGAGGTCAGTAGTTGTCGTTGATAAACAGAGCTTGTAGATCAAACCCACAGTTCGGATCGAGTGAAAGCCAGAACAGAGATGCCGACGAGCTTCGTTCCTGTAATTCCACTCAGAACCTGTCGCTTGGGAAACCCTGAGAGGTCCGTTCCTGCGAAGTCCAGCACTTCTTGCACGGTAAGACTGGAAGAGCACGTCTCAGCGAGATCCCATTCGCAGCGCGGCTGGCACTGTAAGAAGAACAAAAGTGTCAGCCAACGCTCCCGCCCTCAGGCCACAGCGTTCACTCACCTCGTCCATCCTGGGAAGAACACGAATGAATACAGAGGGTCAGCCTATCTTTCTCGCTCCCTCACATGTATCTGAGGTCCCATCTGAACTCACCATTCCTCAACACCAAAAGCTTCAAATTTGACCATTTTTAAGAGCACACAGCAGGGGATATGGAGGTCATGGTCATCGCCGCCCCTTGCGAACTTCTCTGGTGGGAAGTCTAGCCGGGAACAAGCTTTGTCCCACGCTCGGGCTCCAGCAACAACATTCACTTCTTCTAATACTTCAACGCGAGGCGACACGAGTGGATGGAAGGTAGTGCGACTGCATACCGATACTAGTCTCGGCATTGCAAACCATGCGCTCTTTCGTGAGGTAACGCAACGCTCTGTGCGTATCTATGTACATCTCAGCAACGAGGCGACGGTGTAGTGCATCAAGCATCAAGACTGGACCCCAGAAAATTCCATGGTTTTGCGTGAGAATCGCCGCAAGCGGTGCATCACCAACCCTAATACTCCCTCCTCCATTGCGACGTCGCCACTGCTGTCCCGCAAGCCGCCCCCCGTGCCAAACTGAGCCGCCTCGAAGCACGCCTCTTCCGCCAGTTTGCTCGCCGTGAGCGGCGGCATCCACAGGTACCGATTCGCAGCATGTACCAAGACCTCCGGGCGTCCCGGCTCGCCCCAATATGCCTGAACCGAAGTCGAGAAAGGCACTCCATTACCGGCGAGCCAGTTGTGCGAGGCAGCATCAAATCTGTTCAGAGCGGCCTTCAGCTCAAAGTTGGAGTACAGGACGGACCCAGACTCTTGTTCTACGAGGTCCGGAAAGATATCCCCGTAGTCTATCGTCTGGCCTGCTGCGGACTGACCCTCGGCGGTCTCCGGTGCAGGCTTTGGGGCGACGAACTCTGCAGTGAGGAGATCCAGAGCACGTGTCGCCAGAGTGGCATCAAGCTTGTACAGCCTGATGACGCGATGCGAGGGATGCAGGACCGTTGCCAGCAGATGAGCCTTGGATTGCGCAAATAGTAGCGCGTCCCGCCTGAGTTCATCCGCGGCCGCCTGCAGGGCGGAGCGAATGATAATGTGCTTTTGGGCCGCAGACGCAAAGGATGTCGCGGTACTCCAGATGACCGGCAACTCGTTGCCAAGACTCCCTCCGGGACTTTCCAGCAGGTTCGTGACGCTGATCATCTGGCGCAACAGGGCTGTGATCGTTTGCATCTCTTCTAGCTCTGCCGGAGTCATGGTCGGGATGGATCCGAGTCGGGTCGGTGTCTTCTCCGAATTCTGCTGAATGTCTGGAAACGCCATGAGGGCAGCAGCCCAGTCCCGCCAAGTGAACGAGCCCAGCTCGGCTCGAGTCAGATCAAGCAAGACTTGCCATGGTTGCGTTCCAGCCATCGTTTGTTGCTCTACTGGGACAAGTAGCACGGCTTCTGAGGCCGCGTAAATCACGGACATAGCTTTCCGGACCGATTCAGGCATGGGAGACTTGCCTGCGATCACTCGCAGTCTTCTAGGCCGACACAGCTCCGCGTTCAGGGTGTGAGCTAATTCCGACCGGGGACCGGACGACGACTGTGACCCTGGCGCGCTGCCTTCTGTTGACAACGTCAAGTGCATGGTCTTGCTGGCGACGTCGAGACCCAGGTGCGCCAATAAGAGTTCCGCAGCACGAGATATCGTCTGCACAGGTTCTGGGACGCAATCGAACTTCTGTGGGCGCCGAGGCGCCTCACCAAGAGCGATGACCGGAGCAAGTGCGGGATTCGAAATCCGAACAGGGATACTGTTGGTGCCTCGCATTTCTAGGCCGGCAAGACTCTGTTGTAAAATGGTATAAAGCGTCGCATCCGCAGAGGGCTTCTCGGGTCTGTATCGGCAAGGTCGATCGTTGCACATGCAACCGACATCCATCCCACATTGTTGATGGAACTGGCATGATGCAACCAAAGAAGGACTTGGGCACGTGTGGAGCGAGCCACCCCAGTCGGACCTGGTGGCTTAATCGGAAGCACGCAAAGAGACGCAAAGCTGGCATCGTGACGTTCTTTGGCGCCATCAAGGCCGGTCTGGAGAAGAGTGTCTAGCCTACCATCTGCGTGCTTTAGACTTGCAAGAAGATCGGCTTCGGGCGTCTGGCCGAGGTCGATGGCTGTCACCTTCATCTCCTTGAAGAACTGAGAGAACTGTGGCGATCCGACAAAGCTGAAGGGCCGGCGAATTTCGAGCAAGAAGTCGCGGATCGAGCTGATGGTGAGGATATCGACTGTTCCGGGTCCGACTGACGCTGACGAGGACCCGGTGGCGGCTGTCTGGGCCAGAGCGGCTGCTTCGGTCCGGTCATTGCCCTTTTCAGCGTTTGGCAATTTCAGTACGGCCTGAACTAACGAGTCCTTGTCTTGCAGTAGTCCGCTACGGAAAGGTGGATCTTGAAGCCTCTTGCACTTCCTCAGTCGAATGTGTTTCTGGACGTTTTCCGTGTGTCCTGCCGGGCTGTCTTGCTCAGCCCCACATGCTTTACATCGATAGATCTCGCGCCATTCCAGCTTGACTTCTTTAGCTTCAGCCGCAGTCGCAGTCGCAGTCGCAGCCGTAGCCGCAACCGCCGCCGCCGCCTGATCCCCTTCGGCCGGCTGATCGGCCGCCTTGTTAGCTCTCCGTGGATTCGAAAGACGTTGCTTGCGATCGATCAACTTGAAAAATCGCATGTACCCATTAGGCACCGCCTCGATCGCCTTCCTCGCCTGAGCCGACCACGCATCTTCAACGAACAGTCCGGCTGCCGCATAGGGATGAGCGGCCGCGGTGATCCATCCAGCAGGAGTCTCGTGCCAGTACCTGAGCGTAGGGTCGGCCTCGGTGGTAGGGTCGCGAGAATGATATCCACCGGCAGCCGTCAGTCGGACGAAGTCGGGCACAGGACGAGAATGGGGAGCAGAACCACCGCCACGATCGCCACCGGAGACACTACCACTGGCACTTGCACTGGCGCTTACACTGGCGCTCAAGTTGGATCCGCTACCCCGGCTCTCCTCAGTGTTCGGGAAAGCTTCACTTGCCGTCCGTTTCGTAGCGGTATTGCCGTTCAATTGCAAACCCATGGGATCCGCACCGTGGCCACCACCGAGCTGAGGGTCCAGATTCATCCTGTCATGCGATAGGGATGAATCTCGTCTTGTAAGCGCTTCCGCTGCATATTGAGCTTCTTCTTGCTGAGCTGCGATAGCGGAGAATGGGGCGGGAGCCAGAAGACCTTCTTCCTGTTGTGGGGGTGGTGGAGGAGGTGGCATATCCGACCCTCCTGACCGCGATTCGGCAAGTTGAGCAACCAGAAGCGCAAGGTCGTTATCCTGAGCTGTTTGCGACGCGGTCCGCAGCGCGTCTGAAGCCTGCGTCGCGTCGCCAACTTCAGGCGAGCCATTCGAAGGTGGATGGGAATTCAAATGGTCCGACATGATTTTTCCTCTCTGCGCTTAGACCTGTCAGATTTCGGCACATAGAAACCCATCAGCATCCCAGCTCGTAGCTCGCGCCGTCCACTTCGCACCACCCACCTTGGAGTTCACTTTGCGATTATAAGTACGCTGGCGCTCAGCCCTTGCTGGAAACAGGAATGCACGGGGCAGGTAGGATGTGGTGAAGGTGAGATACCGAACGCGGGTCCCACCGCGGTGCCAGCTTTATTTTCCAGTTTCGCACGCCACTCAAAACCCGTTCAACACAGAACAGCACCAGGAATGGTTCAGGTACACTAGTATTGAACGGCATCTCATTGCACTACAAGAGGGTCAGGACAAGCGGCAGGCAGGATGGGACAAGAGTGAAGAGGGGTGCACAAGGGGAGAAAGCGATCAAGAACGACGAGGGACACAGAGTTGGGGGACACAGAAAGGCAAATTGGTCAGCCTCCATGTCGCATCGCTGAGCAAACCTGCCGAATAAGAGACCATTTAGGAACACTCACAGTACAACATCTGGACATCGCTCTGCGCAAACGCGATCCCGCAGTGCGGACACTTTCGCTGCCGCGTCTGGATGCGCGCCTCAATGCACTGCGCACAGAACGTGTGCATACACTTGGTGATGATTCGCTCCCGGAAGTTGTCCTTGCACGATGAACATCGCAACAGGGCCTGTGGACGATTGAGCAAACGAAGTCAGTTGGTGTCCAAAAAGCAATGGAAGTAAGGGCAAAGAGAACGGCTGTTACTCACCGTAATGACTCCGCCTCCTCATTATTCGACGACCCACCACTACTCTCCGTCCCCCGCCGCTTCAACGCCTTCTCCTTCGCAGCCAGAGCCGCATCCCGATCCGCCTTCGCCTTCTGGATCTCCTTCGTCAACGCAGCACGCTCCTCCGTCAACTTGAACAGCTTGACATCAACCTCCCCTCGCTCCTTCTGCAACGCAGTCAGCTCCATGCCCGATCTCTCGCTCTTCTCCCGGTGCACGGAGCTCTCCGAGCTGGCGTTGGCCACCTGCGTCTCGAGACGTTGGACCCGCTTTTCAAGTTCGTCCCGCAGCTTGCCGGCCGCTGTGAGTTCGAGCTCGAGGGCGGCTGCGTGGGCTGCGTGCGTCTTCTCCGTCTCCGTAAGCTGTTGGATCACAAGATTTTGCCGCTCCGCGTTCCGCAAAGACGCTTTGCGCTCAGCTTCCAGGGCCTCTTTCGATCGCATCGCCGCAAAGAACTTGTTGTCCGCTTTCGATTTCTGCAAAAGTCGACCAGCAGAAGAGCTTCGTAAGAACACGAAGTTCAAGTTGCAAATATGGAAAAACTCGAAATACTCACCTCAGTGTTCAGCCGAATGACACGGTCCTCCAGCGTCGTCAAGTGCTTGACCTTGTCCTCCGCAAGCTTAGCAGTCTCCTCAAACGCCTGACTCATCTTGTCCAGATCATCACAAGCAGCATCCGCCCGAGTAGTCTCCGTGATCACCTTCCGCTCCAGCTCAGCAATCTTCTCGCTCTGCTGCGACAGACGCTCCTTGACAGCTTCAGGTCCCTGCTCGGCAATTCCCGTAAGAAGCACTTTGAGCTCGTCGAGCTCCTTCCGGCATTTCGCCAGATTGGCAACAAGCTCCACCTCGGACGCGCCCATGTTGCGCGCCTCCAACTCCAGCTGACGATCCCGAGCGAGTGCTTCGGCAGCCTTGACACGAGCAAAGAGCTGATCCTCGACCGAAATAGGCGGTTCTGTGCCGGTACCAGAGCTCGCACCCTGCTGAAGAAGCGCATCCATAGCAACCTGGTCGCCCCGTCGCGCAGCGTCCTTCATCCGCCATGCCCGGTTCTCATTCCCAAGCACACCAAGCAGAATCTCTTTGGCAGTGAGCAAAGTTCGAGTCTCTTCCGCGCTGCAGAACTTGTCTTTGTCCTTCGCTTTGCGCTCGTTAAGCTCGCCTTGTAACTCATCGCGATTCGTCCGGACGCGATTAAGATCCGCATCGCGTTTTGCTAACGTGGCGCGAACCGTGTCGAGCTCTTCTTTGAGAGTTTTCTGTTATCATGTGCAGAAGAGTCAGTAATCAGGTAGAGCGTTCGAGAAAGCGTGCGAAATCAAGTGTGAACGTACAGTGACCTCCTCCTTGTGCTTCACCATCTTCTCCCTCAACTCCTCGTTCTCCTTGCGGATCCGAAGATATTTACCATCCGAATACTCGATCTCCCGCTCCTTCCGCACCACCTCGCGGTCAGCCGATTTGAAGAGCTCGCTCCTCCGCACCGCCCCATCAGGAATATAGTCCAAGTCCCGCCTCAACCGGGACAACTGACCCTCCGCCTCGGCCAGCTGCGAGCGAAGCTTGGAAAGCTCATCCAACCTCTTCGCAGATATCTTCTGCGCCTCGTTCAAGCGTTCCGCCAAGTCAGCACGCGCTTTGGCCTCCACTTGGGCCGGACTACCTTCCTCCGCTCCATTCTCAGCAGACGAGCCATTGACAGGTTTAGAATCTCCACCTGCCCCTCCTCCCGCCGCGCCCACCGCACCGTTTGGCAAGGTGCGCTGTTGTTCGCGCTCTGCTTTGAGCTTCTCTACATCAGCTAGGAGAGCCTCCCGTTCGGCACGCGCAGCCTCCTCTGCAGCGCGCTCTTGCCCGCTCATCTCGGCGGAGCGGACAGCTACTGATTGGGAGCGGTCGGAGCGGAGCTCTACGCGAGATAGGGCCTCCTTAGTATCGGAGAGCTCATCGCTGAGAGTGTCAATGGTCGCTTGAGCAGAAGCCAGGTGCGTTTTGAGAAAGGCGATCTTTGGGTGCCAAAAGAACGTCAGAACCTTGGAAGCGCGCATGTAGAAAGACAGATCGAACAAGCGGAGGAGTTCCACTCACCTCAGTGGTGCGCTCATGACAGCGCGCTCGGAGAGTATCGACTTCCGGTGCTTCGCTCTTTGGGGCGAGAGCTACGATACGGGAGAGGACGGAGCGAGTCGCGGCAGTGCGCGCCTCCATGCTATCTGAGAATGCTTTCCGGGTGATGGGTGTGCTAGTGAAAGGGATGGCATCGAGAAAGGCTACAAGGCCACCGAGCCAAGTGTTGTCCGAGGTTGTGTCAGTCCCAGAATGGCTCTCCTCTGCAGATCGACGCGAACTTACCTGTCCGGTCGGCATCCTCGAGGGCTGCTTCGTCCTTGAAGAGTAACAGTAGATCTTCGGCCAGTGTCTCCCAGAAGATATCAAAAGCCTGTATCCGCTCCTCAGCAACCAGGAGTCTCTCTTCCTTCTCTTCCAGACGCTCCTGCGCTCGTATTAGCTCGCGCTTGGATTGAAGGAAGTGGCGGTAGATCGCATCTTTCCGATACGCCTGTATGCGCGCGGAATGCAATGGATCAGCATACAAAGAGCAAAGCGCAGGTAGGCCCTTTCGATATGGGGGTTAAGAAGACTCACGTCCAGCCTTAATCTCGCCTCGAGCACAGTCTTGTCCTCCTCCTCCTCATCGTCATCATCATCTCCCGCTCTTCGCTCCGCAGACCTCCGCGGAAGCTCCTTATCAGCCTCTCCCAATCTAAAGCCAGCCCGACTAGCCTTACGCGTGCTATCGTAGGGCAAGTCTGCCGTGGCTGCTGCGGTTGAAGCTGAGAGGGATTTGCCTGTGCTGGATGAAGGCTGGTAAGGGCGTTTCCGATCTGCGTCGGAGTCGTCGTCGTCTGGATGTCTGCGCTTGCGATGGTCGTCGATAGCCATGGGTGATGGGGGCGCCATCAAGCTTCTTTTCTCCCAAGTGGTCAGTACGAGAGGGGAGTGAGGATGAGGATGAGATGATGCTGCTGGGGATGAATGCGCGGGTTGGTGTTCGTGGTCGTCCTCTCAAGTATTCTCTCCTCCTCACTTCTTCTTCTTCTTCTCTTCTTCCTTTCCCCACGCCTCTCTCTCTCAGCAACTCTTCCCGCCAGCAACCAAACACCTCAAAGAGAAGACAAGTACGTACGCTGCCCGACCTAGTTGAAGCTCTCCAAGACTGCCTAGCTGACAGCGCTGGTTTGCTTCCTGCAGGATAGAAGAAATGGTCCTCTTCGTTATCGGACTCGGGCTCGCCGATGAGCAAGACGTGACCCTCAGAGGACTCAAGGCCATGCAAGGCTCAGAGCGTGTCTACCTCGAAGCATACACCTCCATCTTCATGGCCGACGGCGCCGTGCAAAGACTGGTAAGCCTCTTCCAAAGCATTCCCGAAAAAAAAGACGCTCGGCTGATGTTCTCATTGCATACATAGGAAAAACTCATCGGGAAAGAAGTCCGCCTCGCCCACCGCGAGACCGTCGAGCTCGAAGCAGACGAGATCCTCGAACTCGCAGGCCACGCAGACGTAAGCTTCTGCGTCGTCGGTGATCCTCTCAGCGCAACGACCCATACCGACCTCATCCTCCGAGCCCGAAACCAATCCCCCGCCCCATCCCCGTCAAAGTGATCCATAATGCCTCCATCATGACTGCGCTGGCAAGTTCTGGGTTGGCGGCGTATAACTTTGGACAGACGATCAGTGTGCCGTTCTGGTCGGAGTCGTGGAGGCCTGATAGCTGGTTGGAGCGGATTGGGGAGAATGTGAAAGTGGGGTTGCATACACTCTGTCTGGGCGACATCAAAGTGCGCGAACAGAGCGAGGAAGATATGGCTAGGTGAGCATAATCAATCCCCTTCTCAGTCTGCTTCCTAGTTTTCGCCCTTTCCGCTGAACATATCTTCTGCTGTGAACGGTCGCAGAGGAATCCAAAGATATCAGGACCCACGGTACATGCTCATCCCCCAACTGATCTCCCAAATCACAACAGCCGACAAGGAGCACAACACCTCCTACCTCCTCCCCGATCAAACCCTAGCCATCGCACTCTGCCGAATGGGCGCAGACGACGAGCTCATCCTCTCCGGTACCCTCTCCGAACTCCTCTCGCTCGCTTCTGCCTCCTCCCCGCGGATCAGAAGAAGGAGGAGGACGAGGATGAAGCGTTGGCGGATGAGAATGGATGGGGTGAGAAGGAAGTTGCGAAACATCAGGCGAAGAGGGCGGAGGAGAGGGCTGTGAAGGCATATGGGAAGCCATTGCATTCTCTCGTCGTCGTTGGGAAGAGATTACACCCGCTCGAGAGGGAATATGCAGGGATGTATAAGGTGCCCGGTAGTCGATGGGACGAGGTCGCCAAGGAGGTGTATGGCTGCGAGTCGTGAAACTCCTCAATTTAGATGCATTTATGCTACCTTTCGATTCCAAACCCAGACAAGTTGTATGAAAGTCCAGAAAGGCGATGTATGTTTCTTTGAGGGCTGATTGGGGATGGGAGAGAGAACAAGAAGGGGGATACATATGCCCTTTTTCTATGCTTTGCCCGCTGAAGACTGTGCGCGGACGAAAGCCTGTTCCGCCTTTGCTACCGCCTGCTTGAAAGCTTGTGCCTGTTGCCAGCAGTCCAAGGTGCGTTCCGGGTTGGCCCTGCGAGACAAAGAAGTAAACATAGATCAGTATGCAGATCATAAAGGAGAAGCTTCAGAACACTCACTTGTAGCATTTAACGACCTCCTCCCTCGCCTTCTGAATCTCCTTCTCACCCGGGATCTCCCTCTTGGACTTCTCAGCAACCTTACCCAACCGACTCCTCAACTCCTCCAACTCCTTCCTCAACTCAACCCCACTCTTCCCCTTCTCGTTCGACCCACCTTCCTTCTTCTCACGCTCGGCATTCTCAGCTTCGAGAGCGGCATCGATCGCGGCGCGCACGTCGGATTCCTTCTTGCGGAGTTGGTCGATCTCGGTCTTGATTTTGGACTGGATCTGGGCGTCGAGCTTGGATTGGCGGGCGCCGCTTAGGAACTCGGGGACCCAAGAGGACGAGGAGGAGGAGGAGGAGGATGAGGAAGAAGCAGATGCAGAGGGAATGGACTCTTTTGAGGACGATGAGGATGTTGCTGGTGTCTGCGTCTTCTCGGCGACCTTGTCCGATGCAGCAGAGAAGCTGTCCTTGCTCTGCTGCTTGACCTTCTCAGCGCCGTCTTGTACCTTCTTGACACCGTCTTCGACCTTGCTGACGACAGTGTTCTTAGCCTGTAGAAGGATGGGGAAGAAGAAGTCAGCACATTTGCAAGCGACGCATACACTCAACCCCCGGAAGAAGTGAATCACGTACATCGACAGCGGCGTCGCCCAGCTGGTCGGCCTTGGAGGAGGAGGATGCGCCTGCCATGATCGTGAGAGAGTCTTTCAGTGTGTTGCTCGTCGTGGAGTGAGGGGAGCGCGCGAAGGTTGGAAGCGGATCGCCCGGAAGGGAAGCGTGCGGTGACGGAATGATCACCACACACCAATCCATGATCATCGCATGGCAGTCAGTCACTCTAGAGAGAAAAAGATGCGATTGAGATGTGCGAATAGGAATACAATTACAGGGGCAAGGATGGCGACGGGGGAGAAAGAGAGAAGGGAGAATCCGTCCCTGACGCTCATAGCACATCCCGCTTCCGCGCCGTATTGGTGAAGTTCCTCAATGCCCACTCGACATCAGCGCTGGCCTGCTCGAGCGTCCCCTGCCGAATCTCGTATGGCCGCATCTCGAACCGAGGCCCAATCTCAGCCAGGTGTACCTCGCGATGGGATGTCTTAACGAAGACGTGATGTCTACAAAAGGAGGGGGTGTATCTGCGGGGTCAGACTCGAAAAAGAATGGAAAGTGCGAAATAGTAGGTGGAATGACTCACCTGAAGCTGATAAAGTCCCGCTCGTTGGCGAATGTCATGACACGCTTCGACTCCTCCTTGGGTACGGGGAAGAGGTACTTGAGCACACTCATGACCCTCCCACCCAACTTGCTCCCAAAGCCTTCAAAGATCAGATGCGGGTACTGCTCCGAGACGGTACTATCCGCATGGGCCGCTACTTCATGTCTGAGAACCACATTGTGCAGACTGAAGGAGACCGTGGGACCGTGAGGGAAGTGGGAGATGACCATCGCATCGGGCACACCACGATGTTCGTGTACGACGACGAGATCAGTCATCCCATTCGCTCGACAGGCCGCGCCCAGTTCTGAGACTGTATATCCACCGCGGTTCAGCCTGGTCGAATTGGGGAAGACGAGTCGAACTTCCTTTGCGAACTGGGTGAGACGGGACGAAGGATCGCGGGAGGTGGTTACCAAGATCCGAGGTTCGTACAGCCCCGCTCGAGAGTATTCATCGTCGACCCCGAGGGAGGTTGATGGGTCTTGTTGGGCCGCATCGACTTTGAGGGAGGCAGTGAGCTTGGAGGCGTCTTCGCGCAGGTCTGGTGGGATTGGTTTCCCTTCTGCCAGGAGCTGTCGGATGCGTTGCTTGCGTTCGAAGATTTGTCGTTCTTTCTGCTCGAGGGATTTGCGGTAGATGTACTCGCGCCGTTCGCGCGTCTGTCTGCGGAGCTGTTTCGACAAAAATGGATCAGCGCATCGTTCTCAGCAGCAGCCACAGTCATTTCTTTGCACTCACCATGATTCTCTCTCTAGTAGTCTCTGTTGCAGCTGGAGGTCGTCCTCAAGAAGAAGTGGATTCATTTCTGGGTCAAGAGCGAAACTTTTTTTTGTAATGGCAAGGAATCGTTGCGCAACGACTGATTTGTAATGAACAAGTTTGTAATCGCTTCCCTTTCCTCCTCCCCAAGATCTTCGCGGACGACTTCCATCTTCACCCAGCAAAAGGAAAAAGATGTTCGCCTCGCTCGTCCGCTTCTCACGCACCACATACCGCGGCGCTCGTGGCTCAGGTCCCGGTCGCTCCGGAAAGACAGACGCCCGCTCCTCCCCAGACTCCCGCCCCACCGCCGTCGAAGCCGCACACGCAGGATTCACCTTCAAACGAGCCCAACGCGGTCTCTACGACGGCAAGATCATCCAGTTCGGAAACAACATCCCCAAGTCACGTCAAAAGACTCGTCGGACTTGGTTGCCCAACGTACAGCACCAACGCGTCTTCTCCGAGCTGCTGGATCATAATGTCAAGATGAAGATCACCACCTCTGCCTTGCGCTCCATCAAGAAGGCCGGCGGACTGGACTCATATCTCGCCAAGACGAAGGACTCCATTCTGGGGGAGTACGGACGGGATCTGAGGGATATGATTGCGCGTCGACTTACGCAGGGACAGTTGCCCGGTCTGTCGAATGTGATCGAGCGACAACGGCGAGAGGAGATCGAGAGGGAGCAAGCAGCCCTCACAGCCAAGCCAGCATCGGCGGTACGAGGGAAGAAGGCACCCGTGCATGTACATGCCAATCTCGTTGCGGAGACTACACCACTCGCAGGCGGGCAGAAGCGGAGATCGACAAGTCCAACACCTTCCACAAGCTCGCCGACACCACAAGAAGCTCCAAGATGACCACCTCATCCAAACTTAATCCCTGACACACATCGCACGCAGTACCTCCTTCAAAATCCCATCGCACCTGTTTTACCCCGTTTTGACGTGAGAAGACTGGCACAAGTACATTCAGCGCTTGAGCGCTGAGAGAGTGAGACAAAATGTACAGTTTCGAAGCGGTGACTACTATCGATTCAAGACGCAACCTCAGTCCGTCTCCTAGCGTCGAGATCAACAGTTGCTGCGGCATGACTCGCGCCGTGGTAGTAGATCCGACTAGCGACATCGTTCACCAGCCAGTCGAGTCCTGTGAGCAGATTAGATCCAGTCACTGCTGAGCAAGGCTGGATGCGCCATGCATGTGTGGTGATGTTGTCCAACTCGAGACGCTTTTCGACCGAGTGTCCCAAGAGACAGAAGAAGAGTCAGTGTCCCTGTTTCACATTCACATTGAAGCAAATGGAAAATCTCACCTTGCGAACATCTTCCGACGCCATAGCACCAGGGATATCCTGTTTATTCGCAAAGATCAAGATGGTCGCTCCCGCCAGTCGTTCCTCGCCTAGCAGGCTCCACAGCTCGTCGTGGCAGTCTTGCATGCGGGCGGTGTCGCAGCTGTCGACTACCCAGACCACGGCATCGGTGCGTTCGAAGTAGTTGCGCCAGTATGGGCGGAGCGAGCGTTGTCCGCCGATGTCCCCTGGTGAAGATCGAGGAAGTCAGTATGAAACGCGTAAATGAACTACAACAGAAGCCATTTGGTAGACTCACAGACATTCAATGTGAAGCTGATGGGTGAGGAGACATAGAAATTAAAACTGTCAGCATTTTCCCCCTCCAGCTAATTGCCAACAGCAATGAACCCACTCACCCTCTATGAATGAAGGTCTTGATGTTGAATCCGAGCGTGGGGGCGATCTCCTCAATCGACTCTCCATTGATGCGCTTGAGGATTGTTGTCTTGCCAGAGTTATCGAGCCCGACGAAGAGGATTCGAAGTTCTTTTTCTTTGACTGGGTTGTGAAGAGAGAAGTCAGCAACGGGAGAAGGTGTTAGAGAGAGAGATTTAAAGAGAGAGACGCACGCTTGTTCTTGCGGATGATGCTCAGTAGTCCCATCGTTATCTTCTTTCCTTCTCTTACACCCAATCAATGGACGACGGCAAGGTCGAAGCTAGACAGGTGTTGAGGTCGAGGTATAGGAAGCGGGTGATGTCGGAATGTTGTCTTCCGATTGTTTCCGTGATTTTACCTCCCCAATTCCCGCACTTCTGGCTTTCGCTGCTTTCGATGTGGAAGACCACCACCTTCACTACTACTCTACATCTACATCTACTCTACTCTCTCCCTTCCTCACAGCCAAAGCGATGACAGCCGCACTGAAAACTACACCAGCAAACAGGCGCAGAAGGAGGAGAAGATCATCAAAACAACTCGCCTCCTTCCTCATCCTTATCGCAGCAGCTTCCATACCAGTCACCCTCGCATCACAGGGAGACCGCTCTCCCGAATTCCAACGATGTCTCCAATCATGCACAGTAGACAACTGCGGCAAAGACAAGATCGACGACGGCGTAGTCTACACAAAAGCACTGCCCCTCATCTTACGCGCGACCTTCTGGACCTGCACTGACGACTGCAAGTACCACTGCACACATCGGGTCACAAACGACGCTTACACCCGCGTCGAACAGATCAAACAGGACGCTTGGGACCGCGCACGATATATATCTCCCTCCACCTCAGCAGCAGACCAGAACGGCGCTTCTAGACCGGACGAACGATCGCCCGCGGACCGCAGAGCAGAAGCAGCTCGGATCGTCCAATCCGAGCTCGCACAGCTCCGACCAGTCCAGAAGGAGATGGTCCAATTCTACGGGAAGTGGGTCTTCATCCGCTTCTTAGGCCTACAAGAACCCTTCAGCGTCCTCTTCAGCGTACTCAACCTCCGCGAACACGTACATGCCTTCTACAAACTCCGACGAGAAGTACCCGATGCGTACCCTCTCAAGCTGGTTTACATCCTACACTCCCTCATCAGCGTCAATGCGTGGACTTGGTCTGCAGTTTTCCACTCGCGCGATAAGCCACTGACGGAACGGCTCGACTACTTCTCTGCAGCTTCCGCCCTCCTCTCCGGCCTCTTCTTCACCATCTGCAGACTCTTCCGTCTCGAACCTGACTCACGCCCTTTCTCCACCCTCCTCCGCTCCTTCGCCGCCATCTTCGTGGTGCACTGTCTATACCTCTCCATCGGACGATTCGACTACGGCTATAACGTCCTCGCCTGTCTCCTCGTCGCAGCCGTGCACGAGGTACTCTGGTTAGCCTTCTCCTTCCGACCGTCGATCTTCCCTTCGAACCCTCTGCTGGAGAGGTATCACTCCAATCGAGCAGCTTATCGCGCCTCTAAGCCTCATACGAGCAATATCGCCTTGTCCTCTGCGGGAGGAGGAGGAGGGAATGGATCGCTCACCCCGCTCATGATGGCGAGCACATCTTCTTCCTCACCTCTCCCCGCCCCCGCCGCTTCCCCCGCTGCGACATACAAAGGTCACTCACCTGTGACTTCCTCCACCTCCACCTCTTCCTCCTCCGCCGCCGCAAACGGGACAACACCATCCTCCTCCCTCGCGAACGGCCCACCTTCATCCTCACCAGAAGCAAGAAGACACCTCCAAAAGATCCTCCTCTTCATCCTCCTCGCCATGTCCTTTGAGATCTTCGATTTCCCTCCGATCGGACGAGCACTCGATGCGCACTCGCTCTGGCATCTCGCTACGGTACCCCTTGTGAGGATTTGGTACGACTGGCTCATCCGCGATGCGCGTGAATGTGTCTTCTCCGGCTGGTTTGTGGGTGATCCATTAGGCTCCTCTTCATCGGCTGCGACGCACGATAAAGAGTCTTCTTCAAGAAGAGGCGGTGGTGGGGTAGTAGCGAGATTGGGGAATCGGATCTTACAAGAACCTAGCGATTCCTTCTTCGGGGCTGATGCGGAAGTCCTTAAGACGCGTCTAGGGCAAGTGTGGACTTCGACGCGCGAGTGGGCGACGGATGCGCTCAGGGGCCAGAACGGCTCGCTCGAGTTCCATGCGCTCACTGCCAAGTTGAACGAGTTCGCAGGTCGGGCCGCGGGGTTTGCGGGGTCGAATCGGAATGCGGACGGCGGCGGTCGGTTCGGGATCGGTGGGGCCAGGTCGAGCGCGTCAACTTCGATCTCGACGTTGGGTGGTGGTGGGGTGGGCGTTGGGCTTGGGGATGGAGGGGTCACGGGGATACACGTTGAGGATGGGCCTGTTGGGCTCGTCAAGCGGTCGGAGCGGGAGGAGAAGGGCAAGGAAGTTCTGAGGGATCGGGTTGCGGTCTAAATTTTCTCGACGCGCGTCGGGAAACAAGTCCCTTCGAGCTCCCAGCCCTGCGGTGGGACATACGACACATGGTCGGTCAAAACGAAACAACCTCCAAAAGGTACAATACTTGTCAGCTTTCTCGGGATCTGGGACCAGGCAACACACACACACATTCGAACACTTTCTCGACTTTACACCCCATATACACTCATTTTTGCCTCGTCATCTCCTCCCTTTTTTCTCTCCTCGCAGGCACACACGTCGCTCCTTAATTCACCCCATTCCGTCTTTCGGCGGTTCTCTGTCCCTTCATGGATCCGTCGCGCATGTAAATTTCAAGCAGAGGTGCCACACCATACATATACACACCCAACTTTCTTTTCCTGTCCTACATCAGGTACCCTCGAAGGCGAAGGGATTCAACAGCGCGGGGTCATAGACAGGATGAGTGATATGTGCTGTATTTTTGATCTGATCCCAAGAGTGATGATGATGCGTTACAACGAAGCTGGGGAGGAGGGGGTCCCCGAACCTCGATCGGTCGTTAGAAGAAGGTGGAAATAATCCATGGCGTACAGGAAAAAAAAGTGGTGCTGTTTCCCCCCCTTTTATGTATGGTTGTTCGTGACTGACTGACTTGAGAAGGGCCGTGACATTTTTTGGGTGTGTTTGTCGGGTCGGGGAAAGAAGAAGAATTCCTCACTTCTCATCCGGCGTCTGCGCAAGGCCCCTCTGCCCGGCATCCCTCTCCGCCTCCTGCTCTTCCTCGTCGTCCACAGGTCCACTGACCGCATACATGATCAGCGTAGCGAAACCGACCAACGCGGTCAGGATGCAACCCACGAAAGCGCCGACCGCTTTGGGTGTCCAGCCGGTCACGAGGTAATGTGGCGCCTTCCTCAGTGTTCCGAAGTTGGTGGTGGAGTTCTTCCCGCCTGCGTTGCCCGTGGGGGAGATCCCCAGTTGCTGACATTGGTCCGCGAAGAGTTGGGGTACCTTCAACGTCGACTGGATCTCGGGTGTGCCTTCCATGAAGATGGCGACAAGACCGGAGGAAAGATGCCAATCCTGAAAGAATAGGGGCAAACACATAGAATTAGCTTCATCGTAACACGGCAGAAACGAAAGCAGGGAGCACCTCAAGAGAACTCACAATGTGGCAGTGCATGAGCCAGGCACCCGGGTTGTCCGCCCTGAATCGGATAGTAGCGGACCCCACAGAATGAATCGTGACCGTATCTCTCCGAACCGGGTTCGTCTGGTTCGGGTTGAAAGGAGGATTGATCATCGGGTCGTCAGACGTGACATCCATCGACTTGTGCACGATCTGGAACTTGTGACCATGCAAATGGAAGGGATGCGTTCCTGCATCCCAATTGTAGATCGTTACTTGTACCATCGACATGTGGTCGAGGACGTGGGTGTTGGAATCGGGACCGTAGACGGCCTTGTTGGAGGCGAGGGCGCCCATGGAGGTTGCGGTGAGGAGGGCGGGCGTCTGCGGTGCGACATAAGTGACGTTGTTGAAGCTCGCATACTGTTTAAGTTTGTGAAGAGGATTCTTGGTGAGTATCTACGTGCGGGAAAGGTTGTGGAGGGAATTGAGACTCACGTTCTGACCATCCGAATAGGTGTCGAAGGTGACGTTCAGGTCGATCACCTCGTCCGGATCCGCCATACCCTCCACCTCGACTGGTACGAGCTTCGTATCATCAAAGTACGTGTACGCATCCACAAGGGGTCGGTCGCTACCCATCTCCGTCGCTCCAGGGTAAGCCACAGTCGAGGTGACGTTGAGTTGCAGATCATCAGGCACGACGTCGAACATGTCCGGGTCCATGTTGATGTGGATCGGCCAGTTCTTGACTGTTGCTGAGGTATCATTCCGGGCGGTAACGAGAACGCTGTATCGTTGTGCGACAGAGACGGTGAGAACGTCGACGGGCAATTCCTCGGTGTCGGTCCCGTCCACTTCGATGATTCGCATGTCGTGTCCCTCGAAATAGACGTGGAACATGGCGAGCGCGGCCATGTTGATGACTCGGATTCGGTACGTCTTTCCCGGCACGAAAGGCAACGTCATATTCTCGTTGAATCCTGGCAAGATGGTAGGATTCTGTCCCAGAGAGACAGACGTGTGGGCCGCATAGACGAGTGCGGACTTAGGCACTGGCTCAGCTCCCGTCGGGTTCTTCTCATTCAGGAATTCGTTCTTGACCAAGTCGTCGTGTTCGCGGTGGTACCAATCTCCCAAGGCGAGAGTATAGTCGTCGTCGTAGACGTGAGCTTCGGGGGCATCGGAGCGGTGAATGATGGAAGGTGTTCGGAAACCGTCGACGTATTGACCCATGTGATGTCCGTGGGTCCAGTATGTGCCCCATTGTTTCTGGCGGTCGGCAGGAGAGGTGGGCGAGTTGAGGGGTTCGTAGGTGATAGTTTGTCCCGGGGGGATTGGGCATTGGGTAACACCTACGGCTCCGTCGTAGAAGCTTGTCTGTGGAAGGTCGAGCGAGGTCAGTCCAAGTTCCCCCCTCTGAGGATGATCACAGAGAGCGTAGTTACTGACCTGGTTGAAGAACATGCCGTGAGAGTGGAGAGCTGTTCCTGATCCATCGTTGAGCTGATTTGTGACCTTGATGCTAAGTACGTCGGTCGAGTTGACGTTCTGGGAAGAAGTGAAACAATTAAGCTAAGGTAACTTGTGAAGTGATCTACATCCTCTAGAGGACTACCCACAATGACTGGCATGGGCCACTGTCCGTTGACACCGATGACGCGGCGAGACTGGAGACCATTTGGATTGACATCAGGAACCCATTGAACGTTCCAGTCGTAGTTGACGTTGGCAGCGTTTGCGATGGGTAAAGTAGCTAGCGAGGCTACCATGGCGACGGCCACGGTCACGATCTTGGGTGAGGACGGCATCGTCTTGAGGTCTTTTGGAAGGAAAAGGTACCCAGGGACGAAGATGGAATTCAATGAAGACGAGGGGGAAAAGAAAGAGGAAGGGTCCTTCTTCTAGTTGTTGGAAATTCTGCTGAGGAAACGAGACATCTTCAGCGTGATCTCTGACTGAGGCTCTCAATCAATGTTCGCCTGAACTCACTTATCGGCCGGCCTCACGCAGGAACGAGATTGGAGCGATGGAGAATCAGTGGTATGTAGCAATGGTACAGGCACAGCTTCAGTCGACACTTGGGTGGATGGACGATGGTCGATGGGCCGACGACAGATGGGGTTTCTTCTCTTCTCTGCTTCAATCTTCTGTGCGAAGGGCCTGGACCTTTGTGAGAAGGGCGGTCGATGCACTGATTCTTGAGGTGCTGAATCTGATCTACTGAGCGACAGGCGGATGGTGGACGTCGAGGACACACAGAGCGGCAAGGAGGAGGTCCCGGAGCATCGTCTTCCATCACAACAGCGAACTACACATGCTCTAGAAGCCCACCTCACAAAATCTGGATGCTGTCGGTGAATTTTTGTTCAATCCAAATTGTATGTACAGCCGATCTCATCAATCCCCCACCCAAGCGACGACGTGCAGAAGTACCAAGGCGTTGACACAGCGGCGGTCTCCCTCAAAGGAAATGAGCTGATCGGACGCCGCCTACTACCCGCCCGCCGGGCTCCATGTTCCGCCTAGATGGGACGGAAGAAGAAAAAGAAAAAGTCGGCATCGTTCGTTCTTGCTTGCGTTGAGGATCCTCGTAGGGTAACCGTGCGCTCGACACGTTTCTTATTTTTGTTCTTTACCGCTTAACGAACGCTTAACGAACCCTTTCTTTACCCCAAATGGCTATAAGTTTAGATCTATGGAAATAATGTTCCTGGCTTAAAGGGAGGAACGGACCCCCTTAACCAACCTCCTGGATGGAGACGGACCGCGGTCCCTTTCTCTCCCTGTTCTTGCCAGAGCGGGAAACGGAAAGGAGGGGGAAGAGGCGGTGGATGATGGCCATCTGATAAGATCGGGTGAAGATCTTCTCTGGATTCCGTTGAAGGCGCGGAACTGGGAAGCGGTGGTGGAAGCAGCAGCCACTTTTAGAAGGACGCCATTCAATTCGCCGTTCGCCGATGAAACAAATTGCAAGGAGAAAACACAAACTTAAAGTGAAGTCTTCGCACTTTAATTTTATCAGTTTACTTTTCCAGGTCTCGCTGACAGAAAAACGTTGCACACATCGACCATAAGCTGAAGAGAGGATTTGTGTGAGGGCTGAGGAGGTGGCAGATAGACAGCAGACCAATGTGTCGTCCTTCACCTGCTGGATATGGCCACTCTGCCTGCTCTCCAAGTTGTCTGCTGGAGGACGGGGGATGGGACGATGCGGAGGGTGGGGAAGCGAGAGGAACAGCAAAAGCCGCTCCATCATTTGTTTGCTATCAGTTCCCTTGGTTTATTCGAAGGTCTAACTATTTCTGTGGTTTAAACCTCTTCTGATATTAACTTCTTGCCCATCCGATCCTCCCCATCTTGGAAGGGACGCCATACATAACTTTCATTTCCGACCCTCCTCCTGCTCAATCCCAACTTGATCAGGCCGACCATCACCAGCATCACCGACGACCGCGACTGCCTGCTGCCTCAACTGAACAGGGAAAGAGCGTCTGACTGCAGGTGGGTTTCCAAGTCATTAGGGCTGCACTGATCAAAATCTTCCCATGCATCTTCGTTCCTGATCCTCTCTTCCCTGCCATCCTCTCACAGCGTCCCCAACCACGCCTCACGAACTTCTGCACAGCGGATCGAAAGATAGAAGGTGAGATAGGCCCCAATCATGAAGATCAAAAAGTCGAATAGCTCAGGGCAACTTATTGATCTGCTCTCCGCTATTTCTGCCCTCAATCTGACGCCTTCACGCCTCGCCTCACAGCTTCCAAACTCAACTTCTTTCCTCTTCCTCCATTTTCCCCTTTCAATCCTACGTCCTCTCTCTCTCTCTCACGACACTCTCACCCCCCCTCCAACACCATCTTCCCTTCCTCACGCTCTCACGAAATCCACACAGAACTAGACATCGTTCCAAAATGTCAGGCGGTCCAGTCGGCAACAAGGTCTTCGCACCTATCATCTTCTTCATCGCATTCCGCGAAGCCCTCGAGGCAGCACTCGTCATCGGTATCCTACTGGGAATGTGAGTTGTTCTGTCGCTACCCTGTTCTTCTGATCTTTGTTGACGATCCTTCGACGTTTGGGCGTCCAGGCTCGAGTCCCTCGTTAAGGAAGTCAAGCCATCAGAAAGCTCACACAGCTCAGAGACGACAATCACCCCAGAACGAGAGCGGAGGGTCTTAATTCGGAAATTAAGAAAGTTGGTGAGTTTCTGCCTTGGGAACACTGGGACGCGAGGACAGAATAAAGGCAAGGGTCCTTTTGAACTGTACTCACACAGCGACGTCCTCTACATATCTAGGTCTTCTTTGGTGCCTTCGCCGGCCTCTTTATCTCCTGCTGCATCGGTGCCGGCTTCCTTGCCGTCTTCTACACGTACGTATTGACTTGCTCTCTCCCCCTCTACCCCAAATCTCGAGCCCCCTTTCTAAAAAAGCCCTCTCCGTGCCTATACAGTCAAGCAAACGACCTCTGGGGCAAATCAGAAGAGCTCTGGGAGGGAATCTTTAACCTCATCGCCGTGTGTCTCATCACACCCATGGCTCTCGCCATCCTCCGCGCCGACAGGAGCAGAGCCAAATGGAGCAAGAAGCTCGACGCCGCTTTCCGCTCTCACCAGCAGGAGGGTAAGGGAACGTTGTCTGCGTTGGGTGCAGCTGATGTTTCCACTCCTACTTCCGAAGATGGTAAGGCTGCTTCTTCGTCGGATGAAATTCAAGCGGTTCCTGTTGTTGGCGCTACGCAGGAGGGAGTCGTCGCGAAGAAGTCGTCTTCAAGGTGGTCCCAGATCAAGAGCCGAGTCAACCCTAACAGGTTGCTCAGCTCCCAAAAGGGCGCGATGGCAATTTTCCTCATCCCTTTCGTCACTACGCTTCGTGAAGGCCTGTGAGTACTTATCAGAAGGCACTTGTTTTCAGAGAAGAGACCCAAATGACTCATGCAGATTTTCACTTTGAATACTCTAGAGAGGGCGTCGTCTTCATCGGTGGTGTCTCCCTCGGTCTGCCGGCATCCTCCATCCCCTTGCCCGCCATCGTCGGCTTCGCTTGCGGTCTCGCGTGCGGCTACCTCGTCTTCCGCGGCGGCTCATTCTCTCAAATCAAGTTGTAAGTCGTGTTACCCGCCCTCTTCCCTTCTCAAAGCCTATCTCTCACAATCATTCTGTCCTTATCCCACACAGCTTCCTCATCGCTTCGACCGGGTTCCTCCTCCTCATCGCCGCAGGAATGGCTTCCCGGGCCGTCTACTCGCTCGAGTTTCACCAGTACGTTTTGCTCGTTGGAGGTGGCGCCGCTGAGAGTGGCTCCGGTCCCGGCTCGTACTACTGGAAGACATATGTCTGGCACTTCAGTACGTTTCTTCCTTTTCCTCTCTTATGCTAATGTGGACTGTTAGGTCCACACATAGTTCCTTTCCGCTTCGTGATTGTGATTTTCTCATCTTCACCTTTTTCCTTGACTTTTAGACTGCTGCAATCCTGAGGACAAGACGGGCACAGCGGGCGGCTGGTCCTTGCTGAACTCCATCGTTGGCTGGAACAACACCGTAAGTGGAAACCCAAGATCCACTCCTCCTTGCCCGCTGTACCGTTCTCATTCGAACTCATCAACTGTCCCTCCCATCAGGCCACCGTCGGTTCCATCCTGATGTACGTCTTCTACTGGCTCGCGATCGCGACCTACCTCGTCTACGCCTGCTGGCAGGAAGGCCGTCTACGCCTCAGCCTGCCCAGCTTCGCCACTCGCAGCAGTCGCAAGATCATCTGGGAGAGCGGTCGGGCAAAGACTCGGAGGGTCGCTATCGAGGAGCGTAGGGCGAACCGGCAACATGCTTCGGTGTCCCGCGTTGAGGCGTGAAGCAACCGAACGCCAGCGTCAAAGGCACAAAACGACAGTACCCCATTTCTCTTTCACCAGATAGTTTTCCAAAGTCACGATACGAACACAAGATACGATATAGGGAAGAAGGGGCCGACAGGGCCCAAGACGTCGAGCCTCCGCCCGGAGCTGTCCTCCAACACCACTTTCGAGGTTCTTTTCCTCACGCTTCCTAACGCCATAGTTTTCCCACCGTACAAAGTCCTAGAATTCAAACCACAAAAATCTTGCACGAGCGCAAAGTGCTCATCATCTTTCACACACGTGTACGAGCTATTCTTATCGTTACAACAAAATACAGAAGAGGGGGTTATGTAGAGGCAAAAACAAGAACAACAAGAATTCCAGACACTAGGTATCCCCCGCCCATCTCACGCCGCCGAAGTAGCAGGCGACGACGTCCGACTCAACGCCGCTGCGGTCCCTTGAGATGGAAGATCAAGCTGTTTCGCAAGTGAGAATCTCGAAGCTGGGACGGGCACGGGCACAACAGGTACAGGTGCCGAACCAGTCGACACGCCGCCCGACCCTCCCGAACTCTGTATCGACACAGAGGAATTTGCCCGAGCCCGATTCGCGATCTTCGCAAAGAGTGACGAGCTCGCAGGTGCTGATGGAGGAGGAGGAGGGGGTATCTGGCTTATCGGCGGTGGTTGTAACGGCGGTGGAGCATTGACCAAGGGAGGTGGTGGTGGAGGAGGATGAGATGGGGCGGGCGTAGGCGGTGCAGGAGCCGGTCTGGGATGTTCCAAATTCCCATTTTCCAACATGGAGAACCCGCTACTTGGTCCAAGACTACCGCCGCCGCCGCCGCCGCCGCCGCCAACCGCGTCCCCTTTATCCTCTGGCTTTCCTCGAGTTGCCAGGCCCGATGGTGGAGGCGGCGGAGGCGCGTGCGAAGGTGCCGGATGAGGAGGCGAAGACGGAACAAGTCGTGAAGGCCCACCCTGCATCGTCCCATTGGCCAGAGAGTCTCCTCCACGAGAATGCGGACCCGGACCGGAACCAGGACCAGATTGACCCTGACTGTTGTGCCCCTGCTGCTGACCTTGAGCCACTCGTAACGCATTGATTTGCAATTCACGCTCGTTCAGCAACCTGGCTAGCGCGAGTCGGTGGAAGGTACTCAGATTTGTGATCAGCTTGCGGGCGACGGGATGGGTGCATAGGTTGGCGAAGAATTCGACCATGGCGTTTCGAACTGCGGGCACGGGGTGGTAGAGCCCGTAGGCTAGCGGACTGAGCCCGCCTGTGTGTGCAGGTAAGTGAGATAACAGCTGCGAAACAAGATGGGCAACGGGTGAGATCGGACCTGCTATATGGAGAGAGAGTAGAGGGCCGTTGCTCTGAAATGGACTCACTTCGACAATTTGCTCCGGAGTCTTGACCGATTTAGCAATCATTGCAAAGATCAGGTCGGACTCTCCATGAGAAAGCTGCTTCGCCCGCCGTAATCTTTGAATCTGATGCACGAAATCGAATGTCCGAATCTCTCGAGTAACTTCGCGGTGTATCGCATCCTAGAGAAAGACACAGCTCAGTGATCAGCAAAAAATCACCCTTCTTGTCAACCCTTCGGATGAGTCGTAGACTGACCTGTCGAAAGAGCGCATAAGCACTGCTGGTCCTCCACCCCTCCGCTCTCATCGCATTGATCTGAATCTCGCGCATCTCCATCTCCCGATCTACATACACGAGCCCACTGCCCAGTTGACCGTTGAGGAAAGGCTGACTCGGCCAGCCAATCTTCGTGTGACCCCAGAAGTACTCCTCGTGTCGGGAGACGACGCGCCCGAAGAACTGAGCGTAGTCGACGATACGGGCGCGAATGTATGTTTCGCCGTAGCGAGACTGGATCGCAGATACGAGCTGAAACGACAAGAAGCCATCATCAGCAAACATTTGACACCGAAAAGTAGCACCGGTATACTCACATCTTCGATCAACAGATTGTCCAGAGCATCAGGCCGACCCTCAATATTCACGCTCTTCTCCTTCCCAGAACTCAGCGTCGTCCCGGTACGCGACAACGTGCCCATCACGCCCGAGCTACTGTATCCACCTGTGATGCTCTGCGAGTCCGCCTCACTGGCAGCGCGACTGCCAACAGCCCCGGCTCCAGACTCGCTCGCTACACTCGCTCCAGGCGCGTGAGAAGAAGGAGTTGAGCCCGATCCAGATCCGGAACCTGTCCCTGTCCCTGCTCCTGCGCCGGCACCGTCTGTATTCGCAGCACTATTAGCAAGAGCCTGTACGGCGGCGATATTACTCATACTTCCCGACGCGTAGCTCAGACTCCCGCTCGAGAAGTGATCGCGAGGCAAGCCTGGACGACTGTGGGCGTTTCCACGAGGGGAGGTAGTGCCGAGTGGTGGAGCGGGTTCGATGTCTTTTGAGATCGTGATCTTGCCTGTCTCGATGTTGCAAATCACGTCCCAGGCTGGAAGATCCTCGAAGCGTGGATTTGTAACGCCGGCGATGTATCCCGGCCTGTTGATGGTAAGGCTGCTTTGAGTTTTGTGACTTGGATACAGATCAAATAGACACTGAATGCACTTACACTTTCTCCATCTCGTCCAAGCTGGTCAGATTCGCATAGGGAAATGTCCGCGCTGTAAATCCACGGAATACAGCTCCGCAACCGCTGGCGAGCGCGCATGCTGAGAGAACAAAGGTCGCGACATCGTTTGCGTGTTGACCGTGACCCAAGAAGATGACCCGTTTTTGAGTTGCCATAGCGTTGAAGAGGATGATGATGGGGTGAGTGAGGGATCCGTTGGAGTGTAGATGGGGATGTTGTGGTCCGGAAGGGGTCGAATTGGGTCGGAGAAGTTTGAATGAATTTTAGAAGGGAGTACTGCGAAAAGGTTACGAGCGAAGATGATCAGCTGTAAAACCTCTTGTAGTCAAGATTGCTGAGGGAAGGGCAGCAAGAATGGACCACATACCTCTCCTACTTCCTCTGGGAACGTAGTCAATGGTAACCGAATCGGGATGCAAATTTGTCGGAAGGTAATGGTAGTGTCGAAGAAATGCGTATCCTTGGGTCCAGACACAGCTTCTTTGTCGTCCTTACGCGGCGCAACTGCGAATCTCTCTTCAAAGAGATCTCTCCGTTCGCTCGAGCGCAGGATCATCTTCTCCGCCTGGAGAAGGTCGGCATGGGTGTGAGATTCATCTCGTTGATCGCTTCGTACAGACGAGCGAGACAGTCCATGCCCGGATCTGCAAAGTAGTCGTCCAGGGCCAAGAGCAGAGTGGGCTTGAATATTTGCACGTAGGGATGGGAAGTTCCGATGCACATCGCCTTGACCATGGCGCCTCTGCATTCAAGATGCACACAGGGGGATCAGCTTGCGTTCTGATGTTGCGCGATGAGGACTGAATGGTACTCACCTTCTGACTGAGTTGTCGTGCTTCGTCCGCACCAGATTCAGCACGTAGACGATATCTGTGTCTATTTGCTTGCTAGAATCGGCCTCTGTTGTCGCGGCCGCTGCAGAGCCATTTGCAAGTGTCCGGCCGCCGAATCGCCATTGAGGTTGGCATGGACGGAGACGCGCTTCTGATGAGCGCGCGGAGACGTCTGTTTGAGAAAGAAGATGGTCCAGTCCTCTGAGCGGGCATGGGCGCCGTCGGGCAGCATGAGTTCTGCCAGTATGCTTCGATCAAGAAATAGAAGCATGTTCAGTTGCGCAAGTCAGGATGAAGATCTCGGATTGGTTGCTGCTCACTGGTCATCATGTCCGATGGGTGCTGGATACTGGTGCGCGAGGGTGGATCCCTTGTCGATGTCGAACTCGGCGAGGAGGACGAAGTGACAGTGTTTGTTGCGGAGAGGGAGGGATGATGCTGCATGAGTACTGCTGGCACCCCCGCTGCTGCTCCTCGCTGTGGTAGTTGCGGTGGCCGTGTCCTCGTCTGTGATTGTCGGCGCTGCGGTGGACGTTGCAGTCGATGCCGCGCTGCCCGTCACCTCCATTGCGGCCATCTTTCAAGTGTGTTGTGGTCGTTGCTGCTCATCATCATCCTCAGCTCAAAGTAAAGCTCTCCCCACTGACCCTCGCCTTCACATACACAGGGGAACCGACGGGGCAGCCGCATGAGAGCGAGGACCTCCATCTCGACATCGGCAGCATACAGCAGAAAGAATGGCAGGCCTCGATGAAGTGCGCACGCTCTGGCTGCTCGGATCCAACCCACACACACGCCAGCGCTCCCGAAGTCCCTCGCCATCCACTCCAGTCCCCACGCTGGCCGGCATCGACTCCACACTCAGTCAAGGACAGCAGACGAGCCTCGCAGACGCAGCACTACGCAAGACAGCACGCCAGACACACTTGCCCAGTAGAGGCGCATACTACCAGCGGGAACGTATGGCACGCGCAGTCTATGGATACTCCCCCTTCGGTACCAACGCAGACGCAGACCAGCTCAGCGAAGAGGAGATGATCTTGGAGCAGAGGGTGAGCAACATAAATGCATATACACCTCAAAGCACAATGAATGCTCACTCATTCTCTCAACACGCTGGAGCCCCATAGAAAGAGGAGCAAGTGAACTTCGGCTACCGTCACTACGTCCAGATCGGTCGCAAGCGCACGGCGTACGAAGAAGAGCTTTCGGTAGGTATCTTCTGTTCTGAGCTTGGACAGATTTCACAACCACTCTTCTAACTTTGCCTCGGATCCCCACAGAACGAAGAGGAAGACTATCCGCCAAATCAGTCAAGAATATCAGGAGACGCAAGCAGAACGACCAATGGCGGTGGGCCGGGCGGACGAGGTCGAGCTCGCCGCGGACGGAACACGGCTAACACAACCAACAGTGCCGGGGCGGGTGCTGGCGCTCATGTCACCAGGAGCGACGTAGACATCAGTGCAGCTTCGGGCGTGGAGGAGCAGGTCCGTCCCGCGACAGTCGCAGCCGCTCAACGCACAGCTGCGGCGGCGGCTGCAGCTGCTGCTGCCGCGTCACAACTTTCAATGGACAGCGACTACGGAACAGAGCAAGGCCCAGATCTAGATGCAGACATCGAAGACTTGGACTGAAGTTACGCATGTCGTGCGCGCTTTCCACTCGCTCTCCCTGATACAGCTTCCTCCCCTCGTAAACGAGTGTACACTATGCATTGTATTAGTACTTGAAGTCCTGCCTGGACGAGCGCATACAAGCCATCACTTATTCTTGGCCGTCTTGAGCTTGATCGTCTCGTCGCCAACGAAGATACCCTTGCCCTGCAACGTGAAGAAAACAACAGGAACATTGTCAGTTCACGAACCAATGAAGCGTTGCCACCAACGAAAGACTAGTTCTCACCTTGTAGGGCTCCGGCTTCCTCCATCTCCGAATCTGCGATGCGAAAAGTCCAATCGCAGCCTTGTCATTGCCCCGCAGCACAATCCGATTCGGCGCAGGCGTAGCGCATTCAATCCCCCTAGGCACAGGCATCACAATCGGATGACTGTATCCTAACCTCAAATTCAATCGTTGAGGTGTCCGCTTCGCCTCCGCACCGCCGCCCGCCTGTTGTCGCTCCTCCAACTCAACCAAACGGCGATAAAGCTCGACCTGGTCACGGTTCACCCAGTTGCTCCCCGTGAGCGTGACCGTCTCCGCACCGGCGACGGACGATGTTGTTGCCTTGCTCAGAGCTTGTTGGATCCCATCAGGCGCTGGGAACGGGTCGGTCTCGACGGAAGCTCGATACCCGACACCGACCAGACGGAGGACGACCGAGTGACCTTCTGTGACACCGTGCAGCGCATTCGCAAGGAGTGCCCTCGTCAGACCCCATTGCGCCCGCTGAATCTTCAGCGACGAGTCCTCCACTTTCAGTCGCATCTTTGCAGGTGCGGCCTCCTCTTGCTGTCCACTTGCTGGTGCTGCCGCTGCTGCTGCGGGAGCCGTCCTCTTCGCCGTGCCGCCTAGGAACGAGCTCAGGACCGAGCTGAGCGGTTCGGGTTTCAAAGCGCCGTCCTCGCCCTCGACTGTCAGCGAGCAGAAGCTGGGAACGGGCACGACGACGCTTCCTCGGTTGCCCGTCACCAGCGCTGTCCGGCTCTGGGCGAGCGCGGTAGGGAGGGGACGGAGCGGGTTCGGGTGGGGCGGGAAAGGTAAGAGCTTGAGCGAGGTCGACGACGGCAGGGAGAGCGGCATAGAGCCGATATGGGAGATCTTGGCGCGCATCGTCGGGAGTGTTCGCCTTCGCTTGACTGTAAAGAAGTGTTACCAAGGTTGGGAGCGATGCTGAGGTCGAGTCGAAGGCCAAATTCGGAAGAGTCGCGAAGATTTGAGGTCAGTCGATGATCATTCGAAATCCGTGATCACACTCAACCGTACTCAACCGCAACACAAGGAAAAGTACCCAAAGAGCATGGAATTGATGGCCAAAATGAAGTCGAAGAAGTATGTTAGATGGCAGTGGGATGCGCCTGACAGGGAGAGAGGGAAGGTATTATTCCATGGTTGGTAGTTCGTCTTCGTTTCTGTCCGATGATGCCTCACGAGGAAGCGGCCGACCCAAAGTAGACCGGCACACCGTACGTGATGCACGCCCCACCACTGAGGTACGGCAGGCGACAATCCCTCCTCGACTCCGCCACAGCCCTAGTGAGCGACATCGCTCGCCCTCCTCCTCCTCCTCCTCCTCCGCCGCCGTTTGGCCCCCAGCAGGTACCAAACTCTTCGCCGCCCGATCACCTTCGTCCATCATCCCCAACTTGCAAAACACAGTCTCGCACAACCGATCCAACTCCAAGTCCGTCATGTCCCACAGATTCGCCACAAGCGCAGGAGAACCAGCCAGCATGTAGTTGTACGGTGTCCCCGCCCGCTCCAGCTCACCCTGATCACGCAGGAAGCCACTCGAACAGCCCCAGAGCATCGTTACCGCACACCGCTTCAACTTCCGGATCCGGGTCGAACGGATGTACATCTCGGCCCCACCGTGCCCAAAGTACGTGAGCACGTCGTTTTCCTCCAACGCCTTGGGAAGCTCGTCCACAATCGGCATTCGACCCGTGATCCCGCGCCAGCCATCATGTCTTTGTTTCTTCGCCAACCAAGGCGCCAACCTGCCCTCTGTCCGCTTCAAATCTCCACCCGGATTGAGGAGCCAAAAGGTCCGTGGATTCGCCAAGTCATAGTAACGACCGTTCTCAGCCGCATCTTCCCGTTGTTCTGGGCAGAACAGCGGTGCCATCTTGATCCGATCTTGCAAGAACCGAACACTCGGGATCCGACTGACCGGACGATCACGCAAGAGCGCCAGCGACTCCCAGGGGAAGGCACACGCGTCCTTATCGAGCACCAGGAACAAGTGATGGTCGTCATCAGGACGCCGCGCACCCTCTGACGCAGCCTTGTTCTGTCGGCTCCAGAATTCCTCGAGTGCACTCCGAACCTCGACGACGCAATCGTCGATGTCGACTTCATCCACGGCAACAGGAGCGCCGCCGACTTGGAAGGCATCCATTACGAAATGAATCACGTCCTCCAGATCTTCATCAGTAGCCATATCCGGTCGCAATCGTGCGATACACTCAACGACGACCCGGTCAAGCTTGATGTTCACGCCAGCTTTGGTGCTTGGCGCACAAGCGTGCTTCAGAACACCCGCAAGCTTGTCCCGAAGCGTCGCAACATCTTCATCAGATGCCCGAGTCGGTTCCGCCAGGACCGACTGTAAAAATTTGGTCACAACAATCGTCAGTATATACGATCCAGCTCAAATCCAACCCACCCAATATGGAACTCACTTTGAAGGCTCCCAACCACGTAGTCTCCATCGTAGTCATGAGCTCCTCCAACTCCTTATCCAAGCTCCGCCGCCCCTCCCACCACAGTATCTTACCCTCCCGACCTTCAACGTCTTTAACCCCATGTATCCCCGAGTTAATAGCAGCCGTCAAAGCCCTCATCTGCTCAATCGCAGCCTCAATAGACAAATGCTCCTCCTCCCCTTCCCGCCGACTCATCCGATCCACGGGTAGATGAACCGACAGAGGCCGGTGCCCGCCACCTTGACGGCTGACGAGCAACGCATTTCGAGCCTTGACGAAGCTGATATTGACGACCGACCAATTCGGAGGAATCTCAACATTGTCCCCAGCCAGCGACGCCTGCACACCCTGTGCATATACGCCAGACCAGAACGTATCCACCTTATCCACTTTCGGCGCGAACAGCGCCAACCCTTTCCCTTTGCCCCTCCCCACCTGCTGTCCATCCAAAGCAGGCACAGCCCCCAACCACTTCGGCTCCTCAAGACTCAACTCGCCCCAAGAAAGCTTATTCCCAATCGCCTCCATGTACTCCCGCAAAACGGTGACCGAGTTCCCAAAGTCCATCGAAGAAGCGATATCCCCACGCTGCGCACTCGCTTTGGAGCCAACCTCCAACGCATGCAAGACCGCAACCACAAGCGCCTGCGAACCCACAGCCTCCCTCAAAAGCGTCGCATCGCTCACCCCACACCCGGAATGAATCGCCTCCGCGAACGCACCATGCGCAGATACCAAAGCCTTGACGACAGCTTTGACCCCATTCGCAGGAACCGTCTTGGAAGACTGCGAGATCATCGGAGAACTCACGACCGAATCCACGAGCGAGTTCAGAACCTGATGTTTCGAAAGACTCCGGACCGCATGTTGTAGCGCCACCTGACCGAGCACATTCTTGCTCTGCAATTCCACATCCGTCGTAATCGGCAAACTGAGAACGCGCTCCAACAGGGAAGCACTCGCCGCTCGGTCGTTCTTGAGAAGCATCGCCTGCGCCTGTCGTATAAGGAGTCGAGCCTGAGCATTCGGCAACAGCGCCCGAGCAGGCGGGATCGAGACCCCTCCAGCCACACCGACCATCCCCTCCGAGCCGACGACGACTTTGGACCGCTTCACCGCCGGACTCAACATGACCGTCTCAACACAGCTATACATCGCATCCATCTGCTCCAACACAGCCTGTCCCTGTCCAAAACTCCTAACAGCCTCCGAAGCAGCCTTCGCACGAAGTTGAGCATCCCCGCATATCCTAGCAGTCTCCACAGCCTCAGGCGCACCCGAACAGTCCTTCAAGAGCTCCCTCGCTCGCGAGAGGTCAGCATTGCCTTCGTCCATACGACCCATCAGGAGTCGAACTTCCGCGCGTTGGAGTAATGCTCGGGAGAGGGACATGGGGACGTCCAGTGCCGAGGCGGTATCGGCAGCTTCGATCGCCATCAGCTCCGCGTCTCGTCCGCTGCCTCGAGTCAGAAGAAGCTGGGAGCACCGTAAAAGGGAATCGATCAAGTTGCCTCCGCAGCGCCAGTATACCCCGACCATAGCTTGAGAGGGGAAAATCCGGGTGTCGTGCTGAAGTGCGGGTTTCTTGGTAGGGACGATCTCCTCCGCCGCTGGCGGAGCGTGTTGTGCTCCCTCTTTCGAGTCAATAGCAGCTTTCGCCTTCGCCTTCGCCTTCTCCTCCTCGTCCTCCTCTGACCCAGGAGCAGGTCCAAACGGATCTTCAACACCCGGAATCGCCCCACTCCGAGACCGCTCCCCGGACGAGCCAGACGACGACTTCGGCCCCCGTCGTCCACCACCACCGGAAACCCCTTCCTTCGCATCCTCACCAGTCAACATCCCAATCAACGAAGACAACTTATACCAAAGCCGACAACACAGATTCTCAGCCTGGATCGCCCCATCCAACCCACCCATCCCCAACCGCAACCTCGCACAAGCCTGCGCAGCCAAAGCCTGCCTCTCGAGTTTCTGGAACTGCTCCAACCCTGCTTGCCACACGTACTGCTGCTTGACCCCACGAATCGTCTGTCCGATACGAATGGCAGACTCGTAGCTCGTCTTCGCAGTCGGCACATCCCCGAGTGCGACGTAGAGCTCCACCTCGGCCATCAGACACCGGACTTGCGTATCCGGCGAGACGACAACAACAGCAACCGCCTTCGAGCCAGATCCAGACCCAGCACCCGCCGACTCGGAATCCTGCATCCTCAACACCTTCTGCGCCTCACCCAGCATCTCCTTCGCACGGCTCACTTGACCCAGGGAGAGGTAGATCGACGCCAACTGTGCACAACACCTATAATACCCGTTCCGATCCAATTGCGACTTGATCGCTTCCACCTGATGAAGACGTCTCAGCATCCGCAAGAGACGGAGTACGGAAAGTCCATGTCCCGAGGCGGACAGCATCTCGCAACACATCTCGATCTGCGCACAGAGACGTGCTGGATCGTCGAGGGGACTTGGTCGTCGTTGATGTGACAGTCGACTTCGAAGGACCCTCCACCGCCGCCGCTCCGACTCGACGAACATTCGCATTCGCATTCCCACCTGACAAGGCGGGAGTCGGCTTGACCTGCCTCGGCGGCGTCACAGGAGCCACCACAACATTCCCCCTGGCCGTCGGTCTCAAGGACGCCCGTCCCTTCGACGCAGAAGCCGGTAGGACCCGACCATGCTCACACGCATCCAGGACTTGTTGGAGTAAGAGCGTCGCTCGTTCGACGGTCTCGTCGAGATCGAGTCCGCCGTCGGTGGGGATGGTGCCGTGGTGGTGGTGCAAGATGGAGATGCGGAGGAGGTAGGCGCTGGCCATGTACTGCGGTACGAATTTCCTGAGACCATCGTCGTCGCCGGGCTGGGAGAGAGGATGAAGATAATGATGTCAGAGAGCCAATCCAAAGAAAGGCTGAAGCAAAGAAGAATGCGACTTACAATGCCTTCCAGATCCTGCAAGACTTTCGCGAGGTCGTGCAACAAGCTTGCCTCTCGTTCAGGAGGGCTCGTCAACAGCCTGATCTCGAGAAACCGCATATGAGCCCGTGCCCGTCGGATGGGCAACCGATCATCGTACACGGTCCGACAGAACTTCCACAGATTCGCACAGATGTCCGGAACATGCTCGCGGTGTAGGTTGAGTTCGAGACTGGTGTTCATGTAGTGCTCCAACAGAGCAGCGTGACAAGAGGCGAGAGCACGGTCGTCTTCCGCTCGATGGGTGCCGAGGTTGAATCCATTCTCGAGGTCCGTGTTGAGGCGGTAGAAGGCATCCCCATCGAATGGAGTGCCATCCCACTCTGCGGTGGTGGACTGTGTGTCGAAGCAGGCTGTGTCGAACCACATGCGTGCCATGGCAGTGAGTCGAGACCACTCCTGGAGAGCAAATGCCTCGCTGAGACCTGTGTTGTTGAGAAGGTTGCCCAGCTCTTCGATTTGAGATCGAGGCATCGCTCTAAAAGCCTCCCTGGTCGTCTGGAAGTAGAGCACACCTTGCCCGCTCATGCGATAACACGCAGCAAGAATATCCAACCTGCGCATATTGAAACGCTGCCATTGAAGCAGAGCAGCGTCCAATGCAGCTGTTTGAGCTTCGGACGCGTCTTCTCGTAGGATTGCATATTGGGACTCGACGTCCTGGGCGAGCTGGATAGCGCGTAGGAAGAAAGGGATGGCATCTTTGAAGTTGCGGTCCGTGTAGAATTTGCTGCCTTCGTTATGTGCTGTGGTACATTCTGCCTTGAGAGCTGTGAGTCGGGTTGTATTGGGATTTGATACTGTTTCTTCTGTTGATTTGGGGCGGCTTTGGGAGCTGCTGTTGAGGCGGCGGCTGTCGAGGTCTGAGCTGTTGCTGTGCGTTTGACTGGTGTCCTAGGTCTTGTGGTGGTATTTGATGCAGATGCAGTTGTAGTAGTAGTGGCAGTTGTCCTTGTCTTTGCGGTGGAAGTGGCTGCAGTTCGAGTGGATGGTGCGGCAGCTGTTGTTGTGCGTGTTGTGGGTCGTCGGACAGCTGCTGGAGGAGGAGCTGGAGCAGGTGCGCTGGCAGTAGCTGTAGCGGTCCTCCGTGTGCGTGTCTGAACCGCTGATGGAGCGACTGCAGTGGAAGCAGTGGGCATGGCTGGCTCTCTTCTTTTGACGAATGTATTGTGGTGGACTGTGGAGAGAAGGGAGGAAGTGAGTGTTGTTCTTTCTGGTTTTGTTTGTTTGTTGGTGTTGGGATGGTCGCGTCGCGTGTTGGCATCACGTGAGACAGTTTATCCGTCTCGGCCTTTCAAATTTCCCCACCACCACCTTTCCTCTAACCTCGACCTTCCTTCCCTTGCGCCAGGCTGCGAGGCAGTAGTATGTACTCGTAAATCGATTGCTGGTGTCGCTGCTGGGGAAAAGCGAGAGAACAGAGACAGTCTGGGGCTAGGGGCGCGCTGGGTGTTCGTTGCTGGTCGAAGATACTGGCTAGTGATGATGCTGACTGACATTTCGACACTAACCATACAACCGTCTTGCCTGCCATCTTCGCTCGACCGCTATTCCCTCTCCCTCTGCTCTTCTTCATATCGACCATATGTGTGAATCGTCTGATGTTCTGAGCTCTCACAGCCAAGCTTGTACCCGTCAGAATCCACATATGGACATCTGAGCGAGTGTTCTGACTGCTTGAGGTCATGTTGGAGAGAGAGATGAGGAGAGACCCACTCAGCGTCGGCCCCTCCTCTCTTCCTCCTCTTCCCCCAACTTGCCCACCATCGCAACGATCAGCAAACACTCACTCTCAATCTCACTCTCACTCTCTCTCTCAGCAAGTTCTCGACCGTCTCTGTCTTTCTGAGGCTCTGATTGCATTGCATCGCATTGCACAATCACTTGCTCCATCTCCGCCATCAATCGAATCAGCTGCAACTCCATAAACCACAGAAAAGAAACCATCTCCTCCTTACTCGCCATCATCATCAACCTCCTGGATCTCATCGGCACAGCTCTCTCTCTCTCTCTTCAGGAACCCAGCTCTTCTCATCATTCACTCTCTGCTTTCTCTCTCCAGCACTCGCATCTCTCAATCCTCTCTCTCCTGCGCTCAAGACCTTCTTCTCTCAGCACCTCCTAATCTCACCTCGCTGCTGCTCCCAACAGCAACACAGCAACAGCAGCCATCATGGACTTCCCCTCCTCCTCCTCCTCAACATCAACATCCTCAACACACACAGCAGTATCACCAACCATGCGCTCATCATCACCAAGACTCGCAGACACAGACCCTCTCTTCCTCCCAACCATGCACACCTTCAAAGTAGGAGGAATGACATGCGGAGCTTGTGTAGAGGTACGCTTCCTCTTTCCTCACAACTCGCCCCCTCTATACTGACGAATCTCCTGATTCCATCAAACAGTCCATCGAGAAGATGCTCCGCACACAACCAGGCATCATAGCCGTCTCCGTCGCTCTACTCGCTGAAAAAGCCGTCGTCCACTACGACCCCGCCAAATGGACACCCGACCAAATCGCCTCCGAGATCGAAGACATCGGCTTCGATGCGGAACCAATACACGAACCAAAGGAAGATACTATCACCATCACCGTCTACGGCTTAACCTCCCCAACACATGCATCAGCATTGGAAGATATACTGCGAGGCATAAGCGGCGTCCTCTCCGCCTCCGTCCTTCTCGACCAGGAACGAGCGCAGATCGAATTCGACCGCGCCCTCTTGGGTCCGCGTGATTTGGTCGAGTCTATACAGGCCGCAGGATACGATGCCCTCCTGACAGACTCCACAAACTCAACCCAGCTCCAAAGTCTAAGTAGAGTCCGCGACATCGCAGAATGGCGCCGAGTCTTCCTCTTCAGTCTCTCCTTCGCCGTACCCGTCTTCCTCCTCTCCATGGTCCTCCCCAAGACATCCTGGGCAAAACCGATCCTCCATTGGCAGCCCATCTCTAATCTCTACCTACAAGACATCCTCTGTCTCATCCTCACCGCCCCGTCCAGTTCGGCGCAGGAAGGAGATTCTACATCACCTCATACAAAGCCCTCAAACACGGCTCAGCAACAATGGACGTCCTCGTCGTACTAGGGACAACAGCCTCCTTCGTCTACTCCGTCAGCTCCATGCTCTTCACCCTCTTCTCCTGCTCATCCTCGTCTTCGGCCTCAGTCTCCCAGGGGAAATGCCACAAACCACCGACCTTCTTCGACACGAGCACCATGCTCATCTGTTTCGTCGCCTTTGGCCGATTCCTCGAAAATACAGCAAAGGGCAAAACGTCCGAGGCTCTCTCTAAACTCATCCAGCTCACCCCTACCATGGCCACCATCTACTCTGACGGAGCCAAGACGACTCAGGAACGCAAGATCGCGTCGGAATTGGTTCAGATGGGCGATTACGTCAAAGTAAGCCCCGGAGACAAGATCGTTGCTGATGGGACGATCGTACGCGGTTCCTCGACCGTGGACGAGAGTATGGTCACAGGCGAACCCGTGCCTGTAGCTAAAGGCGCAGGATCAGCAGTCATCGGCGGAACAGTGAACGGTCTGGGAAGTTTCGATTTCGTCGTCACGCGCGCAGGCAAAGATACCTCCCTTGCTCAGATCGTCCGACTTGTCGAAGAAGCTCAGACATCCAAGGCGCCCATCCAAGCTTTTGCAGATCGAGTGGCGGGATACTTCGTCCCGACTGTGGTCTTGCTCGGTCTCATCACTTTTGTGGGTTGGATGGCGATCTCGCATTTGGTCGGTGGGGAGGATGCGTCGAGGTTGCCTAGGGTCTTTCAGGAGGAAGGCGCAAGTCGCTTCATGGTCTGTCTCCGTCTCTGCATCAGCGTCATCGTCGTTGCCTGTCCTTGCGCGTTGGGGTTGAGCACCCTACAGCAGTGATGGTAGGGACCGGCGTAGGTGCGCAACATGGGATTCTCATCAAGGGTGGTGGGCCTCTCGAGGCGAGCGCGACGATTGATCGGATCATGTTCGATAAGACGGGGACGTTGACTGAGGGCAAGCTCTCTGTGTCGGCTGTGCATTGGATGGACGAAGGGTGTGCGCATCAGTGTCCGCCGACGCCTGCGGCTGGGAGTGTCGAACTCCGCACGGGGACGGATGGGTTGGATCACACGGCGTTTTTCAACTTGGACGCGCCCGTCGTTCCTTCCACCTCAGCAACGGCGACTTCGGGACCTCCATCACTTACTCGGAGACAGTTACTCGAAATCGTCGGTCAACTGGAGAACAAGTCCGAACACCCACTCGGACACGCCATCGCGCGTTGGGTGGCTGCTCTACTCGATCGACCTGAGATGGGGATGGGAGTCGAGGGCGCTTCGTTGAGTTCAGCAGAGGACTTCGAGAGCGTGACGGGCTTGGGTGTGCAGGGCCGATGTACGGTGTCGTCCTCCCCTGGCGGGAGAAGGACGACCCACTTGGTCCGCGTGGGTAACTATGCACATGTCGTAGGACCCCTCCTAGCCTCTTCCTCGTCCTCTTTCACCTCCCCGCATCTCTCATCATCCTCGCATCAGCAGCGCGTAGGGGCACTCCCCGCCCCGCTCGCTTCCTTCAGACGGACGGAGCAAGCTTCGGGACATACAGTCGTCTTCGTCTCTCTAGACGGCACGCACCTAGCCTGTGTGTTGTCCCTGGCCGACCGGGTCAAGCCTGAGGCACGAGCGGCGATCTCGGCGTTGAAGGCGATGGGGATTCGGTGTGGGATGTTGACGGGTGATGCGGAGCCGACTGCTAAGGCTATCGCGAGGTTGGTGGGGATTGAAGAGGCGGATGTTCATGCTGGGATGAGTCCGAATGGGAAACGAAGTCTTGTGGCGCGGTTGAGGGAGGAAGGGGAAGAGGAGGTTGGGGCTCAGCAAAGTAGTGGGCGGGGAAGGGGTGGGTTGAAGGGCGCCATTTCTTTGTCGGATGGGCGGGTTGGTGGTTTACCGCAGATGATCGTCCCATCTGCAAATGACAGCGTAGAGGATCTGATCATTCGGGACGAAACGCCTGGATCGGACGGTTGGTTGACACCTACGACGCCCGCCACGCCCGTCCGGAGACATATCCGGAACCAGTCCTCCTTGTGGGAACTCTTCGCGAAGCGTATGCCCAGTGCGAAAGTCCCTCCGCCCTCAGACGGCAGCGCCACACCCCGTCGGACCACCCGTGTCAAGCATGGCGTAGCGATGGTCGGCGATGGGATCAATGACTCGGTCGCACTGGCCGCTGCGAATGTGGGTATCGCCCTAGCAACAGGGTCCGACATCGCAATGGAAGCAGCCGACATCGTCCTCATGCGCGCCAACTTACTCGACGTACCCGCCTCGCTCCTCCTCTCCCGTCGGATCTTCCGTCAGATCAAGGCGAACTTCATCTGGGCGACGGTGTATAATCTGATTGGGATTCCCTTGGCGATGGGTGTCGGGCTACCGTGGGGATGGCATTTGCATCCGATGATGGCCGGTGCGGCGATGGCGTTCTCGTCGGTTAGTGTTGTGTTGAGTAGCTTGACGTTGAAGTGGTGGAGGAGGCCTGCGCATCTGGATGGGATTGGGGCCGTCGGACTGCGAGAGGGGTCTATGGAGAACGACGAGGGTGAAGGTAGGGCGGGGTGGCGTGTTGTTGGATCGGCTGTGGTTGGTACGGTGTGGGAGGCGGTGACGTCCTTGGGCGATCGGAGGAGAAGAAGTCGGGAGAGAGAGTATTCATATCAGCCTATTGAGATGGCGTGAAATGCAACCTACACTCCCCGTTGAACAAAGTCGCGCTTGATGTTTTGGATTGCCACAAATCAAAAGCTGGCGATGAGTAGGATAGATAGGAAAGGCAAGGAAAAAGAAGCAAAAAATTTGGGTGGAGCATGCGCAAGAAAAAAGAAAATAATTCGACACCCACAGGATTCGAACCTGTGCGGGAAATCCCAACTGATATGCGATCAATTCAAGTCAGTCTCCTTAACCTCTCGGACAGAGTGTCCCTTTAATTTTGGCATAAAGCCCGGAGTTACAGTTATATACTGCATTTGAATGGAGCCTCTGCTGTAAAGCATCACAATTCACATTCTCGCTCTTGTTTCCATCAAACTTTCAGTTGGACGCCGAGAACTAGCCTCAGTGAACCCAGGCTGCCCTCAAGCTCGGCGTTCTGTGTTTTCACCGGCGATTGAATTCCCCAGACTTTAGTATGGGGTTATAGAACCGGTTTTCTTCTCGGCCGAAAGCTCATTCGCAACAATTCCTTACAAAGTACCTTTTTTCCTCAATAAGTAGTCCTTTTACACTTAGACATAGGGGCGTGGTTTTGCGATCCCCTCCCCCTCTCAAATTTCAGCAACGTATGTGTCGTATTCGATCTATAAAGGCGTCAATGCCGTGTTGGCTTCGTTGGGGAGGGGGGCCCTCCTCGGCCGAGCTTCAACTGTCGTTGCGCAACGATAACTCTCCCACCACACATCTTCAGCAACAAATCAAAATATACACAGCAATACTAACTCTTCACCAAATGATTTATTTTCGATGCGGACAAATGCTCAGGCTTCATATGTACATAGAGTAGTACCATGCCGAATTCCAGGCTGTCTTGTGTTGTGAGCAAAGGTGTTATGGTCAATGCATCCGCAGGCAAAAGTGTTGGTTCAAGCTGTGGTTCTATGAAAATTAAGGCTCCGAGGTCTGCAAGCGCAGCACCACTCACCGCTCACCACTCACGTCTCACAGTACCTGGGTGAACTTTACAACAAGCAAATATCTTCACCAACACATTCAATTTCCAGACAGGAAAGTGTCAAAGCAAGGCGATTGGAAGATGTATCCTACTGTCACGTTAGGATTTCGATTATAATGTGCAAAAAGAAGTTGTGGTGGATGCATCCACACCCACCAGAGGTGTCGGTTTTTTTTTTTTTTTTTTTTTTTTTTGGTTTTTTTTTGGTTTTTCTCATGGCCGACCTTGTCAGCCCGACAAGGGTGACATCGCCCAAAGAACCACCAGTGACGAGAGCAAAATCAGAATTACCACAAAGCATCACAATCACTTCTCGGGGGCAATTGAAGGGTGGCGCAGCCACCCTGATGTTGCTTCCTCTGCAAGTTATGGTGAATGCATTCACACCCACAAGTGTATCCACACAGAGGTGTCGTTTTTCCTTTTTTCTCTTTTTTCCTTGGTTTTTCTTACTGCAGGTCTTGTCGTCCCGACAAGCAAGACCATCGACAAATGACTATGCATCACCAGTCACAACAGCAATAAACGTAGATAAAAGGCAAAAATAAATAAAATACAGAATTACCACAAAGCATCACAGTCAGTTCTCGGGGGCAATTGAAGGGTGGCGCAGCCACCCTGATGTTGCCTCGCACAACTGGTCGATTCACTGCGCTTCTAGTCTTTTTTTGAGGGTCACAGAAGTCTGGGGAAGACTCTTGATCTTTAGTCAAGGTCACTATTAATGCACGTGACTTTTGTTGCACCAGAAATTGGCCAGCTTGCTGGGCAGCCTGGGTGCTAGCCTCAGTGAACCCAGGCTGCCCTCAAGCTCGGCGTTCTGTGTTTCACCGGCGATTGAATTAATGCACGTGACTTTTGTTGCACCAGAAATTGGCCAGCTTGCTGGGCAGCCTGGGTGCTTTGCGAACCTTTTGCTTACCCTGCCAGAAGACTTGGAGAGATTCACTCCAGCTCACTCACTCACTCACTCACTCACTCAGTCACTCACCACAGCTCACTCATCTTTTACACAGCACACTCCTTGGACGATGGATCCCGTCGTTGACGACTTCAGCAGTCCTCCCAGCGCGCTCCATTCGGAACTCTTCCGCGGCGTGTTCGATGCTGAGTGTGGTGTTGAACCTATGCGAGAGTGCGGAAGATGGCGGGGTAAGCAAAGTTGTTGAACCTATGCGAGAGTGCGGAAGATGGCGGGGTAAGCAAAGTGGCCGATAATCACCCAGGCTGCTCAGCAAGCTGAGCTTCTTCGATGCGGCAACAAAAGTCACATGACTTCATCGGGGAGTGATCATTGTGATCATTGCAGCACAAAATAATTATACAGCGCAGCGAGAGCAGCCTGGGTGTCTGAGGCTACCTGGGTGCTAGCCTCAGTGAACCCAGGCTGCCCTCAAGCTCGGCGTTCTGTGTTTCACCGGCGATTGAATTAATGCACGTGACTTTTGTTGCACCAGAAATTGGCCAGCTTGCTGGGCAGCCTGGGTGCTTTGCGAACCTTTTGCTTACCCTGCCAGAAGACTTGGAGAGATTCACTTCAGCTCACTCACTCACTCACTCACTCACTCACTCAGTCACTCACCACAGCGCATCACTCACTCACTCAGTCACTCACCACAGCTCACTCACAAGAGCGCCCATCATCTCTCTTTTACACAGCACACTCTCAGCAGTCCTCCCAGCGCGCTTCGGAACTCTTCCGCGGCGTACCAGCTGCTGCTGGTCGATGCTGAGTGTGGTGTTGAACCTGGCTGTTGCTATGCGAAAGTGCGGAAGATGGCGGGGTAAGCAAAGTGGCCGATAATCACCCAGGCTGCTCAGCAAGCTGAGCTTCTTCGATGCGGCAACAAAAGTCACATGACTTCATCGGGGAGTGATCATTGTGATCATTGCAGCACAAACTAATTAGTAATTACAGCGCAGCGAGAGCAGCCTGGGTGTCTGAGGCTAGCCGAGAACAAACGACTGAGCACAGCACCTGCAAGCCTTCACGCTTCACATATGGGGCTGTACATACAGCATACAGACTTACAGAGTAGGACTTACACTAAGTAACATCAATCTCCGGATCACCCTCAAATCGCGATACAGGTATGCAGCGCTCGTTAATTTCGTATCGTCGGGAACGGTTCTTTTGCACGAAAATATCCGGTTATATATGCGCTGAAGTGGAATATGGGAGTCACGTGGTCGCTCAGTCTGACGAGTCTGAGGCGGATTGGGCTGCCTCCTTGTCATGAGAAATACCACACGATGACCCATTTTTCCTCCGAAAACCACGACATGACCTACCGTTCTTCAGTCACCACGCTCATGACCCATTTCCGTTCCTACATCTGATTACCCATTCCAGTAAGATATCAGGAAAATTTTTTCATTGCCCGTGCGCATCAACGCTAGCACGGAGCACCTCACACTCGTCCAGTGCCTGCAGCTCTTCTTTCCAGCCTGTCTTCCAGCCTAGCCCGACCATCTACTACACGACATGCCGCCGGACAGGGCTCATCACAACGAGTCTACAGCCTTTGCGAAGAGGGACCTTCACGGTTCGGACGTGGTACAGAGTACTACAGAAGCTCGAGATGTGGAGCAAAAACACCACATCGCGTGGTTAGGCTGTATGATTTTATGTGGTGCACCTGCCCTTTCTCATGGCCACGGACCTAGGCCCGTTCGGCCGCGGTATCACGTGATGTTATTAGGCAACTCTCAGGTCACGTGACCGACATCATTTTGCTCACGGAGTTTCATGAAACTCCGTGAAGTAATCGGATTTAGAACGTGTCACTCCGTACTCCGCGAATTTTTCACCAAATTTCCCATCTCACTCCACACTCCGCGAAAGAAGCGGATCGTCAGAGTGCAAGACTTCGTACTCCGCCAATATTTTCAATGATGCTCCGTACTCCGCGAAACATTCGCTCGAAGCTGAGATTCACGAAATTGCACTCCGTGCATAGTCCGTACGCCATACTTCCCCAAGTGAGCTCACGGAGTTTCATGAATGATGAAAGTATTAAGTACGCGAAATGAAACTCCGCGAACGCTACGCCGCGCGCTACTAACGTGGCCATCCTTGATAGTCACAACAGTCATAAAAATTGTCAGTCTACCCACTACAGAGTACAGTCAAATTAGTCACCAAAAAAGCACATACGACTATAGTTGGCTATTGACACTATAGTCAGACAATTAGACAGATTCAGACTTACGAGTTACAACTATGACTATTTGCGGTGGAGAAGCGCGAGAAGACCTTCTTCACGGCGGGCGGGGCGAATGTGCGCGTGGGTCGAGAAGATAAACGAGAGAGTGAAAGGAGTGTGTGTATGTGTGAATGCTCTAGAAGAGTGGGAGAAAGAGAGTGGAAGAAGGTAGGGAAGATGAAATGAGAGGGAGCGAGCTATCTTCCTTGTCCCTGTCCCTGAAGAAGAAGCAGAGAGAGATTATTAGCTTCTCCTCAGCCCAGCCCAGGCCCCAGCCCAGTCGTAGGGAGAGGGAGGGGAGAAAGTGTTGGAAGGAGTGAGAGGGAATTATGGTGATGGTCTTTCCCTCCAAACCCAACACTCGCTTTGCTTTCTCTCGTCTCTCCCCGCCATCCATTCACACGCGCATCAACAAGCATAGCGTGCACGAGTGGAAGCTGGGAATCGCTTGACGGGATCCGATGCCAGACCAGGGCATGCACTTGCGTTTCGTCGGGATAGTCGACTAGGGGAGCTTTGAAGCTTGGATAAGAGTCAGTATCGAAAGCAGGGAAGGGAAAGAAAGGATCTAAGGTCACTTAGGGGAGCTTGGCTCCCTTCGCCTGCCGCGTAAAGCAGCGAGCCCAGGAACGCAGCAGCGGCCTTCTGAAGGCAGCCTTGCATGTCCCTGGCTCGCGGCAAAACGGACAGGTGTCAGCGGGCACATCCAATGATCCAAGGGCTCGTCATCGTGAAAGGGTTGGAATTCAATTGACAGGTCTACATTGAGAAGCCTTTCAATTACACCAGGCCAATGAACGGATATTCCCTTTGCCCACTGGTCCCGCTCCCAGGTCAGTACCAGCCCTCGAAGCCGCTCGCGGAGCTGCTCCTCAGAAGCCTGAGCGTGCTGGGACCAATGCTTGCCTGCTGATATTTAGTCTTCGGCCAGAGTGACGAAAGCTGTGGAATCGTTCTGGACCTGGCTAGGGATGCGGGTATACTCGCCCGCTCCCCTTTCAGCTCTTCGACCCGTATATCGTCCCAGCTGAGGATCCTGGCGGCTTCGCGTCAATCGTGAAACACGCTCCCTAAGAGCAGCGCTGCAAAGTGCAAGCAGCTTCGAGTGTAGGCCTGAGCTGAGAGCGGGAAGAGCGTTCCAAGGGCATGGTGCAAAGCGTCCGCCCTGCATTGAGGTGGGAAGAGACTGCGGAAGGCCTTGAAAGCGATAAAGCTCGGATCATACTGATTGACTAATTGAAGACAAATAAATCCAATAAAAGGAGAACTGACTGGCTGATCAACCTGACGGAAAAAACTGAAGAACTGCCTTATTAAAGAGGAAAAAACAGGAGTAAGATGGACGCGGTTTTTTGCTTATTTTCCTCCGTCCGCGACTTCCGCGAAAAACTCCGCGGAAATTTGTCGCTTAAAAAAAGCCTCCACCTCCGCCGATCTTGTACTCGCGGAGCTTTTCCTCTCTCCGCGACTCCGCGGAAACCGGCCTGAAAAATCTGAACCCCTCCGCGCTCCCCAAAACTGCCGCCGCACCGGACAGAGTTGCTCCGTGCTCCGCGACGTTTTGCGGCACGGAGAAAAATTCCCTCCGTTGGAGGCTTCGGAGTAAAACCTCCGCTCAAAAATGACTGCGGAGGTCGGTCAAAGTTTTTCCCTCCGTAAAAAAAATTGGGCCATAATTGGTGTATTTTGGCCATCATTCAGGCAATGATTTTTGAAAACGAAACTATTGCGAAGGCCGCGAAGTCGCGGAGCTCCGCGGACTTTATAGCTTTCAGACCAGCTGCTCCGTGCTCCGCGAAATTTTCTAGTGTCGGGCGCTCACTGCTCCGCCCTCCACCGTTTGGGGCAGCACTGTACTGGAGACTGAGCGCGCAGCGCGAAGGTCGCCGAGGACCTTTCGCGGAGGCGCGGAGGGAGGAAAAACTCCGCGCCTCCGCGCCCCCGCAGATCAACGTCAAACAGGAGAACTGACTGACTGACCAAGCGGCTGACGGATAGACATGTAGCCAATGACCTACCGGAATGTGCACGGTGGCTGCTCCTTACAGGAAAATACGACGGAAGACCGCGCCGTCAGCAAAGTCACGCTGAAGCATTTCGAGGAGCGCTCTTCGGGCTACTGTCACTTACTCACTTCCCTTTTGTCCGAGGAAAACGTTTCGTCTCCGAAAATGTCGCGGAAGAGGAAAGCCGAAAGTTAGAGCCCAGAAGATCGCATCGTACCCGGCTCCTGGTGGAAGGTCGCAAACTTGATGAACGAGCAGTGTAGGCTGGGGATCTGTCTGGAGTACGTAGTCGTGCTTTGCAAGTGGATAACTGAGAGTTCCGAGAGAGAGACTGACAAAGGCGTTCCAGATGTTTAATGCCTCTAGAGGGTCTCGTAAGGATGCAAACTTGCTTTGCGTCCGTTTGGGATCAATCTCGTCCTCGTCGATTCAAATGCATTGACAACCTCCTTCGCGAGAAACCACCCATGGCGCCTGAAGATTGTAGACATTTGGGTAGCCACTGGCTCGTCATTTCTCGTTCAGCGATGTCGGGTATTCTTGTCCGGCAGAAACGTAAGGCCACAGCGAAGACATTCTGCTGCGTAAACTGCATAATCTTTCTCTTGAGTCACCAGCCTTTTGATGGCAGGTCGACGTCAACTTGGGAGACGACCAGCTTGAGCTCGGCAGTACGTTGTGATTGAGCAGCCCGACGATTCTGGAAGTATTGATTGCGATTGAACTCTGCCAAAAGTTGATCTGGGTCGGACCGATGGGAGTCGGATTGGCGAGCCGCAATGACCAATTCGATCATCTCTCCTCGGCTGCAGTACCATTTAGGATGTAATCCGGTAAAAGAGTGCACCGACGCCGGGCAGGGAAGTCTTGCTGCTGCTGATGTGATGGCTTCCCGATGCGACGGAGGTGTTTGTAGTTTTTTTTTTTTAAAAAAAAAACCCTGCTGGCCTATATTATATAATTGATAAATAGCACAATATTTACACGTCAATAAACAAATATTTATCTCACGAAAATGTCACTGTAAACACTATATTGCCATTTGGAGCCTTTTTGTTTCCGATCCTGACATCGAACATCATTTCGTCGCGGAGGGCCTTGTCCAGTGACACGCACATCTTGTAGAACTTGGCCATGGCACCGCACGCCAGCGGCAAGATCCACTTGGCGACGAACCGAGCAGCGTTTCTTCTTGCTGCTTGCTTCGGCGATGTCTCCCACAGTTCCTTCTCGTCGCGCCCGTCTTCCCCAGTCTGCAGGAAAGTTACCAGAGCACCAAATGGCTTTGCCCCCATCCTTCCCAGACTCTCGGTCGACTTGAGAGAGTTTCCGATTGGGAGCAGGAGAGGAAGGAAACCTAAGTCCCCGAGAGCCAGTGCGAGAATGAGGAGTCTGAGGGCACCTGCCGAACGATGCGTCCTGCTGAATTGGCTTGCGTGCACCTCAGAAATACTGTTGATGTCTTTGTTGTATGCGCTGTCCAGAGCCAGAGCTCTTCGGTTGATGATGACGAAGGCCATCCACTCCGTCAACACCTGCCAGGCCATTACGTCTTGTGCCCGTTCCGCTAGTTCCGCTTCTCCCAGAGCGAGTTGCGCCATCTTGGAGCCCTCTCCCCGAGCAATGGACACGTCGGTGAGGTCGGTCTTGGACATTTGTTTGCGAAGGGTCGGATTGTCAGGCCCGTGTATGGTGGAGCGAGCCACACCGGCGTAGCCGCTGATGTTCTGGGCTGCCTTTCGGGCGATCCTGATGGGGTCGGCTGGGGCCGGCCCCGCAATCCGCATCATGTACTCGTACACCTTGGCCCACTCATCATCGGTGAGAGTGACTTTCCTCTGGACCTTTCGCTTTCTACTGGTCGTGCCTGTGGCATTCTTCGCTCGTGGGCCATTCCCTGCTCCTGTCCCTCCCCCTTGGCCGGGCTGTCGTGGCATCTTCCCCTGAGTGTTGAGGGGGCTGACGCTGCGCTGGCGACGACGATCATCTGATTGCCCGTGGTCTTGGTCCTCCTGCCCTTCTTCTCCATTCCAATGGCCATCCGCACTTGTCCCCATGTTGAAGTCTTCGTTCCCCGCATCCGTATAAGCCCCTGCCACATTGGGATCATCATGTCCTGAGGCCTGTTGATGCTCGGCGTGATCTAGTTCCGGTGGCGTGGACAGGATTGACGATCCATCAGAGTTGTCGTCGGGCGCATCTGTGTTCGCGGGCTTCGACGCGCCTCCTGCCCCTGCTGTGTGATCAGCCGTGTTCATGATGTCTTCGGCGTTGAGAACTGCTGCTTCTGACCCGATGCTGGGCCCCGCGAGTCTGTCTGGGAGGGAGCTGGGGTTGGATGCGCCTCCTGCTCCTGCTGTGTGATCCGCCGTGTCCATGATGTTCTCGGCGTTGAGAGCTGCTCCTTCTGACCCGGTGCTGAGCCCCGCAAGTGTGTCTGGGTGGGAGCTGGGGTTGGACGCGGCTCCTGCTGACTGCTGCTGCTGTGTGATGCGCCGTGTCCATGATGTCTGGAAAAGGGATGAGGTTTCCGGGTCATACTCATCTTCATGGCTGCCCGATGCGACGGAGGTGTTTGTAGTTTTTTTTTTTTTTTTTTAAAAAAAAAACCCTGCTGGCCTATATTATATAATTGATAAATAGCACAATATTTACACGTCAATAAACAAATATCTATCTCACGAAAATGTCACCGTAAACACTATATTGCCATTTGGAGCTTGTTAGCATTCATATCAGGGAAAACCGAAAGACAAGTGCGCTGAAAATTCTTACAAGAACGCCCACCAGTAGTGCGGAAGTGTGGAGTTCCAAAGAATCGCAGCTGGAAAGTGCAAAATTTTTGTCGGAAACATCTGGCGTCCACATCCTCTCCACAGCTTCTCAGAGCTGAACCTCCAGCGCAGAATCAGGAACAGGGGGCGCTGCCGAAGTAGTAAGCTCTTCCTGAATGCGTGCCTCGAAAGCTCTCGAGCGTGATGTCTTTGAGGATCACGGCCGAAGCTGGGCCGTCGATGCCGATGCTCGCATCTTTTGTTGTTCTTGAAGTGGCTGGCCCTTTATGATGTTCCCGACGCTATCCTTCGGGTGTTTTTCTAGGCCTGTCAAGAAGTTTTGATCTAGCTTGCGAAGCCTTTGATGGACTCCAACGCCAGTCCGTCGGCTTAGTGAGGTTCTCGCATAGGCCTTGTTGGCATCGCCGAAGGACTTGGTTGCCCCATCCTTCCCAGACTCTCGGTCGACTTGAGAGAGTTTCCGATTGGGAGCAGGAGAGGAAGGAAACCTAAGTCCCCGAGAGCCAGTGCGAGAATGAGGAGTCTGAGGGCACCTGCCGAACGATGCGTCCTGCTGAATTGGCTTGCGTGCACCTCAGAAATACTGTTGATGTCTCTGTTGTATGCGCTGTCCAGAGCCAGAGCTCTTCGGTTGATGATGACGAAGGCCATCCACTCCGTCAACACCTGCCAGGCCATTACGTCTTGTGCCCGTTCCGCTAGTTCCGCTTCTCCCAGAGCGAGTTGCGCCATCTTGGAGCCCTCTCCCCGAGCAATGGACACGTCGGTGAGGTCGGTCTTGGACATTTGTTTGCGAAGGGTCGGATTGTCAGGCCCGTGTATGGTGGAGCGAGCCACACCGGCGTAGCCGCTGATGTTCTGGGCTGCCTTTCGGGCGATCCTGATGGGGTCGGCTGGGGCCGGCCCCGCAATCCGCATCATGTACTCGTACACCTTGGCCCACTCATCATCGGTGAGAGTGACTTTCCTCTGGACCTTTCGCTTTCTACTGTTCGTGCCTGTGGCATTCTTCGCTCGTGGGCCATTCCCTGCTCCTGTCCCTCCCCCTTGGCCGGGCTGTCGTGGCATCTTCCCCTGAGTGTTGAGGGGGCTGACGCTGCGCTGGCGACGACGATCATCTGATTGCCCGTGGTCTTGGTCCTCCTGCCCTTCTTCTCCATTCCAATGGCCATCCGCACTTGTCCCCATGTTGAAGTCTTCGTTCCCCGCATCCGTATAAGCCCCTGCCACATTGGGATCATCATGTCCTGAGGCCTGTTGATGCTCGGCGTGATCTAGTTCCGGTGGCGTGGACAGGATTGACGATCCATCAGAGTTGTCGTCGGGCGCATCTGTGTTCGCGGGCTTCGACGCGCCTCCTGCCCCTGCTGTGTGATCAGCCGTGTTCATGATGTCTTCGGCGTTGAGAACTGCTGCTTCTGACCCGATGCTGGGCCCCGCGAGTCTGTCTGGGAGGGAGCTGGGGTTGGATGCGCCTCCTGCTCCTGCTGTGTGATCCGCCGTGTCCATGATGTTCTCGGCGTTGAGAGCTGCTCCTTCTGACCCGGTGCTGAGCCCCGCAAGTGTGTCTGGGTGGGAGCTGGGGTTGGACGCGGCTCCTGCTGACTGCTGCTGCTGTGTGATGCGCCGTGTCCATGATGTCTGGAAAAGGGATGAGGTTTCCGGGTCATACTCATCTTCATGGCTGCCCGATGCGACGGAGGTGTTTGTAGTTTTTTTTTTTTTTTAAAAAAAAAAACCCTGCTGGCCTATATTATATAATTGATAAATAGCACAATATTTACACGTCAATAAACAAATATTTATCTCACGAAAATGTCACTGTAAACACTATATTGCCATTTGGAGCCTTTTTGTTTCCGATCCTGACATCGAACATCATTTCGTCGCGGAGGGCCTTGTCCAGTGACACGCACATCTTGTAGAACTTGGCCATGGCACCGCACGCCAGCGGCAAGATCCACTTGGCGACGAACCGAGCAGCGTTTCTTCTTGCTGCTTGCTTCGGCGATGTCTCCCACAGTTCCTTCTCGTCGCGCCCGTCTTCCCCAGTCTGCAGGAAAGTTACCAGAGCACCAAATGGCTTTGCCCCCATCCTTCCCAGACTCTCGGTCGACTTGAGAGAGTTTCCGATTGGGAGCAGGAGAGGAAGGAAACCTAAGTCCCCGAGAGCCAGTGCGAGAATGAGGAGTCTGAGGGCACCTGCCGAACGATGCGTCCTGCTGAATTGGCTTGCGTGCACCTCAGAAATACTGTTGATGTCTTTGTTGTATGCGCTGTCCAGAGCCAGAGCTCTTCGGTTGATGATGACGAAGGCCATCCACTCCGTCAACACCTGCCAGGCCATTACGTCTTGTGCCCGTTCCGCTAGTTCCGCTTCTCCCAGAGCGAGTTGCGCCATCTTGGAGCCCTCTCCCCGAGCAATGGACACGTCGGTGAGGTCGGTCTTGGACATTTGTTTGCGAAGGGTCGGATTGTCAGGCCCGTGTATGGTGGAGCGAGCCACACCGGCGTAGCCGCTGATGTTCTGGGCTGCCTTTCGGGCGATCCTGATGGGGTCGGCTGGGGCCGGCCCCGCAATCCGCATCATGTACTCGTACACCTTGGCCCACTCATCATCGGTGAGAGTGACTTTCCTCTGGACCTTTCGCTTTCTACTGTCGTGCCTGTGGCATTCTTCGCTCGTGGGCCATTCCCTGCTCCTGTCCCTCCCCCTTGGCCGGGCTGTCGTGGCATCTTCCCCTGAGTGTTGAGGGGGCTGACGCTGCGCTGGCGACGACGATCATCTGATTGCCCGTGGTCTTGGTCCTCCTGCCCTTCTTCTCCATTCCAATGGCCATCCGCACTTGTCCCCATGTTGAAGTCTTCGTTCCCCGCATCCGTATAAGCCCCTGCCACATTGGGATCATCATGTCCTGAGGCCTGTTGATGCTCGGCGTGATCTAGTTCCGGTGGCGTGGACAGGATTGACGATCCATCAGAGTTGTCGTCGGGCGCATCTGTGTTCGCGGGCTTCGACGCGCCTCCTGCCCCTGCTGTGTGATCAGCCGTGTCATGATGTCTTCGGCGTTGAGAACTGCTGCTTCTGACCCGATGCTGGGCCCCGCGAGTCTGTCTGGGAGGGAGCTGGGGTTGGATGCGCCTCCTGCTCTGCTGTGTGATCCGCCGTGTCCATGATGTTCTCGGCGTTGAGAGCTGCTCCTTCTGACCCGGTGCTGAGCCCCGCAAGTGTGGCTGGGTGGGAGCTGGGGTTGGACGCGGCTCCTGCTGACTGCTGCTGCTGTGTGATGCGCCGTGTCCATGATGTCTGGAAAAGGGATGAGGTTTCCGGGTCATACTCATCTTCATGGCTGCCCGATGCGACGGAGGTGTTTGAAGTTTTTTTTTTTTTTTTTTTTTTTTTTTAAAAAAAAAACCCTGCTGGCCTATATTATATAATTGATAAATAGCACAATATTTACACGTCAATAAACAAATATTTATCTCACGAAAATGTCACTGTAAACACTATATTGCCATTTGGAGCTTGTTAGCATTCATATCAGGGAAAACCGAAAGACAAGTACGCTGAAAATTCTTACAAGAACGCCCACCAGTAGTGCGGAAGTGTGGAGTTCCAAAGAATCGCAGCTGGAAAGTGCAAAATTTTTGTCGGAAACATCTGGCGTCCACATCCTCTCCACAGCTTCTCAGAGCTGAACCTCCAGCGCAGAATCAGGAACAGGGGGCGCTGCCGAAGTAGTAAGCTCTTCCTGAATGCGTGCCTCGAAAGCTCTCGAGCGTGATGTCTTTGAGGATCACGGCCGAAGCTGGGGCCGTCGATGCCGATGCTCGCATCTTTTGTTGTTCTTGAAGTGGCTGGCCCTTTATGATGTTCCCGACGCTATCCTTCGGGTGTTTTTCTAGGCCTGTCAAGAAGTTTTGATCTAGCTTGCGAAGCCTTTGATGGACTCCAACGCCAGTCCGTCGGCTTAGTGAGGTTCTCGCATAGGCCTTGTTGGCATCGCGGAAGGACTCGGTGGATTGCTTGAGGATGTTATGGTCCCAAGGGAAGTAGAACCCTCCCACAGCTGAGTTGAGAGACGAGAGTCCAGTGATTGCGACCAGGACCCGCTCCATTTCTTGAGCGACAAGAGACCTGTCGTCGTAGCGGCCGAAGGAACATCCCGCAGAGCCCAGATGATAAAGATGCCGTCGGCTTTGGAGGTTGAGGTGCCGCCACCGACATTCAGAGCAAGTTTCTGCCGTGTTTCCTGCCACTTGCCGTAGCGGGGAAAGATCTTGACGTCCTCATCTTGCTCCAGGCGCTCGGCTACCTCGTCTGAGGCGGCCGTCTCGCCAACATACTTGCCGTAGTTGTCCGTGTCCTCCCGCCATCGTCCTCCATATGCTCCTTGACTGCTTGGATCCATCACGTCTGCGCTGGAGCGTCCGCCCCAAACGTTGAGAGAGTCGTTATGATCGGCTTTTGATCCTCTCGTAAGTAGAGGAAGCCTTTTCCGTTCTGGAAGAAAGCCTTTGGCCAAGCGCTCGGGCGAAATGAGAGAGGGCGATGAACGAGCTCCAGCAACGCATCGTAGTTCTGAGCGTGAAACACGCGATTGACGGCCACGGTGATGATCGTCGGCTCCACGAAGACCTCGTCAAACTTGTGACGCAGCGTCACAACCTTGGATACGAGCTCGCGAACATTGGCCAGGTCGGAGGTGTCGTGATGGGTTATGGCGGCGGTCAATATGTCACGGAGGTTGCGCTGACGCTCAATGAGCTCCAGGCCCATGATCTTGAGGTCCGAAAGATTTGCCAATTTATCTCACTGTTTCCTTCTGTGCCTTCATCGATAGCGATCTCGTCTGGAAATTTCTGACGGTGTGAGCCGTGAGGTGTCAATGTGTCATAGACAGTGCCGACTCCGGAGCCTCTACGGCCTCCACCGTTCCTTTATCCACAGTGACGGAGGTTTTGGAAGACAGTTGTCGACATTTTAGAGGGTTGAGATGACAGCTGAGAGACTGCCGGTAAGAATCTTGTTGTCCTGACTGTTGTTGATGTCAGATGGAGAAAGAGAACTCAAAATTCCAGGAAAGAGGCAAGAGCAAGCTGAAGAGAGAGAAGATGCAGGCAAAGGAACGTTTCAAAAACGACAAAATTCTTCCATCTTTCCGCTAATCAACGCCGCCGGCGAAGGGTAAGTGAAAGCTCCAGCGACGAACATTTGGCATCGCTAATGTCTAATTTGCATCAGATTTTCGCAGTGTGCCTCGACTATCCTGCTGCCCATGATGTCGAGCGTCAAAGAAAGGCGGCGATGGAAGAGGAAGAGAGTGCAGGCTGCAGGTCTGAAGGAAGAAGAGAGTGAATATGAAAGAGGTCGAAATAAAACCCAAGCGGCCCACGCCCACCCACCGCTATAAAAGCACGCATTCTCGGTTCTGGCATTCTGTCGGTGGACTTGAGGTGTCCTCTGGAGACGGCGGTCGCGGCCGACGGAAAAGGGATGAGGTTTCCGGGTCATACTCATCTTCATGGCTTCCCGATGCGACGGAGGTGTTTGTAGTTCATTTTTGGTTCCGGGTGAGTGCCCTGGAAGTGTCAAATCACCAAATTTTGCATAGTGGCTCTGGCTGTAGGCCAGAAATTCCCCAGACTCAAAGAGCCACACTTCACCGGTACGGTCTTCTGTACATCTGAACAAGAAAGCAAAAGATGCGGCAAGTTATGAATCATAACCTATCATTTATGAGTGTTGATCGTTGGACGTTGAGCGGTTGAGCCTTGAGGCTTGAGATTTGAGACTTGAGGCCTTGAGGGGAAGGCATCTTTTGAATGAAAATGAAAATTAAAAATTAAATTGAATTAAATTAAATTAAGACTTAATCGCCACAAGTATGTGGGGATGGGGAATAGATTTTTAAGACCTCGCAAAACATTTAACATTTTTCCGGCCCAAAATTTTACGCAGTTACTACAGACCTCGTAAATAGTAGCCTCATCGCTCGACTATGCTGTTGCCTGCTACCACACATCCTGCGAAATATGCTGAACCTGTAAGGAAGCAGCATCAGGGTGGCTGCGCCACCCTTCAACTGCTTCTTGGAGGTCGTATTTTGGAAGAAAAAGCTGTTTCATGAATCCTGGAGGTCGTAAAGCACACATCTGTGTATCAGAAGTCGCTCAAATTCTCACCCGTTCTCTCTCATATACATCTTATTCCTAGATGTTCACGATCAGCGACACTGTGGCCACCAATTACTATTACCTCAGTAAGATTTTGACATGCATAATATGTTTCCCGTTCCCTGGTAATACAATGTACATGAGATGATCGTGGTCGTCCAGAGGAAGTGGTCAGAGCGAAGAAGTCAGGCGAAGTAAAGAAGATTGTATTTCTTAACAATGACTACCAATGCAGAAAGATGTGGAAGGATAAGGTGGAGCAGCGTGGGAGGTGTTAGAGTCGGAAGAGTCGCCGTTGCTGAGTTCATTCCGATTATGAAGCTCGCGCTCACAGCGCCTAAGTCACTGCCAACTTTCTTCAACCAGATCTCCTCCGATTCCCAATCGTTCTGTAGGTAAGAGAATACGAGAGTCAGTGGGGTTATCAGGTAGGTCAGCAAGAGAAAGAGACTACGTACCTTGGTGACCTTGGCAGACTTATCGACGGCACTTCTCAACGGCCTAAAGGACACCGACGGCAGCGGTCTGTCCAAATGGGGGAAGGTGTTGAAAACATCCACACAGATGGGCGTGGTTGGGATTGATGAACTTGGGGGCGGCCTCGATGGACTTGCCGGACCGACGGTCGATCTTCTCGATGAGCTCGGCGAACTTGCAGGTAATGTGGGCGGTGTGGCAGTCGAGCACTGGGGCGTAACCGGCACCGATCTGGCCGGGGCGATTCATGACAATGTCCTGAGCCAATTTCCTGAGCAGTGAGAGAGGCGGCCTCCGCGGCGGGGTCGTTCTTGGAGTCCGAGCAGACGTTACCGCGGCGGATGTACTTGACGGAGACGGTCTTGTCGTTGAAACCGGCGCTGTCTCCGGGAAGACCCTCAACAAGCTGCTTGTGGTGCATCTCGACGGACTAGACCTCGGTGGTGACGTTGGAAGGAGCGAAGGTGACAACCATTCCGGCCTTGATGACAACGGTCTTGAACACGACCGACGGGTACTTTGCCGATACCGCCGATCTTGTAAACATCCTGGAGGAGAAGACGGAGGGGGCTCGATGGCGTCAATGGCATCGAGGAGGGTCTGCCGGGTGACTTGCCGGCCTTGATCTTCCCGTTTCATCCCTTGTACCAGGGCATGTTAGCGGTGGCCTCGATCAGGCTGTCACCGCGCCACCCGGAGATGGGAACGAAAGCGACGGACTTGGGGTTGTAACCGACCCTTTTGATGAAGTTGGAGGTCTCCTTGGCGATTTCGTTGAAGCGCTCCTCGGACCACTTGCTGGTGTTCATCTTGTTGACGGCGACGATGAGCTGAGGGACACCGAGGGTGAAGGCGAGGAGGGCGTGCTCACGAGTCTGGCCACCCTTGAAGATACCAGCCTCGAACTCACCCACACCACCGGCGATGATGAGGATGGCACAGTCGGCTGCGAAGTACCGGTGATCACGTTCTTGATGAAATCGCGGTGGCCGGGAGCGTCGATGACGGTGACGTTGTACTTGGGAGTATCGAACTTCCAGAGCGCAATGTCAATGGTGATACCGCTCGGCCTTCACCTTGTCGAGAACCCATGCGGACTTGAATGAGCCCTTGCCCAACTCAGCGGCCTCCTTCTCGACCTATTGTGTGTGAAAAGAATGTGTAAGCTACGTGCATGTAAGATGAGGTGGCGAACAGGACAGGATGCAACGAACCTTCCCGATGGAACGCTTGTGGGTACCTCCGCACTTGTAGATGAGGTGAACAGTGGTGTTGGACTTGCTGGAGTCGATGCCGTCGCTACTGGCAACAAGCCGGTCAAAGCAGGTAGGAGACCCGTGGTGGGAAGGATGTCCGTGACGATGGGAAGACCCGTGGTGGGGAGAATGCCACCGGGAAGGCTGATCGAGGGCAGGCCCGAGGTAGGCAGGATGTCCGTGATGCTACCGAGACTGATCGATTCAGATCAGGAAGGGGATCAGAAATGTCAGTCAAATAAGAAGACCCGGCTGGAGATGGAAACTATCACTCACGGAAGAGAAACGGAGACTGTTGCAATGGAAAGCGACGCCGAGACGCCAAGTCCATCGGTAGGCGTGATGCCTGCTCGCAAGAGGCCGGTGTCAAGAGCTGAGGTGACGGCTGGGGCAATGACGTGAGAGCCGGAACAGTAGCCGTGACCGAGCCAATCGGAAGAGATGCTGTAGCAGAAATGCCAGTCAAGCCACCGCTGAAGGTGACCGAGCCTGTGATAGGAGCGCTGACGGGGACAGTGTGAGGCACGGTGATGTCGCCAATCGTCACCGTGGCGCCGATAATGCTGCTCAATCCGACGTCAACTGACAGGAAACCGCTGCCTGTAGGCAATGTGCCAGTAGGGATGACATCCGTGACACCAGGAAGAGTCGCCGTCGGGAGGAAGGTGGTCAGACCAGGGAGACCGGTGGTGGTCAGGATGTCGGTTACACCGGGAAGACCAGTGGGGACGATGTCGGTGACGCCAGGGAGACCAGTGCCGGGGAGGATGTCGGTGACACCGGGAAGACCCGAAGTGGGGAGAACGCCGCCAGGGAGGGTAAACGAGGAAAGACCAGTGGGGAGAATGTCGGTAACGCCAGGGAGACCAGTGCCAGGGAGGATGTCGGTGAGACCAGGAAGACCCGTGGTGGGGAGAACACCGCCGAGGAGGGTAACCGAGGGAAGAACAGTGCGGATGTCGGTAACGCCAGGGAGACCCCAGGTGGGCAGGATGTCGGTGACGCCAGGGAGGCCTGAGGTAGGCGAGATACCACCGGGAAGGCTGATCGAATGAAGACGGAGACATTCATAGAGGTTAGCAAGAAGCTCTGAGGAAGTGAGAAAGCGCGTACTCACGTTGCACTGGGGAGCAAATCAGTGACACCGGGGAGACCCGAGGTGGGGAGAATGAGAAGTAGTGTCCTCAGCGTCGAGGATGACCTTGATGACCATGGATCCGTCGATAGCGACACGCGTCCGCTTGTCGGTGATATCGATGTGGTAGACGACGGCGGTGAGGATGGGCTCGTATACGGCTGTGAGGTTGCGGGAGCGGGAGCGGGGCTGCTTGACACCGGCGTAGGAGAGACGTCAAATGTCCGACGCGCAAGGGGCCGGGATCGACGTGCTGGATGGCCGAGGATGAGGCATGCCAGGTCGGATGTGGGAGCAGAGCGCACCACGGGGAGCAACCAGCCGCGCGGGGAAGCTGCATAAAGGACTGAGAGTCGACGTAGACGCAGGAAGACTGTACGAAGCAGGAGGGACACAAGGAGGAGAGTTGAATCGAAGGAAGAGATACGATTCAGTTGTGGAAAACAGGGAGGTTCGGGCGGAGAGATGACTTACCACGCGATGGAGAGGAAGGACGAAGAGTCGCAAACGCTGTGGTGCTGTGTTAAGTGGAGAACCTTGACCGATGTATGTGAAGGGGATGTGAAGAGGAGAGATGAGTAGGAGATGACGAGAGGCGTGTGGAGCACCAAGGAACGAGAAGCATCGTTGGAGAGATCGGAGAATGGAATGGGAGAAGATGTGAAAGGCGATGTAGGGACGAAGAAGGAGGGATCGCTGTGAGTGTTGCGAAGATGCTCGTGGTAGCAGTGAAAGAGGAAGGTATTCAAGGGCTTGAGGCATTCAGGGGCTTGGGTGCTGTCGGAGATTAAACAGGACATTGCTCGGCCGAGGTTAAAACGCCGAACAGGCAGAAAACACGTCCAGAAGCATCAATTGTGGTGCAAACATCATGGAATTTGGTGTGGTACGAATGGCAGGGATATGCACCCCTGTCATTTGGTGAAGAAGGTGTCGTTGTCTTGTAATTTCGGGTAGCTAGTAAGCAAATGAAGGTTTTTATTTTTCGGCCGAATCCGAGATTCGGGTCTAAAACCCCATCTTACTTACGTAAGAGTCTGGGGAATTCCGGCTTCCGGGCTCCCCGCAATTTTTCGCGGAAGGCCCCGAAATTCCGGGGAGCTCATTTCGGGGCCCTTCCGTGCTCATCCTTACATCCAAGGGCTCGTCATCGTGAAAGGGTTGGAATTCAATTGACAGGTCTACATTGAGAAGCCTTTCAATTACACCAGGCCAATGAACGGATATTCCCTTTGCCCACTGGTCCCGCTCCCAGGTCAGTACCAGCCCTCGAAGCCGCTCGCGGAGCTGCTCCTCAGAAGCCTGAGCGTGCTGGGACCAATGCTTGCCTGCTGATATTTAGTCTTCGGCCAGAGTGACGAAAGCTGTGGAATCGTTCTGGACCTGGCTAGGGATGCGGGTATACTCGCCCGCTCCCGCTTTCAGCTCTTCGACCCGTATATCGTCCCAGCTGAGGATCCTGGCGGCTTCGCGTCAATCGTGAAACACGCTCCCTAAGAGCAGCGCTGCAAAGTGCAAGCAGCTTCGAGTGTAGGCCTGAGCTGAGAGCGGGAAGAGCGTTCCAAGGGCATGGTGCAAAGCGTGCGCCCTGCATTGAGGTGGGAAGAGACTGCGGAAGGCCTTGAAAGCGATAAAGCTCGGATCATACCGATTGACTAATTGAAGACAAATAAATCCAATAAAAGGAGAACTGACTGGCTGATCAACCTGACGGAAAAAACTGAAGAACTGCCTTATTAAAGAGGAAAAAACAGGAGTAAGATGGACGCGGTTTTTTTGCTTATTTTCCTCCGTCCGCGACTTCCGCGAAAAACTCCGCGGAAATTTGTCGCTTAAAAAAAGCCTCCACCTCCGCCGATCTTGTACTCGCGGAGCTTTTCCTCTCTCCGCGACTCCGCGGAAACCGGCCTGAAAAATCTGAACCCCTCCGCGCTCCCCAAAACTGCCGCCGCACCGGACAGAGTTGCTCCGTGCTCCGCGACGTTTTGCGGCACGGAGAAAAATTCCCTCCGTTGGAGGCTTCGGAGTAAAACCTCCGCTCAAAAATGACTGCGGAGGTCGGTCAAAGTTTTTCCCTCCGTAAAAAAAATTGGGCCATAATTGGTGTATTTTGGCCATCATTCAGGCAATGATTTTTGAAAACGAAACTATTGCGAAGGCCGCGAAGTCGCGGAGCTCCGCGGACTTTATAGCTTTCAGACCAGCTGCTCCGTGCTCCGCGAAATTTCTAGTGTCGGGCGCTCACTGCTCCGCCCTCCACCGTTTGGGGCAGCACTGTACTGGAGACTGAGCGCGCAGCGCGAAGGTCGCCGAGGACCTTTTGCGGAGGCGCGGAGGGAGGAAAAACTCCGCGCCTCCGCGCCCCCGCAGATCAACGTCAAACAGGAGAACTGACTGACTGACCAAGCGGCTGACGGATAGACATGTAGCCAATGACCTACCGGAATGTGCACGGTGGCTGCTCCTTACAGGAAAATACGACGGAAGACCGCGCCGTCAGCAAAGTCACGCTGAAGCATTTCGAGGAGCGCTCTTCGGGCTACTGTCACTTACTCACTTCCCTTTTGTCCGAGGAAAACGTTTCGTCTCCGAAAATGTCGCGGAAGAGGAAAGCCGAAAGTTAGAGCCCAGAAGATCGCATCGTACCCGGCTCCTGGTGGAAGGTCGCAAACTTGATGAACGAGCAGTGTAGGCTGGGGATCTGTCTGGAGTACGTAGTCGTGCTTTGCAAGTGGATAACTGAGAGTTCCGAGAGAGAGACTGACAAAGGCGTTCCAGATGTTTAATGCCTCTAGAGGGTCTCGTAAGGATGCAAACTTGCTTTGCGTCCGTTTGGGATCAATCTCGTCCTCGTCGATTCAAATGCATTGACAACCTCCTTCGCGAGAAACCACCCATGGCGCCTGAAGATTGTAGACATTTGGGTAGCCACTGGCTCGTCATTTCTCGTTCAGCGATGTCGGGTATTCTTGTCCGGCAGAAACGTAAGGCCACAGCGAAGACATTCTGCTGCGTAAACTGCATAATCTTTCTCTTGAGTCACCAGCCTTTTGATGGCAGGTCGACGTCAACTTGGGAGACGACCAGCTTGAGCTCGGCAGTACGTTGTGATTGAGCAGCCCGACGATTCTGGAAGTATTGATTGCGATTGAACTCTGCCAAAAGTTGATCTGGGTCGGACCGATGGGAGTCGGATTGGCGAGCCGCAATGACCAATTCGATCATCTCTCCTCGGCTGCAGTACCATTTAGGATGTAATCCGGTAAAAGAGTGCACCGACGCCGGGCAGGGAAGTCTTGCTGCTGCTGATGTGATGGCTTCCCGATGCGACGGAGGTGTTTGTAGTTTTTTTTTTAAAAAAAAAACCCCTGCTGGCCTATATTATATAATTGATAAGTAGCACAATATTTACACGTCAATAAACAAATATTTATCTCACGAAAATGTCACTGTAAACACTATATTGCCATTTGGAGCCTTTTTGTTTCCGATCCTGACATCGAACATCATTTCGTCGCGGAGGGCCTTGTCCAGTGACACGCACATCTTGTAGAACTTGGCCATGGCACCGCACGCCAGCGGCAAGATCCACTTGGCGACGAACCGAGCAGCGTTTCTTCTTGCTGCTTGCTTCGGCGATGTCTCCCACAGTTCCTTCTCGTCGCGCCCGTCTTCCCCAGTCTGCAGGAAAGTTACCAGAGCACCAAATGGCTTTGCCCCCATCCTTCCCAGACTCTCGGTCGACTTGAGAGAGTTTCCGATTGGAGCAGGAGAGGAAGGAAACCTAAGTCCCCGAGAGCCAGTGCGAGAATGAGGAGTCTGAGGGCACCTGCCGAACGATGCGTCCTGCTGAATTGGCTTGCGTGCACCTCAGAAATACTGTTGATGTCTTTGTTGTATGCGCTGTCCAGAGCCAGAGCTCTTCGGTTGATGATGACGAAGGCCATCCACTCCGTCAACACCTGCCAGGCCATTACGTCTTGTGCCCGTTCCGCTAGTTCCGCTTCTCCCAGAGCGAGTTGCGCCATCTTGGAGCCCTCTCCCCGAGCAATGGACACGTCGGTGAGGTCGGTCTTGGACATTTGTTTGCGAAGGGTCGGATTGTCAGGCCCGTGTATGGTGGAGCGAGCCACACCGGCGTAGCCGCTGATGTTCTGGGCTGCCTTTCGGGCGATCCTGATGGGGTCGGCTGGGGCCGGCCCCGCAATCCGCATCATGTACTCGTACACCTTGGCCCACTCATCATCGGTGAGAGTGACTTTCCTCTGGACCTTTCGCTTTCTACTTCGTGCCTGTGGCATTCTTCGCTCGTGGGCCATTCCCTGCTCCTGTCCCTCCCCCTTGGCCGGGCTGTCGTGGCATCTTCCCCTGAGTGTTGAGGGGGCTGACGCTGCGCTGGCGACGACGATCATCTGATTGCCCGTGGTCTTGGTCCTCCTGCCCTTCTTTCCATTCCAATGGCCATCCGCACTTGTCCCCATGTTGAAGTCTTCGTTCCCCGCATCCGTATAAGCCCCTGCCACATTGGGATCATCATGTCCTGAGGCCTGTTGATGCTCGGCGTGATCTAGTTCCGGTGGCGTGGACAGGATTGACGATCCATCAGAGTTGTCGTCGGGCGCATCTGTGTTCGCGGGCTTCGACGCGCCTCCTGCCCCTGCTGTGTGATCAGCCGTGTTCATGATGTCTTCGGCGTTGAGAACTGCTGCTTCTGACCCGATGCTGGGCCCCGCGAGTCTGTCTGGGAGGGAGCTGGGGTTGGATGCGCCTCCTGCTCCTGCTGTGTGATCCGCCGTGTCCATGATGTTCTCGGCGTTGAGAGCTGCTCCTTCTGACCCGGTGCTGAGCCCGCAAGTGTGTCTGGGTGGGAGCTGGGGTTGGACGCGGCTCCTGCTGACTGCTGCTGCTGTGTGATGCGCCGTGTCCATGATGTCTGGAAAAGGGATGAGGTTTCCGGGTCATACTCATCTTCATGGCTGCCCGATGCGACGGAGGTTTTTAGTTTTTTTTTCTTTTTTTTTTTTTTTTTAAAAAAAAAACCCTGCTGGCCTATATTATATAATTGATAAATAGCACAATATTTACACGTCAATAAACAAATATCTATCTCACGAAAATGTCACCGTAAACACTATATTGCCATTTGGAGCTTGTTAGCATTCATATCAGGGAAAACCGAAAGACAAGTGCGCTGAAAATTCTTACAAGAACGCCCACCAGTAGTGCGGAAGTGTGGAGTTCCAAAGAATCGCAGCTGGAAAGTGCAAAATTTTTGTCGGAAACATCTGGCGTCCACATCCTCTCCACAGCTTCTCAGAGCTGAACCTCCAGCGCAGAATCAGGAACAGGAGGCGCTGCCGAAGTAGTAAGCTCTTCCTGAATGCGTGCCTCGAAAGCTCTCGAGCGTGATGTCTTTGAGGATCACGGCCGAAGCTGGGGCCGTCGATGCCGATGCTCGCATCTTTTGTTGTTCTTGAAGTGGCTGGCCCTTTATGATGTTCCCGACGCTATCCTTCGGGTGTTTTTCTAGGCCTGTCAAGAAGTTTTGATCTAGCTTGCGAAGCCTTTGATGGACTCCAACCCAGTCCGTCGGCTTAGTGAGGTTCTCGCATAGGCCTTGTTGGCATCGCCCCTTCGCAAACAAATGTCCAAGACCGACCTCACCGACGTGTCCATTGCTCGGGGAGAGGGCTCCAAGATGGCGCAACTCGCTCTGGGAGAAGCGGAACTAGCGGAACGGGCACAAGACGTAATGGCCTGGCAGGTGTTGACGGAGTGGATGGCCTTCGTCATCATCAACCGAAGAGCTCTGGCTCTGGACAGCGCATACAACAAAGACATCAACAGTATTTCTGAGGTGCACGCAAGCCAATTCAGCAGGACGCATCGTTCGGCAGGTGCCCTCAGACTCCTCATTCTCGCACTGGCTCTCGGGGACTTAGGTTTCCTTCCTCTCCTGCTCCCAATCGGAAACTCTCTCAAGTCGACCGAGAGTCTGGGAAGGATGGGGCAAAGCCATTTGGTGCTCTGGTAACTTTCCTGCAGACTGGGGAAGACGGGCGCGACGAGAAGGAACTGTGGGAGACATCGCCGAAGCAAGCAGCAAGAAGAAACGCTGCTCGGTTCGTCGCCAAGTGGATCTTGCCGCTGGCGTGCGGTGCCATGGCCAAGTTCTACAAGATGTGCGTGTCACTGGACAAGGCCCTCCGCGACGAAATGATGTTCGATGTCAGGATCGGAAACAAAAAGGCTCCAAATGGCAATATAGTGTTTACAGTGACATTTTCGTGAGATAAATATTTGTTTATTGACGTGTAAATATTGTGCTACTTATCAATTATATAATATAGGCCAGCAGGGTTTTTTTTTTTAAAAAAAAAAACTACAAACACCTCCGTCGCATCGGGAAGCCATCACATCAGCAGCAGCAAGACTTCCCTGCCCGGCGTCGGTGCACTCTTTTACCGGATTACATCCTAAATGGTACTGCAGCCGAGGAGAGATGATCGAATTGGTCATTGCGGCTCGCCAATCCGACTCCCATCGGTCCGACCCAGATCAACTTTTGGCAGAGTTCAATCGCAATCAATACTTCCAGAATCGTCGGGCTGCTCAATCACAACGTACTGCCGAGCTCAAGCTGGTCGTCTCCCAAGTTGACGTCGACCTGCCATCAAAAGGCTGGTGACTCAAGAGAAAGATTATGCAGTTTACGCAGCAGAATGTCTTCGCTGTGGCCTTACGTTTCTGCCGGACAAGAATACCCGACATCGCTGAACGAGAAATGACGAGCCAGTGGCTACCCAAATGTCTACAATCTTCAGGCGCCATGGGTGGTTTCTCGCGAAGGAGGTTGTCAATGCATTTGAATCGACGAGGACGAGATTGATCCCAAACGGACGCAAAGCAAGTTTGCATCCTTACGAGACCCTCTAGAGGCATAAACATCTGGAACGCCTTTGTCAGTCTCTCTCTCGGAACTCTCAGTTATCCACTTGCAAAGCACGACTACGTACTCCAGACAGATCCCCAGCCTACACTGCTCGTTCATCAAGTTTGCGACCTTCCACCAGGAGCCGGGTACGATGCGATCTTCTGGGCTCTAACTTTCGGCTTTCCTCTTCCGCGACATTTTCGGAGACGAAACGTTTTCCTCGGACAAAAGGGAAGTGAGTAAGTGACAGTAGCCCGAAGAGCGCTCCTCGAAATGCTTCAGCGTGACTTTGCTGACGGCGCGGTCTTCCGTCGTATTTTCCTGTAAGGAGCAGCCACCGTGCACATTCCGGTAGGTCATTGGCTACATGTCTATCCGTCAGCCGCTTGGTCAGTCAGTCAGTTCTCCTGTTTGACGTTGATCTGCGGGGCGCGGAGGCGCGGAGTTTTTCCTCCCTCCGCGCCTCCGCGAAAGGTCCTCGGCGACCTTCGCGCTGCGCGCTCAGTCTCCAGTACAGTGCTGCCCCAAACGGTGGAGGGCGGAGCAGTGAGCGCCCGACACTAGAAAATTTCGCGGAGCACGGAGCAGCTGGTCTGAAAGCTATAAAGTCCGCGGAGCTCCGCGACTTCGCGGCCTTCGCAATAGTTTCGTTTTCAAAAATCATTGCCTGAATGATGGCCAAAATACACCAATTATGGCCCAATTTTTTTTACGGAGGGAAAAACTTTGACCGACCTCCGCAGTCATTTTTGAGCGGAGGTTTTACTCCGAAGCCTCCAACGGAGGGAATTTTTCTCCGTGCCGCAAAACGTCGCGGAGCACGGAGCAACTCTGTCCGGTGCGGCGGCAGTTTTGGGGAGCGCGGAGGGGTTCAGATTTTTCAGGCCGGTTTCCGCGGAGTCGCGGAGAGAGGAAAAGCTCCGCGAGTACAAGATCGGCGGAGGTGGAGGCTTTTTTTAAGCGACAAATTTCCGCGGAGTTTTTCGCGGAAGTCGCGGACGGAGGAAAATAAGCAAAAAACCGCGTCCATCTTACTCCTGTTTTTTCCTCTTTAATAAGGCAGTTCTTCAGTTTTTTCCGTCAGGTTGATCAGCCAGTCAGTTCTCCTTTTATTGGATTTATTTGTCTTCAATTAGTCAATCAGTATGATCCGAGCTTTATCGCTTTCAAGGCCTTCCGCAGTCTCTTCCCACCTCAATGCAGGGCGCACGCTTTGCACCATGCCCTTGGAACGCTCTTCCCGCTCTCAGCTCAGGCCTACACTCGAAGCTGCTTGCACTTTGCAGCGCTGCTCTTAGGGAGCGTGTTTCACGATTGACGCGAAGCCGCCAGGATCCTCAGCTGGGACGATATACGGGTCGAAGAGCTGAAAGCGGGAGCGGGCGAGTATACCCGCATCCCTAGCCAGGTCCAGAACGATTCCACAGCTTTCGTCACTCTGGCCGAAGACTAAATATCAGCAGGCAAGCATTGGTCCCAGCACGCTCAGGCTTCTGAGGAGCAGCTCCGCGAGCGGCTTCGAGGGCTGGTACTGACCTGGGAGCGGGACCAGTGGGCAAAGGGAATATCCGTTCATTGGCCTGGTGTAATTGAAAGGCTTCTCAATGTAGACCTGTCAATTGAATTCCAACCCTTTCACGATGACGAGCCCTTGGATGTAAGGATGAGCACGGAAGGGCCCCGAAATGAGCTCCCCGGAATTTCGGGGCCTTCCGCGAAAAATTGCGGGGAGCCCGGAAGCCGGAATGCAAAATTTGGTGATTTGACACTTCCAGGGCACTCACCCGGAACCAAAAATGAACTACAAACACCTCCGTCGCATCGGGAAGCCATGAAGATGAGTATGACCCGGAAACCTCATCCCTTTTCCGTCGGCCGCGACCGCCGTCTCCAGAGGACACCTCAAGTCCACCGACAGAATGCCAGAACCGAGAATGCGTGCTTTTATAGCGGTGGGTGGGCGTGGGCCGCTTGGGTTTTATTTCGACCTCTTTCATATTCACTCTCTTCTTCCTTCAGACCTGCAGCCTGCACTCTCTTCCTCTTCCATCGCCGCCTTTCTTTGACGCTCGACATCATGGGCAGCAGGATAGTCGAGGCACACTGCGAAAATCTGATGCAAATTAGACATTAGCGATGCCAAATGTTCGTCGCTGGAGCTTTCACTTACCCTTCGCCGGCGGCGTTGATTAGCGGAAAGATGGAAGAATTTTGTCGTTTTTGAAACTTTCCTTTGCCTGCATCTTCTCTCTCTCTCAGCTTGCTCTTGCCTCTTTCCTGAATTTTGAGTTCTCTTTCTCCATCTGACATCACAACAGTCAGGACAACAAGATTCTTACCGGCAGTCTCTCAGCTGTCATCTCAACCCTCTAAAATGTCGACAACTGTCTTCCAAAACCTCCGTCACTGTGGATAAAGGAACGGTGGAGGCCGTAGAGGCTCCGGAGTCGGCACTGTCTATGACACATTGACACCTCACGGCTCACACCGTCAGAAATTTCCAGACGAGATCGCTATCGATGAAGGCACAGAAGGAAACAGTGAGATAAATTGGCAAATCTTTCGGACCTCAAGATCATGGGCCTGGAGCTCATTGAGCGTCAGCGCAACCTCCGTGACATATTGACCGCCGCCATAACCCATCACGACACCTCCGACCTGGCCAATGTTCGCGAGCTCGTATCCAAGGTTGTGACGCTGCGTCACAAGTTTGACGAGGTCTTGTGGAGCCGACGATCATCACCGTGGTCGTCAATCGCGTGTTTCACGCTCAGAACTACGATGCGTTGCTGGAGCTCGTTCATCGCCCTCTCTCATTTCGCCCGAGCGCTTGGCCAAAGGCTTTCTTCCAGAACGAAAAGGCTTCCTCTACTTACGAGAGGATCAAAAGCCGATCATAACGACTCTCTCAACGTTTGGGGCGGACGCTCCAGCGCAGACGTGATGGATCCAAGCAGTCAAGGAGCATATGGAGGACGATGGCGGGAGGACACGGACAACTACGGCAAGTATGTTGGCGAGACGGCCGCCTCAGACGAGGTAGCCGAGCGCCTGGAGCAAGATGAGGACGTCAAGATCTTTCCCCGCTACGGCAAGTGGCAGGAAACACGGCAGAAACTTGCTCTGAATGTCGGTGGCGGCACCTCAACCTCCAAAGCCGACGGCATCTTTATCATCTGGGCTCTGCGGGATGTTCCTTCGGCCGCTACGACGACAGGTCTCTTGTCGCTCAAGAAATGGAGCGGGTCCTGGTCGCAATCACTGGACTCTCGTCTCTCAACTCAGCTGTGGGAGGGTTCTACTTCCCTTGGGACCATAACATCCTCAAGCAATCCACCGAGTCCTTCGCGCGATGCCAACAAGGCCTATGCGAGAACCTCACTAAGCCGACGGACTGGCGTTGGAGTCCATCAAAGGCTTCGCAAGCTAGATCAAAACTTCTTGACAGGCCTAGAAAAACACCCGAAGGATAGCGGTCGGGAACATCATAAAGGGCCAGCCACTTCAAGAACAACAAAAGATGCGAGCATCGCATCGACGGCCCCAGCTTCGGCCGTGATCCTCAAAGACATCACGCTCGAGAGCTTTCGAGGCACGCATTCAGGAAGAGCTTACTACTTCGGCAGCGCCCCCTGTTCCTGATTCTGCGCTGGAGGTTCAGCTCTGAGAAGCTGTGGAGAGGATGTGGACGCCAGATGTTTCCGACAAAAATTTGCACTTTCCAGCTGCGATTCTTTGGGAACTCCACCACTTCCGCACTACTGGTGGGCGTTCTTGTAAGAATTTCAGCGTACTTGTCTTTCGGTTTTCCCTGATATGAATGCTAACAAGCTCCAAATGGCAAATAGTGTTTACAGTGACATTT